>CM042317.1:41591301-41606301 GCA_023566125.1 Zingel zingel
CATAGACTCTATATTATTACAGTCTATGGTCACTACCATAGACTCTATATTATTACAGTCTATGGTCACTACCATAGACTCTATATTATTACAGTCTATGGTCACTACCATAGACTCTATATTATCACAGTCTATGGTCACTACCATAGACTCTATATTATTACAGTCTATGGTCACTACCATAGACTCTATATTATCACAGTCTATGGTCACTACCATATACTCTATATTATTACAGTCTATGGTCACTACCATAGACTCTATATTATTACAGTCTATGGTCACTACCATAGACTCTATATTATTACAGTCTATGGTCACTACCATAGGCTCTATATTATTACAGTCTATGGACACTACCATAGACTCTATATTATTACAGTCTATGGTCACTACCATAGACTCTATATTATTACAGTCTATGGTAGTGACCATAGACTGTAATGTGTGTGTCTGTGTGTGTGTGTGTGTGTGTGTGTGTGTGTGTCTGTGTCTGTGTTTGTGTGTATGTGGGTGTGTGGAGTGTGTGTGCGTGTGTGTGTGTGTGTGGAGTGTGTGGAGTGTGTATGTGTGTGTGTGTATGTGTGTGTGTGTGTGTGTGTGTGTGTGTGTGTGTGTGGTGTGTGTGTGGGTGTGTGTGTGTGTGTGTGTGTGTGTGTGTGTGTGTGTGAGTGTGTGTGTCTGTGTGTGTGTGTGACGGTGATTACCGGTAGCTTCAGAGTGAGTAGCGACTCTAGAGAAGTTAACCCTCTCCTTGATCTCATGTTGTTATAGAGAAGGAGAACCAGGAGAAGTTATCCCTCTCCTTGATCTCATGTTGTTATAGAGAAGGAGAACCAGGAGAAGTTAACCCTCTCCTTGACTTCATGTTGTTATGGAGAAGGAGAAGCAGGAGAAGTTAATCCTCTCCTTGATCTCATGTTGTTATAGAGAAGGAGAACCAGGAGAAGTTATCCCTCTCCTTGATCTCATGTTGTTATAGAGGAGGAGAACCAGGAGAAGTTAACCCTCTCCTTGATCTCATGTTGTTATAGAGAAGGAGAACCAGGAGAAGTTAACCCTCTCCTTGATCTCATGTTGTTATAGAGAAGGAGAACCAGGAGAAGTTAACCCTCTCCTTGACTTCATGTTGTTATGGAGAAGGAGAACCAGGAGAAGTTAACCCTCTCCTTGATCTCATGTTGTTATTGAGAAGGAGAACCAGGAGAAGTTAACCCTCTCCTTGATCTCATGTTGTTATAGAGAAGGAGAACCAGGAGAAGTTAACCCTCTCCTTGACTTCATGTTATTATAGAGAAGGAGAACCAGGAGAAGTTAACCCTCTCCTTGATCTCATGTTGTTATAGAGAAGGAGAACCAAGAGAAGTTATCCCTCTCCTTGACTTCATGTTGTTATAGAGAAGGAGAACCAGGAGAAGTTAACCCTCTCCTTGACTAATAAGAATAATGCCCATAACAGGTCCGAAATTCGAGTATTAAGGGTTGCCTAATATTCGTTTGAATATCATTATTTTTTTAAATATTCAAATTATATTCGAATAACGAAGTTCGGAGTCAAAGCCCTAATCCCTATCCCGTCATCTTCCACCTTTGGAGGGAATTAAACCGTAAATATAACTAATAATGTAACCACACGGTTGTGATCTTGTTTGTTTGTTTCGGGTTTTCTAGCTTTTCGACATTTTTGTCGACTTTTTTGTTTTTTTGTTTGTCTGTTTATTCGTTACGTTTCCGTCCGTTTATATTTCCGCATTCTTGTTGTTTTGTCTCAGGAATCCGGCGTGATGGACCTGTTGAAAGATGAGATATACCAGCCGCTGACGGTCTTCCTGCCGTCGGACGACGCCATGGCGTCTCTGCCGTCGGAGCAGAGGGACTTCCTTTTTCACCGAGACAACCGGGCACAGCTGGCCGAGTACCTGAAGTACCACATCCTGCACAGACAGAAGGTACGGGGGGATTCAAATACATTCAAATGAAGTCACAAAAGTCAAATCAAACGTAACATCGGTCATGTTCTATGGAGCCGAGACTCGGAGAACGACCAGCAAAAGTAAAAACCTTCGTAAACGGATGCATGAGAAGAATTCGGAATCCATTGGCCAGACAAGATCGCAAATGAAGACCTGTGGACGAGGACAAAGCAGACACCAGCTAGAGACGAAACTAGACAAAGAAGATGGGGATAGATTGGGCACAACCTTCGTTAACCAATGTCGAATTTCACCAGACAGGCTCTGATGAGGAACCCCCAGGAACCCCCAGGAACCCCCAGGAACCCCCAGGAACCCCCAGGGGAAGACAGCCAGCGTTGGGGAGTAACGGTATACATGTACCGGCGTTACGTATTCAGAATACAAATTCTGAGTAACTGTACTCTGTTACAGTTACAATTTCAATAGTTGGTATTTAGAATACAGTTACGTTGTTGAAATCAATGGATTACATGACGACACTTCTCTGTTTCACGAGTTATTCACGCTCGCAACGCCAGCATTTCCCAGAAGCCCCGATGTGAAAACGAAAAAATGAGCTATTTGCGTGATCAGTGATGGAGGTAGAGATGGAGCCGGACCAACGCAGCCAGGGCAGGAATGGCTTCTATCTTGGAAATTCAAACAGCATTTCACATTAAAGAAAGAACAGGAGAAGGAAGTATAACTGTGCAGTGCAGTCTCTGCTTGCAGCAACCAATCTCCTTTCAGCGTCCAAATGACTCCTCCTCCAACCTGAAGAAGCATCTTAAAGTATGTTATTTTGTTTAATTAGCGAAGGGTTAGTCGTCTGCTGTAGTTCTACTGGTCACCTTGCTATTTGATAGTTGACGTGCGACTTTACATTCTCCTACGGGCTGATGTCCTAGCCCCAGAGCCGTTGAAAGACTGACTAGCCCCGTTTGACATGCTAGCTAACGTTAGCTCAAATTAGCTCGTAGTAGCTTAGACTGCTGACTTTTACTGATTGTTGTAGTATGGCAGTTCGGGACTACAAATACAACAATCCATCTGCTTGTTCAGGTACACATTCAGCCAGTTGGACCAGAAGAACCCACCAGAACAGGCCTGAGCTGATTATAAGCTGGATGTGATGGCCGCATTCCTACTTATAAAATGCAATTCAATGTGGAAGTAATCCAAGTATTCAGAATACTTTACTCAGATTGAGTAACGTAACGGAAAATGTTACAAATTACATTTTTGGGCATGTATTCTGTATTCTGTAACGGAAGGTCTCCTTCCCAACACTGAAGACAGCCTCTACCCCCCTAGGGGTGTCAGACATAAGTGACAAAAGAAAACTGTTGGCCACTTCGATGGGTCTCCTTGTGCAAAAGATGCGTTGGCCTTTAATAGGGCGGGGATAAAATAAACCATTCTCCAATTAAATCAATCTTTTGATTCATATCGGCCTTTTAAATGACTGCATTGTTAATTCTCAGAGCCGTCCCCTGGGATAGGCAGTATAGGCAAGATGCTAGCAGGGCCAGCAGTCCAAATGAGTAGAGAAAAGTTTATATATATATATATATATATATATATATATATATATATATATATATATATATATATATATATATATATTTATATATTTATATATATATATTTCTCTGTAGCCTCAGTTTTGGAATAATTAAGAAAGAGTAGGCTCGTTGGAGATGAGCTGCGTCTCGCCTGTAAAGTGAACGAGAGCAGCCGGGGGCGGGGACTAAAATCCGCTTTCAAGTCGGACAGTTTCCAGCCGCACACACACACACACACACACACACACACACACACACACACACACACACAGAGAGACACACACACACACACACACACACACACACACACTGAGAGACACACACACACACAGACACACACACAGACAGAGAGACACACACACACACAGACACACACACACACACACACAGAGACACACACACACACACACACACAGAGACACACACACACACACACACACACTGAGAGACACACACACACACAGACACACACACACACACACACACACTGAGAGACACACACACACACAGACACACACACAGACAGAGAGACACACACACACAGACACACACACACACACACATTTGTGAATAATTAGCCTTTTCACAGTACAGGTTTTGTTGATAGATGATGAGATCCCTGATTTCTGATCCCAAGACGGGACGAAGTGAAGTGGTGAAAAGTTAAATCTCGGGGCGTTTGATCTTTATTGTTTTGACAGATAACACCGACGTAAAATGTTTTGTTTTCGGCCAGGAGGAACTCTTTACTCTTGGTGCATGTCAGAGTCCCAGTTTATACTTTCAGGACTTCTTATGAACCGACTCTCTGTTTTTATTTCCTCCTCTCAGATTTACGCTGAAGGTTTAATCCATCTGGACTCGGCCCGGAGTCTTCAGGGATCGTCGCTTTCCTTCACCTGCGGAGGGACGGACGCCATCGTGAGTACAACGGACACGGATACAAACTAAAGAACTGGCGATCCTGTTGTTTCCTCTATCAACAGGGAGAGGTCGTCCTTACGTTATATGTTATATTAAACCTAAGAAGAAAAGTCGCCAGACAATCTTTGGAAAGAAGTAGAAATATTTTTCAAAAAAAGTAGAAATATTTTTCAAAAAAAGTAGAAATATTTTTCTAAAAAAGTAGAAATATTTTTCAAAAAAAGTAGAAATATTTTTCTAAAAAAGTAGAAATATTTTTCAAAAAAAGTAGAAATATTTTTCAAAAAAAGTAGAAATATTTTTCTAAAGAAGTATAAATATTTTCAAAAAAGTAGAAATATTTTTCAAAAAAAGTAGAAATATTTTTCTAAAGAAGTATAAATATTTTCAAAAAAGTAGAAATATTTTTCAAAAAAAGTAGAAATATTTTTCTAAAAAAGTAGAAATATTTTTCTAAAGAAGTAGAAATATTTTCAAAAAAGTAGAAATATTTTCAAAAAAGTAGAAATATTTTCAAAGAAGTAGAAATATTTTTCAAAAAAGGAGAAATATTTTTCTAAAAAAGTAGAAATATTTTTCAAACAAAGTAGAAATATTTTTCTAAAAAAGTAGAAATATTTTTCTAAAGAAGTAGAAATATTTTCAAAAAAGTAGAAATATTTTCAAAAAAGTAGAAATATTTTCAAAGAAGTAGAAATATTTTTCAAAAAAGTAGAAATATTTTTCAAAAAAAGTAGAAATATTTTTCTAAAAAAGTAGAAATATTTTCAAAAAAAGGAGAAATATTTTTCAAAAAAAATAAAAATATTTTCCTAAAAAAGTAGAAATATTTTTAAAAAAAGTTGAAATATCTAAAAAAAAAATTGAAATATTTTTGAAAAAAAATAGAAATATTTTTCAAAAAAAGTAAAAATATTTTCCTAAAAAAGTAGAAATATTTTTTAAAAAAAGTTGAAATATCTAAAAAAAAAAATTGAAATATTTAAAAAAAAAAATTGAAATATTTTTTTAAAAAAATTGAAATATTTAAAAAAAAAAATTGAAATATAAAAAAAAAAAAAAATTGAAATATTTAAAAAAAAAAAAAAATTGAAATATTTTTTAAAAAAAGTAAAAAAAAAAAAATCTTGAGAAAAAAGTCCATGTAAACAACTGGAAACCGATAAAAACTGAATTAAGAGACAGAAGAGAACAGACGGTGTGATGATGCAGTTGTTTCTGGTGTGAACAGGGAGAGATCTTCGTTAACGATGGAAAGTGTCGGATCGTTCAGAGACACCTCGTGTTTACCGGCGGCATCGCCTACGGGATCGACTGCCTGCTGACCCCACCGAGTCTCGGGGGCCGCTGCGACAAACACAATAGCCTCGACATGATGGTAACACACCTCTAACCTGTAGATAACACACAGGGTGTACATGTCGCCCTAGGGGTACTCTGGAGGACTGCAGGGGCTACGTGTCCCCCTAGAGGTACTCTGGAGGACTGCAGGGGGTACGTGTCCCCCTAGGGGTACTCTGGAGGACTGCAGGGGGTACGTGTCCCCCTAGAGGTACTCTGGAGGACTGCAGGGTGTACATGTCCCTCTAGGGTTACTCTAGAGGACTGCAGGGGGTACGTGTCCCCCTAGGGGTGCTCTGGAGGACTGCAGGGGGTACGTGTCCCCCTAGAGGTACTCTGGAGTACTGCAGGGGATACGTGACAAGGCTGTACTTATTTCTACTGTCTTTTTTTTCTCCAACGTTTTTCAAAGTTTGTTGCTTATTTGAATTTGTCGTCCCTTTTGTCGCCCTAGTGTTGCCTTCCTTCCTTCTTTGTACCGTCTTTTTCCAATGTTTCTGTCTCCTTTTTCCATCAGCATCTAAATGTTTTCCAGGTCCAAGGCTGTTGTTTCTATCTATCTCCGACCTGATTGAATATGTTTGTGTTTTCTTCCTCTGTGGTAGATGAGCTGTGGGTACTGCTCCTCTTCAGATTCTCGCTGCCCCAACGGATTAAAACTAAAGGTTCAAATTTCATCTTCACAAACAATCAAACTTTTCAGAGTCCCGTCAGTTCGTGCATCTGACTCCCTTCTTTGTTTCTTTCTCTGTTTTTTGCCTTCAGGAGATCCAGAAGTGCGATCTTCCCAAACTCTTCATCACTAAGAACTCCGGCTGTCGCATCATCTGCTCCATGCCCTTCTGGCAACCAAGGTGTTGTCATGGTCACTACGGACGGGACTGTCTGGGTGAGATGATGTTTTCAACTTCCTATGAACCATATAGACGTCAGTTATGAAAATAAAAGATCTGTTTGTTACCGCTGACAGACTCAGATTATTATTCTTGAAATAATCCCTTAATTCACCCATTTACATGTGGAAATATGATGGCTCTATACACGCTAAAAGTACTGATTATTTACATGGAGTCTGGTGGAAATATGCTGGCTCTATACACGCTAAAAGCCCTGATTATTTACATGGAGTCTGGTGGAGATATGCTGGCTCTATACACGCTAAAAGTGCTGATTATTTACATGGAGTCTGGTGGAAATATGCTGCCTCTACACGCTAAAAGTCCTGATTATTTACATGGAGTCTGGTGGAGATATGCTGGCTCTATACACGCTAAAAGTCCTGATTATTTACATGGAGTCTGGTGGAAATATGCTGGCTCTATACACGCTAAAAGTCCTGATTATTTACATGGAGTTTGGTGGGTGAGTTTTGCAATGGTTCTGAATTCTGGATTAATTTCAAAAATGAGTTGTTGTCACTAACATGGAATAATTGGGTCCTGATAAAAAACAAAAAACAAAGTCACCCTTCAAAGCTTTGACTCAATATAAATAAATTCTAAATTTAAAAAGTTTAAACTTTCATTTTGAAATGCAAACGTTGACATGATGGATGTACTAAAGAGCACACTGATCCCTCTGTCCCCTGGGTCCAGTGTGTCCCGGCGGTGTCGGCTCTCCCTGCGGTAACCACGGTAAATGTGACGACGGTCACCTGGGTAACGGCACCTGCACCTGTGACGCAGGGTTCGGGGGCGTGGCCTGCGAGCTGTGCAGCGACGGATACTACGGAGCGAACTGTAAACGTGAGCGGACGCAGAACTCTTATACAAATAAAAATAAGTATAAGTAACACAGAAATTCCGTATGGTTCTCATCCTGTAACTGACAGATTGATTCCTTATGGTTCTCAGTCTGTAACTGACATATTGATTCCTTCTGGTTCTCAGCCTGTAACTGACATATTGATTCCTTATGGTTCTCATCCTGTAACTGACAGATTGATTCCTTATGGTTCTCAGACTGTAACTGACAGATTGATTCCTTATGGTTCTCAGCCTGTAACTGACAGATTGATTCCTTATGGTTCTCATCCTGTAACTGACAGATTGATTCCTTATGGTTCTCAGACTGTAACTGACAAATTGTTTCCTTCTCGTTCTCAGCCTGTAACTGACAGATTGATTCCTTATGGTTCTCAGCCTGTAACTGACATATTGATTCCTTCTGGTTCTCAGCCTGTAACTGACATATTGATTCCTTATGGTTCTCATCCTGTAACTGACAGATTGATTCCTTATGGTTCTCAGCCTGTAACTGACAGATTGATTCCTTCTGGTTCTCAGCCTGTAACTGACATATTGATTCCTTCTGGTTCTCAGCCTGTAACTGACACGTTGTTTCCTTCTGGTTCTCATCTTCTAACTGACACATTGTTTCCTTATGGTTCTCAGCCTGTAACTGACAGATTGATTCCTTATGGTTCTCAGACTGTAACTGACAGATTGATTCCTTCTGGTTCTCAGCCTGTAACTGACAGATTGATTCCTTATGGTTCTCAGACTGTAACTGACAGATTGATTCCTTCTGGTTCTCAGCCTGTAACTGACACATTGTTTCCTTATGGTTCTCATCCTGTTACTGACAGATTGATTCCTTATAGTTCTCAGACTGTAACTGACAGATTGATTCCTTATGGTTCTCATCCTGTTACTGACAGATTGTTTCCTTCTCGTTCTCAGCCTGTAACTGACATATTGTTTCCTTATGGTTCTCAGCCTGTAACTGTTCTGTACACGGCTCGTGTGATGCTGGGCGTAAAGGTGCGGGCTCGTGTTTCTGTGAGGCGGGCTGGACCGGAGATCGCTGCCAGACGCCGCAGGGTGAGTCAACATGCATCGTATCGACAGAAACTTCCTCTCTGAAGTCTTAAGTTACGAAAGGAAGAGGCTACAAGATTTCTTTTCCAAATAGGTATTGTAGGGAATTATGTCTAAAATGAGGCCCTAAACCTTAGGGCCTCATTTTAGACATAATTCCCTTAAGTTAATTAATAAGTTGGAGTCAGATTTATTAATTCCTGCGCCTTATTTCATCTGACTTAAGTTTACCAGAACACGAGGATCAGTCTGGGCCGAAGACTTCAGTTAATCAAAGTTTACTGAAGTCCAGCATTTGAATCACACATGTGTGGATTCACAAAATTACACCAAGTTTCAAAGTCTCTGTCAAATTATGAATCCCATCTGTCAAATTCCTAACCTTAACCATCACCACTAGATGCCTAACCTTAACCCTTACCCTCACCCTAACCATAACCTAATTCTAACCCTAATCCTAAAACCAAGTCTTAACCCTCAAACAGACCTTTAACCTTGTGGGCTCCAGCATTTTGGCCCCACAAAGCTGGTCGGACCCCACAAGTATACTGTATTCCCCGGTTTTTGGACCCCACGAATATAGTAAAACAAGCACACACACACACACACACACACACACACACACACACACACACACACACACACACACACACACACACACACACACACACGCATGCTCAAAAGCTCATACATGCTTAAAAGGAAAAGAAAAACCTGGCATTCTTGGATACGTACATGTAAACCCTAACTAACTTTAGGAATCCTTATCCCCCGTTAGGAAATCCTTAATACTCAATTATGACTTTTTACGTTTTATTTCTGTTACTTCGCTACTGATGCTACTTTTCTCATCTTGTGGAGCTAAGCGACTTTGTAACTGCTGTTTTTCTTATTGAAACGGGCTGAAACATACGTGGAAACTAAAGATGGTGATTTGGATTAAGAACTGTTAACTGACAAGCAGCTAACAAAGTCCTGGGACTCCGTGAGCTGCTTGTTGCTCGGAGTGTCTCTGATTGTATCTGTGTCTCCAGGTGAAGTCCCTGAGTGTTCGCCACCCTGCTCTCCAAACGCCGTCTGTCAGCAGAACGACACCTGCGTGTGTCGGCCATTTTATGAAGGAGACGGATACACCTGTACAGGTAAACACCCTGAGAACACACGACTCACCTGTACAGGTAAACACCCTGAGAACACACGACTCACCTGTACAGGTAAACGCCCTGAGAACACACAACTCACCTATACAGGTAAACACCCTGATAACACACGACACACCTGTACAGGTAAACACCCTGAGAACACACGACTCACCTGTACAGGTAAACACCCTGAGAACACACGACTCACCTGTACAGGTAAACACCCTGATAACACACGACACACCTGTACAGGTAAACACCCTGAGAACACACGACTCACCTGTACAGGTAAACACCCTGAGAACACACGACTCACCTGTACAGGTAAACACCCTGATAACACACGACTCACCTGTACAGGTAAACACCCTGAGATCACACGACTCACCTGTACAGGTAAACACCCTGAGAACACACGACTCACCTGTACAGGTAAACACCCTGAGATCACACGACTCACCTGTACAGGTAAACACCCTGAGAACACACGACTCACCTGTACAGGTAAACACCCTGAGAACACACGACTCACCTGTACAGGTAAACACCCTGAGAACACATGACTCACCTGTACAGGTAAACACCCTGAGAACACACGACTCACCTGTACAGGTAAACACCCTGAGAACACACGATTCACCTGTACAGGTAAACACCCTGAGAACACACAACTCCACCAACACATTCAGTGAGGATTATTCCAGTCAAAAACTCATTTTTAAAGAAAGTAAAAAAAACAAAGCATTGTGGGTAATGTGTCTGTGTCCCTTCAGTAATGGACGTGTGCGGGACGTGGAATGGCGGCTGTGCTAAAGGAGCGAAGTGTTCTCAGAGAGGAGAGACGGTGACCTGTTCGTGTCCCAAAGGCCACACTGGAGACGGCTTCTCCTGCCAGCCCATAGACCCCTGCGTCGCCGGGGACAACGGCGGCTGCCACGAGCACGCCACCTGCACCATGACGGCTCCGGTAAGGCTGCCGGACATTCAGTTACACAGGAGCCAATACACACCGGGGCCAATACACACCGGGGCCAATACACACTGGGGCCAATACACACTGGGTCCAATACACACATGGTCCAATACACACTGGGTCAATACACAACGGGGCCAATACACAACGGGGCCAATACACACTGGGTCCAATACACACTGGGTCCAATACACACTGGGGCCAATACACAACAGGGCCAATACACACTGGGTCCAATACACACTGGGGCCAATACACAACGGGGCCAATACACACTGGGCCAATACACAACGGGGCCAATACACACTGGGTCCAATACACACTGGGTCCAATACACACTGGGGCCAATACACACGTGGGCCAATACACAACGGGGCCAATACACAACGGGGCCAATACACACTGGGCCAATACACAACATGGCCAATACACACTGGGGCCAATACACAACGGGGCCAATACACAACGGGGCCAATACACACTGGGCCAATACACAACATGGCCAATACACACTGGGGCCAATACACAACGGGGCCAATACACAACGGGGCCAATACACACTGGGCCAATACACAACGGGGCCAATACACACTGGGGCCAATACACAACATGGCCAATACACAACGGGGCCAATACACACTGGGGCCAATACACAACGGGGCCAATACACACTGGGCCAATACACACTGGGCCAATACACAACAGGGCCAATACACACTGTGTCCAATACACACTGGGCCAATACACAACGGGGCCAATACACAACGGGTCCAATACACACATGGTCCAATACACACTGGGTCCAATACACACTGGGCCAATACACACTGGGCCAATACACACTGGGGCCAATACACAACGGGGCCAATACACACTGGGCCAATACACAACATGGCCAATACACACTGGGGCCAATACACAACGGGGCCAATACACACTGAGGCCAATACACAACGGGGCCAATACACAACGGGGCCAATACACACTGGGCCAATACACAACAGGGCCAATACACACTGTGTCCAATACACACTGGGGCCAATACACACTGGGGCCAATACACAACAGGGCTAATAAAGTTATTTTGTGTGAACAGGGGAAGAAGAAGTGCACCTGTAAGGACAACTACGTCGGAGATGGAGTCACCTGCGACGTCAAACAGCTGCCAATCAGCCGCTGTCTCCAGGACAACGGACAATGTCATCCGGACGCCAAATGTACCGACCTCCACTTCGAAGGTACCAAATGTCATGAAAACGTTAACGGTTAACTCTCGTTGTTCTGCCTGATTATCGGAGACACACGTGTCCACCCTGAGCAAGAGAAAAAAATCTGGAGTTTCATTCTGAATCATCTGTAATGAAAATATTGTCCGACAATATGACATAACATTATGTGTGTGTGTGTGTGTGTGTGTGTGTGTGTGTGTGTGTGTGTGTGTGTGTGTGTGTGTGTGTGTGTGTGTGTGTGTTTAGATGAAAAGCTCGGTGTGTTTCACGTGCGTTCAGCTGACGGTCAGTACAAACTGAACTTCTCTGCGGCTCAGCAGGCGTGCTCTGCAGAGGGAGGCCGCCTCGCTACGTACAACCAGCTGTCCTACGCTCAGCAGGTCAGTGAACACAACACACATTCATGTTTGTCTTAAAGTTGCCTCAGATATTTTCCGCCTTTTGTGAGAACTTTTCCAGACGCACTTGTATTTGTATAGTCACAGCGTGTACAAATAACAAGGTAACATGACACAGCCATCTTCTAACCGGATATAAACTGGGAACTATATTCTCAGAAGGCGAAGCACGGCAACTGCTGCTACTTGGGCGGAGTGATTTGCTCGCAGCACCTGAGAAGCCCCGTGGTGAGGAGCAGAGAGTTAGTTGGAGCCAGTTACCTCCAGGATCTGTGCTAAGCTAGGCTAGATGGAGCTGGTTACCTCCAGGATCTGTGCTAAGCTAGGCTATATGGAGCAGGTTACCTCCAGGATCTGTGCTAAGCTAGGCTAGATGGAGCCGGTTACCTCCAGGATCTGTGCTAAGCTAGGCTAGATGGAGCCGGTTACCTCCAGGATCTGTGCTAAGCTCGGCTAGCACTGGGGACGTCAGACAGAGTTACGACACGCACGGAGATGAGAAGGGTATGTCTGGACTTATCTAACTCTGGGGGATAAAGTCCCAATAAGTCGGCGTGTTCCTTTAAGGGTTGCCTGGAATGCAGCATCATATATATTATAGGTAAGATATATATCTCTGATCCTGAGTTGCCTGAGTTTAAGCTCTGTGATTGGTCCTGTGCGTGTCTGCAGGGCGGGCTGAACATGTGTTCTGCCGGCTGGTTGGACGGAGCCCGCGTGGCGTACCCGACCACCTACTCCAACCCAAACTGCGGCTTTGGACACGTCGGCATCGTAGACTACGGCGTCCGCAAAGAGGGCGAGAGCTTTGACGCCTTCTGCTTCAGGATGAAGGGTGAGAGACTTCACATCAGCTCTTTATTCCCGTTCTAGAGGTAAAGCGTGTTCGTTCTAGAGCAGAGGTGTCAAACTCATTCTCACTGCGGGCCACGCTGGAAGAAGAGAATCACACCAAGGGCCAGACACGTATTGACGAGCTTTCATTACTACATGTCATTTTTTTTAGTTTTTAAACATTTTGGTAGCTTTTTCCCTCTTTTTGTTTTGTTTTTGTTCCAACCTTTTTGTGGCTTTCTCAGACATTTGTCACCTTTTTGTCAATTTGTTGCTTTTTGTTGCGTTTTTGTTGACATGAAGCCGTACAGAAGTCACCAAAAGACTTCCTTAGCCGTCGTGGAATTCAGCAAATCAAGCAAAACAAAGATATATATATTTCTTTTTTAACAACAACCTGTTTCACAGCCTGAATATCAAAACTCTCTCTGCATCTGGGGGACTTTCTAAGTCTCAGAGTCGGTAAATCTGCCAAATTCTGCTTTGAATACGGAGCCCCCCTGGTGTCAGCTGATTAAAAAAAACTAAACGGTGCTCTCGGTTTGATAAATGTAAGCAAAAATAGAAAGATATTCACAGATTGGAACTTCTGGGATAATTCTCTACAGCGAAATGTTATTGAATCACAAACTAGGCATCTTTCCTAACGTAGTGAGGCTAACAACGAGCTACTAACTCATTATCATCAACACGAGCCGTCCTCCGACCTGGAGGAATAACATGATTGGTCTCTCTGAGCAGCCGGAGGTGAGACGGCAGCCGGAGGTGAGACGGCGGCCGGAGGTGAGACGGCGGTCAGTCAGACCGGACGTGTTCAGGGACCATCTACAGACTACAACAGCGACACTATAATATCTATTCATTTAATGTTTAAATAAGGTAGTGTCTCCAAACTTATCTCAATTATAACGTGTCTCCTTGTAGTTGAACTACAGCACTTACTTTTAAAAAATAAGTTTGGAGACGCTACCTTATTTAAACATTAAATGAATAGATATTATAGTGTCGGTGTTGTAGTTTGTAGATGGTCCCTGAACACGTCCGGTCTGACTGACCGCCGTCTCGCCTCCGGCTGCCGTCTCACCTCCGGCCGCCGTCTCGCCTCCGGCTGCCGTCTCACCTCCGGCTGCTCAGAGAGACCAATCATGTTATTCCTCCAGGTCGGAGGACGGCTCGTGTTGATGATAATGAGTTTGTAGCTCGTTGTTAGCCTCACTACGTTAGGAAAGATGCGTAGTTTGTGATTCAATAACATTTCGCTGTAGAGAATTATCCCAGAAGTTCGAATCTGTGAATATCTTACATTTATCAAACCGAGAGCACGGATTATGAATCTGTGCGCACGGTTTAGTTTGTTTTAATCAGCTAATAATCAATCTAATTGCAGTTGAAAAGGCCTGTGTTTTTGGGTTTGGCGCACAACTAGGTGGGCCAAAATCTACTGTGAACCCAAATTGATATACGGGCCGGATCTAAATCTGCAAGGGGCCGGATATGGCCCACGGGCCTTGAGTTTGACACGTGTTCTAGATGTAAAGTGTGTTTGTTGCAGAGGTGACGTGCGAGTGTCGGCCCGGTTTCGTTGGAGACGGATTCAGCTGCACGGGAAACCTGCTCCAGGTCCTCCAATCCACACCCAGATTCTCCAACTTCCTCACAGTGAGTCAGCGTTTGATTCCTGCCGAGTCACCGTTTAACACGGCGACTACCGACTGTTGTCTGGATGAATGGATGAGTAGTTTGGTCTCTAAAATGTGGACCAGTGTTTCCCAAAAAGCCCAAGATGACGTCCTCAGATGTCTTAATAGTAATAGTTGTTA
>CM042317.1:41611301-41613801 GCA_023566125.1 Zingel zingel
CCAGACTCCATGTAAATAATCAGGACTTTTAGCGTGTATAGAGCCAGCATTATTCCACATGGAAATGGGTGAATTAAGGGTTTATTTCAGCCAAACCAGAGTGGTGATTGTTGGAACAGTGGAAAGATGAACCAAGACAGCTTTTGAAAGTTTTATTTAGTTTCTGTCCACTTTGAATGAAGTGTATTTTACGATGATAAAAGTGCTGATTATTTACATGGAGTCTGGTGTGTGTGTGTGTGTGTGTGTGTGTGTGTGTGTGTGTTTGTGTGTGTGTGTGTGACTGTGTGTGACTGTTTGTGTGTGTGTTGGTGTGTGTTACTGTATGTGTGTGTGTGTGTGTGTATGTGTGTGTGTTACTGTGTGAATATGTGTGAGTATGTGTGTGTGTGTGTGTGTGAATATGTGTGTGTGTGTGTGTGTGTGTGTGTGTGTGTGAATATGTGTGTGTGTGTGTGTGTGTGTGTGTGTCTGTGTCTGTGTGTGTGTGTGTGTGTGTGTGAATATGTGTGTGTGTGTGTGTGTGTGTGTGTGTGTGTTACTGTGTGAATATGTGTATGTGTGTGTGTGTGTGAATATGTGTGTGTGTGTCTGTGTATATGTGTGTGTGTGTGTGTGTGTGTGTGTGTCTGTGTGTGTGTGTTACTGTATGTGTGTGTGTGTGTGTGTGTGTGTATATATATATATGTGTGTATATGTGTTCATAAGTATAAGTTGTGTATTAGTTGTATATTTGTGCCTTCCTTCCCGGCGACTATACGGGCAGGAAACTACACACGTCTCCTGGTTCTTAAACGAGAGTTCATGTCTTTCCGTGACCGTCTGCAGGCCGAGGACGACCACGAGGTGGTGAACGGAGGATCGTACGACCTGCTGCACGACGGCTGAGCCCTCCGGGCGCGTCCTACGACCGACTCCGTCTGGTTTCCTGCAGCCGTGTTCGTTCTGATCGCGGTTACGTGTCAGTTCAACTTCTCATCTCCAAACCTCTCTGTATCTGTCCTGAGGTGGAAGATATTCTACTTTACGGCTATAATCGCGTTAATGGACGTGTGTTGGTGTCGGCCGCTGTCCATTTCCTAATGTTCTGAAATGCAAAACGTCTTTTGTCTATTTTTTTTGTGTTGAAGGCCGTGCGCCCCCACGGAGGAGAACTCAAACCGGCGCTATGCGCACGATCCCTTCAGTTCAGGGAGACTTTTTCACTTTCCAGGCTACATTTCCCCCTCTCATTCCCCCTGCTCTGGCGTTTCCCCCTCTCATTCCCCCTGCTCTCATTTTACGTTTCCTCCTCTCATTCCCCCTGCTCTCATTTCGCATTTCCCCCCTCTCATTCCCCCTGCTCTGGCGTTTCCCCCTCTCATTCCCCTTGCTCTCATTTTGCGTTTCCCTCCTCTCATTTCCCCCCTCTCATTCCCCCTGCTCTGGCGTTTCCCCCTCTCATTCCCCCTGCTCTGGCATTTCCCCCCTCTCATTCCCCCTGCTCTCATTTCCGTTTCCCCACCCTCTTATCTCCCCCCTCTCATTCCCCCTGCTGTGGCGTTCCCCCCCCTCTCATTCCCCTGCTCTGGCGTTTCCCCCTCTCATTCCCCCTGCTCTCATTTTGCGTTTCCCTCCTCTCATTTTCCCCCTCTCATTCCCCCTGTTCTGGTGTCCCCCCTCTCATTCCCCCTGCTCTGGTGTTCCCCCCTCTCATTCCCCCTGTTCTGGTGTCCCCCCTCTCATTCCCCCTGCTCTGGCGTTTCCCCCTCTCATTCCCCCTGTTCTGGTGTTCCCCCCTCTCATTCCCCCTGCTCTGGCGTTCCCCCCTCTCATTCCCCCTGCTCTGGCGTTCCCCCCCCTCTCATTCCCCCTGCTCTGATGTTTCCCCCCTCTCATTCCCCCTGCTCTGGCGTTTCCCCCTCTCATTCCCCCTGTTCTGGTGTCCCCCCCTTTCATTCCCCCTGCTCTGGCGTTTCCCCCTCTCATTCCCCCTGCTCTGGCGTTCCCCCCTCTCATTCCCCCTGCTCTGGCGTTCCCCCCTCTCATTTCCTAAGAGCCCCCACGGAGGAGAACATAAACCCTTCAGTTCAGAGAGACTTGTCGTTGAAACAGTTGAACTTTTTTAGGTTTTCTGCCGACTTTTAACGTGAAGAAGAATCATAACTGAATTCAAAATGTCAATCAGTGATCAAGAGACCAACGGAAAGTCAACGGATTTGGAAATGTAAACGTGAGGATGATTGAGCTCGAAGGACAACTGGAAGGTTAAAAGTTATTTTTATCTGATGACAGAACGAACACATCGGCAGTTTCAAACATTTAAGACTTCGTTCTTTTAGTTTTTTTTGCAGACTTAAAAAAGTTTCGTGAATAATCGTAACTGTGAATTTAAATGTTGAATAAAAACGTCTCAAACTCTTCTTCATGCTTCTTATTAAGTCATTTCCACCGACTTTTTCATTTTTCAGGCGACATCTCCACTGATACGTTTCGGTTTATAAAGGAATATTTTCTGCTA
>CM042317.1:41618801-41622230 GCA_023566125.1 Zingel zingel
TACAAACTAGTCTTGTGCAGTATTTCACTTGTCAGGAGGTTGATCCTTTTTGTTAAAGAGTAAGATCCTTTTTTTGTTCAACGTGAAACAGTCCCAAATTCGCTATCGTCAAACTCCACCAGACTCCATGTAAATAATCAGGACTTTTATCATCGTAAAACACACTTCATTCAAAGTGGACAGAAACTAAATAAAACTCTCAAAAGCCGTCTTGGTTCATCTTTCCGCTGTTCCAACAATCACCGCTCTGGTTTGGTTGAAATTAACCCTTAATTCACCCATTTACATGTGGAGATATGCTGGCTCTATACACGCTAAAAGTCCTTGTTATTTACATGGAGTCTGGTGGAGATATGCTGGCTCTATACACGCTAAAAGTCCTGATTATTTACATGGAGTCTAGTGGAAATATGCTGGCTCTATACACGCTAAAAGTGCTGATTATTTACATGGAGTCTGGTGGAAATATGCTGGCTCTATACACGCTAAAAGTCCTGATTATTTACATGGAGTCTGGTGGAAATATGCTGGCTCTATACACGCTAAAAGTCCTGATTATTTACATGGAGTCTGGTGGAGATATGCTGGCTCTATACACGCTAAAAGCCCTGATTATTTACATGGAGTCTGGTGGAGATATGCTGGCTCTATACACGCTAAAAGTCCTGATTATTTACATGGAGTCTGGTGGAAATATGCTGGCTCTATACACGCTAAAAGTCCTGATTATTTACATGGAGTCTGGTGGAAATATGCTGGCTCTATACACGCTGAAAGTCCTGATTATTTACATGGAGTCTGGTGTAGTTTGGTGATGGTGATTTCGGGGCTGTTCCATGTTAAACTAAAAGGATCTTTCTCTTTAACTAAAAGGTCTATCTCTGTAGGGATCCTTTCATAATGTTGTCAGACACTTAGAGTAATAATCTGAGTCTGTCAGCAGCAACAACAGAACTTTTAGTGGACGCTAACTGACGCTGAACGTTTGTCCCGTAGGTTACAGCCCAGTTCCCGGCTTCCTGTTGCAGCGTTCTCGCTTCATACTGGACCAGTTTCAAAGAGTTTTGTTCAGATTCGTCACTGAGGCCAGCTCCTGATTAGACGGAAACGATCTGAAGAGAAAACGCAAAAGTGGCGTTGCGTTCTCACTTTGTATTCCACGTTTAGACGAGCGTTATGGAGGGAAATCTGCGTGCATTTGGTGACGCAAAAGTGTGAAATGCGATCCACCAAGTCCGCGCGCCTGCCTAGATCTGTCCTTCTACTTCTATCCCTCTCCTCCTCTTCCTCTCCCTCTCCTCCTCCTCTCTCTCTCCTCTCCCTCCCTCTCCCTCTCCCTCTCTCTCCCCTCTCCCTCTTCCTCTCCCTCTCTCTCCCTCTCCTCCTCTTCCTCTCCCTCTCCTCCTCCTCCTCTTCCTCTCCCTCTCTCTCCCTCTCCTCCTCTTCCTCTCCCTCTCCTCCTCCTCCTCTTCCTCTCCCTCTCCCTCTCCTCCTCCTCCTCTTCCTATCCCTCTCCTCCTCCTTCCTCTTCCTCTCTCCTCCTCCTCTCCCTAGTAGCGCGAAGCGAACAACAAAAGCTGACAATTTTGTCTGGACAGATGAGGAGGTGGAGTTATTTCTCCAAACAATACACACACACACACACACACACACACACACACACACACACACACACACACACACACACACACGGCGTGCACACACACACGGCGTGCACACACACACACACACACACATGCGGCACATACACGGTACACACACATGCGGCACACACACACACACACACACACGCACACATACACACGGCACACATACACACGGCACACACACACACACACACACACACACACATACACACGACACACACACACACACACACACACACATACACACGACACACACACACACACACACACACACACATACACACGGCACACATACACACGGCACACACACACATGCGGCACACACACGCACACACACACACACACACATACACACGGCACACATACACACACACGGCACACACACACACACACACACACTCATACACACGGCACACACACACACACATACACACGGCACACACACACACACACACACATACACACGGCACACATACACACGGCACACACACACACACACACACACACACACACACACACACACACACACACACACACACACACACACACACGGCACACATACACACGGCACACACACACACACACACACACACACGCATACACACGGCACACACACACACATACACATACACACGGCACACACACACACACACACACACACACATGCGGCACACACGCACACAACACGGTACACGCACACAACACGGTACACACACACACACACACACACACACATACACACGGCACACACACACGGCACACACACATACATACACACACACACACACACACACACACACACACACACACACACACACACACACACACACACACACGGCACACATACACACGGCACACACACACAACACGGTACACACACACACACACACTCACATACACACGGCCCCTCCCCTCCGTGCCGCTCCGTTCACACCACGTCACACACTGCACATACATGTCACACATTGTTCGTCTGCTATTTCATTACTGAATTCACCCGCGAGCGTGTTCGTGTAAACGGAGACATGTCATCGTCATCGTGGAGCTGTGTGCCGTAACGATCTCTTCAGCGTGAGGTTTCTAACGATCGTTGTGACTCTGACTGTTTGCGGTGTTTGTGTTGCAGGGAGGAGAAAGCAGAAGGTGGCCAAAGAGAGGGCCGGCATGGCAAAGGTGAGCACACACTCTCTTGTTATTGTGTTGTAACACTTCCTGACGTCACCGGTCAGCCAATCCGTTCAGAGCAACCCCGACTGCTCCGTGGTCACGAATACAAATACGATTTAAAGAAGTATTTTACTGCTGGAAAAAGGGCCCAGTGGTTCCCACACAGACTCGTTATTAATCTTTTAACGCTATTCAAAACACGTTCAGCTGCATTTCCTTTTCCTGCCCTCCTCCGTCTCTCTGTCTCACACACACACACACACACACACTTGTTTCACTATCTTTGTGGGGACCCGTCATTGACATAATGCATTCCCTAGCCCCTTACCCTAACCTTAACCATCACCACTAGATGCCTAACCTTAACCCTTACCCTCACCCTAACCATAACCTAATTCTAACCCTAATCCTAAAACCAAGTCTTAACCCTCAAACAGACCTTTAACCTTGTGGGCTCCAGCATTTTGGGTCCCACAAAGCTGGCCGGACCCCACAAGTATACTGGACTCCCGGTTTTTGGACCCCACGAATATAGTTAAACAAGAACACACACACACACACAGAGCTCCTCCCACCAGCAGCGCAGCAATGGTTATGTTTCAAGGGTTAAGGTGAG
>CM042317.1:41629930-41639930 GCA_023566125.1 Zingel zingel
GGAGCGTAAGAACTGAACGCTGCTTCCCCCTGTTCAGTTCTGACTCTGGGGACAACAAGCAGACCTGTCCCAGACCACCTGAGAGGTCTGGGTGGGTCGTAGTGTAGCAGACCTGTCCCAGACCACCTGAGAGGTCTGGGTGGGTCGTAGTGTAGCAGACCTGTTCCAGACCGCCTGAGAGGTCTGGGTGGGTCGTAGTGTAGCAGACCTGTCCCAGACCACCTGAGTGGTCTGGGTGGGTCGTAGTGTAGCAGACCTGTTCCAGACCGCCTGAGAGGTCTGGGTGGGTCGTAGTGTAGCAGACCTGTCCCAGACCGCCTGAGAGGTCTGGGGACAACAAGCAGACCTGTTCCAGACCGCCTGAGAGGTCTGGGGACAACAAGCAGACCTGTTCCAGACCGCCTGAGAGGTCTGGGGACAACAAGCAGACCTGTCCCAGACGACCTGAGAGGTCTGGGTGGGTCATAGTGTAGCAGACCTGTCCCAGACGACCTGAGAGGTCTGGGTGGGTCATAGTGTAGCAGACCTGTCCCAGACCGCCTGAGAGGTCTGGGGACAACAAGCAGACCTGTCCCAGACGACCTGAGAGGTCTGGGTGGGTCATAGTGTAGCAGACCTGTCCCAGACCACCTGAGAGGTCTGGGTGGGTCATAGTGTAGCAGACCTGTCCCAGACCACCTGAGAGGTCTGGGTGGGTCATAGTGTAGCAGACCTGTCCCAGACCACCTGAGAGGTCTGGGTGGGTCATAGTGTAGCAGACCTGTCCCAGACCACCTGAGAGGTCTGGGTGGGTCATAGTGTAGTAGCAGATCAGAAATATATTTCGGCCCTAAACCGTTTAGTGATTTATAAACCAGCAGAAGTATTTTGAAGTCTATTCTTTGAGGCACTGGAAGCCAGCGTAGAGACTTCAGAACTGGACTGATGTGATCCACTTTCTTGGTCTTAGTGAGGACTCGAGCAGCAGCGTTTAGGGGGACTGTAAAGACTCCGTTACAGTAGTCAAGTCTACTGAAGATGAAAGCATGGACCAGTTTTTCCAAATCCTGCTGAGACATAAGTCCTTTAACCCTTGATATATTCTTAAGATGGTAATAGGCTGATTGTGTTATTGTCTTAATTAGAGATGCACCGATAGACCGGCCGGTGACCGGGATTGGCCGGTTTCCACGTGCTCGGCCATGACCGGCGACCGGCAGGTCAGTCTGACATATGCTGATGTCATGCCGGTCAACGCTCCAATTAACTGCCAACATAAGTTCTACCAGTTACAGTTCTCAAGGACGCACGCACACACGGACGCCAGAGCACGCTCTCTTCTTCCTTTCTCTCAACTTCTCCGCCGTGTGTGGCTCGTACCCGCTCGCGGTGTGAAGGCGTGTCGGCGCTATTCTCCCACATGTAGGAACCTGGTGAATTAACCTGCAACATGTCAGCTGTTTGGGGTTCTTCAGCGTGTGTGCAGAAGATAACAAGTTTGCAATATGCAACAGCTGCAAGGAAAGAGTAGGGCGTGGAGGGACCACACCAACAACCCAAATCACATTTCTTTAGTTGATATTGGACGTGAAGAGAAGGAAATGGTTCTAACATTGACCTTTAGATGTGTGTGAATGTCCCACACCAGGAGTCATTGATATAGTTCTGTTTCGTAGTGATCCATTATCTGTTCAACATGTTCTATTAAAGAAAAGATAGAAAGTAAATATGTGTGTGTGCTGTAAAGTGGTTAGAGAAAGTGAAATCTGAATCGGCCTAGAAAGTTGTAATCGGTGCATCTCTAGTCTTAATTTGGCTGTTAAAATTCAGGTCTGAGTCCATGACTACACCAAGATTTTTCAACATTGCCGCTTAAGAACATGTTGGTACATCCAGTTGTTGATTTGTTCAATGCACCTAGTTAGTTTCTGTATTGGGCTATAGTCTCCTGGTGTTAAGTTATATAAAGTAGATGTTGAACAGAAGAGGTCCCAGAACCGAGCCTTGGGGAACTCCACACCTCATATTTGTATGCTCAGATACGTAATTGCCTATAGACACAAAGTAGTCCCTATTCTTTAGGTAGGATTCAAACCAGTTCAGAACTGAGCCAGAATCAGAAAGGGCTTTATTGCCAAGTACGTCGTTGCACATACAAGGAATTTGTCATGGTGCTGTTGGTGCATGTCACACATTCAAATATAAGAAGGATAAAAAAGAATATAAACAATATAAATATAAACATATACACACAGAATGTATTAATAACGATAAAATAAGTAAATAAATAGTAAAATAAGTTAAATAGTAGTAAAAATGTTAGCCAGAACTGAGCCAGAAAGGCCAGCCCAGCTTTTTAATCGTTCTAGTAATATGTTATAGTCAACCGTGTCGAATGCGGCACTGAGATCAAGCAACACCAAGACACTTCTGTGCTTAAGTGGATGTCATTCAGTGCTGTGGTGTGGTCGGAAACCAGACTGGAAGGCATCCAAACTATTTAAAAATGTACACTTGTATGTACACGTACTTTATTTTCATTCCTCTAAGTATATTTTTTTCAGTAGTTCTATTCTCTTATTTAGTTATCGTGTGTGTGTGTCTGTGTGTCTGTCTGTGATGTTTAAGGCCGATATCGATACGAATATTTGGTGATTTAAGAATACAATATTCCGATATATCGGTAGATATGTATTTTTGATACAATTATATTTCTGATCTTGTATTATTTTAACGCATAAAAACAATCTCCCTAACATTAGTTATTTGTAGTTATTCGTGAGTCCTCACTGAAATATGAAAATGCAGTTTAAAAATAAACGTGTTTGTTTTTATTGTCGCAACATCAAAATATATTAAAGTTCTGATAAATAAAATGGATAAAAATACAAACTTATGAAATTGAAAGGGTTAAACACGAGAGACGTCGCAGAGCGCCCTCTGGTGGACAAACTATGCAACGCCAACACTCAGAATATGGTTTCATCCGTTTTTTATTTTAAATATCCATTTAATCGGCCGTTATAAATGCCGATACCGATAGTTTGGAAAATTCCTAATACCAGCCGATAATATCGGCCCGCCAATATAGTGTGTGTGTGTGTGTGTGTGTGTGTGTGTGTGTGTGTGTGTGTGTGTGTGTGTGTGTGTGTGTGTGTGTGTGTGTGTGTGTGTGTGTGTGTGTGTGTGTGTGTGTGTGTGTGTGTGTGTGTGTGTGTGTGTGTGTGTGTGTGTTACTATATTCGTGGGGTCCATAAACTGGGGAGTCCAGTATACTTGTGGGGTCCGACCAGCCTTGTGGGCCCAAAATGCTGGACCCCACAAGGTTAAAGGTCTGTTTGAGGGTTAAGACTTGGTTTTAGGATTAGGGTTAGAATTAGGTTATGGTTAGGGTGAGGGTAAGGGTTAAGGTTAGGCATCTAGTGGTGATGGTTAAGGTTAGGGTAAGGGGCTAGGGAATGCATTATGTCAATGACGGGGCCCCACAAAGATAGTGAAACAAGCATGTGTGTGTGTATAATCGCACGGTCCGCTATGAAAAAATAATTTCTACCACATGACATTAAAGCAATCATTAATGAATTGTACGCTACTTGAAATCTGTGATTTTGGAGAGACAAATGGGAGAGGATGTTTAAATAAAAATCTGTCCCCCTATATTATTATTATTATTATTATTATTATTATTATTTTTACTGTTTCTGTTTGTTCTGTCCATGGTTAAGACTCGGTTTGTATTGTAACAGGATCATGCACCAAAGGAAGGATCTGTCCCCCTCCTCCCTTCTGACGGAGGAGGGGGTCGCAGCCTTTCTTTCATGTGTTTCCCCTCTTTCTCTTTGTTTCCTGCAGCGTATTGTGAGTGCACAGAGTCTGAGCGAGGACGATATAGAATGAGATGATCGAGAGGAATCGACTCCTCTTCCTCCTCTTCCCTCGTGTCTCCATGACGACCTGCAAACGTCTCGGCCTCCATCGCTCCGGCCGACGTGCATCACTTCCCACATCACGGCGCCCTAAAGACAATTAGTATTTTTTATTCCTGGTTTATCCGACAGTCGGTTTGATAGTTTGTCTTTGTTTTTGTTATTTTTTACTTAAATGACCTGTTTTTGGGGTGTTAAAAGTATCATTACGGCCAGAGCCCCCCCCTCCCACCTACCCCCCCACCCCCACTCCCAACGTCATTCGGTATTGGTCGATCACCACAACCAAATCAATCTGCAGAGATCCTTAATGAAAATCTGCAGAATTGAGCGGACTGTTTTTCTGTTTGGGGGGTGGAAATATTTTAACACTAGAGATGTTACGATGACATTTTTCCTACCCAATAGTACGGTGGCCGACCGGGTCAAACGCACTGCAACTTAATGAAAACGAACAGAGAGAGAGAGAGAGAGACGGGGCACGTTCAATCTCAGAACGGTGTGCACCTGCTTTGAGATCATGGACTGTAAATATTAAGTCTAGGGCTGGGCGATATGGAGAAAATCAAATATCACGATATTTTCTGACCAAATGCCTCGATATCGATACCGCAACGATATTGTAGGGTTGACTATTTGGTGCTTTCACCAAATATTTACACAATGAGATGTTAGATCAATAATCATCAGTAAAAGGGAAATACTAGAACAGTTACAACAGTCTGGTTAGTTCAGAGAATGACATCACTTTGATGTAATGCAGCCTTTAAAACCAGGAAAAGACACTCATGTCATATCACGATATCCAAAATCTAAGACGATATCTAGTCTCATATCACGATATCTATTTAATATCGATATATCGCCCAGCTCTAATTAAGTCTATGTTTGAGGTATGTTTTCTCTTGTTTTGGTGGGTGTGTACTAGTTCATTGGCTCAGGTCACAAGGTGATACCCAATCAGCAGAGATGTGTCTGTACACTCGTGATAAAAAGGCAGAGCGCTCTCTCTCCCCGTGGGGTCGTACATCAAGCTGTTCCACTCAGCGCTCCCCTTAGAGGCCTGGAGAACTTCCCTTGTGTAATCTGGATGCAGCTGTTTTTTTTTTTTTTTTTGTTGCATTTGTTTTCGGGGCTTGTGTGCTTTTCTTTTTGCATCGTTTCTGTATTTGCAGCGCGTTTGTGTATTTGGTTGTGTTGTGTGAATTTGCAGCGCGTTTGTTAAATGCTGCGCATGTGGTGTTAAATTTATGAAGATGTTTTTCTTACTTTGCGCGTGTTTCATTAAGTTGCAGTGCGTTTGCCCCTGACGGCCACCGTACTGTTGCGATTCCGATACCTGAACTTGCGTATCGGCAGATAGCGAGTACTGAGGCGAGACCAGTGTGTTTTTAAAAAAAAATAAATAAATAAATAAAAAATGCATATATGTTATGTTTTAGCAGCTGTATACTACTATCCTTGTATGGATGAGATAGTATTTCTATCTTTTGTTGTTAAAGAAAGCATGACATGGTACTCTTTGGATGCTTTTATATATCCCCTTAGTGGTCCCCTAATACTGTATCTGAAGTCTCTTTATATAGACCTTAGTGGTCCCCTAATACTGTATCTGAAGTCTCTTTATATAGACCTTAGTGGTCCCCTAATACTGTATCTGAAGTCTCTTTTATATAGGTCTTAGTGGTCCCCTAATACTGTATCTGAAGTCTCTTTATATAGACCTTAGTGGTCCCCTAATACTGTATCTGAAGTCTCTTTCCTGAAATTCAGCCTTGGTGCAGAATTACAGCCACTAGAGCCAGTCCCACAGTGATCTTTCCTTAGGATGTGCCATTTCTGTGTCTGTAGCTTTAAATGCTATTGAGGAGGAGAGGGGGGGGGGGGGCAAGGTGGAGGGTGGGTGTGTGGCCTTGACCAACTGCCATGCTTCGCTCGTTTGAAAGCCATGATGTCTCTCTCTCTCTCTCATGGGGGGGGGGCCAAATTCTCTGGGCGGGCAAAGCAGAGAAAGGGGAGGTAACCTTTCCCCTTATGACGTCATAAAGGGAAGATTCCAGATCGGCCCATCTGAGCTTTCATTTTCTCAAAGGCAGAGCAGGATACCCAGGGCTCGGTTTACACCTATCACCATTTCTAGCCACTGGGGGACCAGAGGCAGGCTGGGGGAACGCATATTAATGTTAAATAACCTCATAAAGTGACATGTTCATGCCATGGGACCTTTAAACTCTTTGTGAACAAACACTGAACGCCACAGAACTTTCTTTTATTATCCAGTTTGACAGCGGGTCATAACAGGAGAAAGAACGTAAATAAATAATCTCTGGGCTAGATTACCTATCGGATCGATACATAAACTCCAGTACTCGCTGATACAGATACCAGCATTTTAGGCGTTATCGGAGGCAGTATCTGAACATCTCTAGTGTTAACACTCTCATTCTGTTTTTCATTTTAATTGTTTGTTTAAAACCTGCTGAAACTCTGGGGAAAACTCCAGCAGATTCCGTACGGCGATCGCATGAATCTGCTGCTTCCTCTTGACAGCACCGTGTACGAAAACCGTCTCCACGGTTACTACGATATCAGTCGTAGAGTCTTCTCTCTGCTCGGACGCTCCACAAAAAAAAGTATTTATTGTTATCTGTCGTCTTTCTGTTCGTTCGCTCTCCGCGTGGAAACACTTTTTACAAAGTGATGACATGTTTAGTTCATTTTAAAGATGACGGCCCTCTTTAGGGAAATACAAATAAAAATTTGAACGAACTATGAAGTGGTCTTTTGAGTTTATTTCATGTTAAAGAGTATTTTTGCACACTATTTTCCCATGCATTGGTGTCTGAGTGACTGTCTGAAGCAGTGGTGGAATGTAACTAAGTACATGTACTCCAGTACTGTACTTCAGTCCAAATGTTGAGGTACTTGAACTTGAGTTTTAAAATGAGTTTTCTTTTCATGCCACTTTCTACTTCTACTCCGCTACATTTCAGACGGCAATACCTCATGATCATTCTTTAGGTGCTATTGGAATAAATAACACAATATATTTGAAAAATCTCAACAAAAACCGTCCCACTAAAAAAAAAAAAAAAAAAAAGGCTGTTGCGTCCATTTAATTGAATTGACTCCGCCCCACAGGAAGTTGAATTTGAAATTGAATTGGAATGACAGGAAGTGGAATTATATTCATGGCAATTAAAAGAAATTCCACACAGTCACACGACAGAAAGAATGTGTTGAATCTCACATACATTAAGTGTTAGGAAGGTTACTTAGGAAATGTAATTGCTTACTGTTATAAGTTACTCATTATAAATGTGGTTTGGATTACTTTTTCAATGCAAAGCAATTTCCTTTTAATTTGATAAGTAACTAATTGAATTACACATTTTACCTCAGTAATGCAACTAAATACAATTACATTCATTTTGTAATTTAATAACAATTTCATTACATGTAACTAGTCAGTGTTGGGGGTAACTCCTTACGAAGTAATGCCATAATATCACATTTGGCTGTAACTGAGTAATGTAACACATTAATGTTACTGTTATTGTTGTGTTGTGAGTTGAAGGTGTGTTTAAGCCCTTAATGAGCTATATGCCAGGCTCTTGCTGTGTTGTGCTACAGTAATGTAATGAGTAATGAGTTACTATCCATAGAGAATAACAAGTAAGGTAATGCATTTGGGTCTTTTAAACTTTCCCCTAATGGGATTCTTCGGGGCTTTTTTTTCCTTACTCAGGACATATTGAAGATACAAAATCAGTTGAGTTTGCTTCTGTTGCAATTTGTTCAACCTTTTTTCATGAAATGACTAGACTATTGTAAAGGTAGAGGGGAACATGGATGCAGAAAAATATCGCCAAATCCTGGAGGATAATCTGACTCAGTCTGCAAGAGAACTACAATTTGGGAGAAGATTTATTTTCCAGCAAGACAACGACCCCAAGCATACAGCAAAAGCTACACAGAAATGGTTCAAAGACAACAAATATGTCAAGATGAATTTTGATTCAATTTGCAAAGAATTGCTGCACATTTAACCATATGATAATACATGGAATAAAGTGTAAATCAGTCCCCACAGGAAACAGATTCTGCAGAAAATAAGATGTAAAATATATTAATATTTACATTTGTTCCCTTGATTAAAAATAAATCAATACCTGAAATGAGATCAGTGATTAGTTTCCTCTGACAGGAGAGATGATCAGAGGGGCAGAGTTTTCACCACCATCATTATTACAGGGACTGAACAATGGGAAGAGCTTCTCAGTGAAGGAGCAGCCAGTAAAGGAGTAGATAAGAGCTGCTGCATCTACATCATAAAAGGAGACCAGACCCTCCTCATAATCCACAAACACCCCCACCTTCTGAGGAGGAGACTTCAGAGAGAGATGGACTGGAGGGTCAGCAGAATCTTTGTACTCATTTCCATTTCTCAACCATATAGTCCAGTAACCTTTCTGAGAGTTCAGTGGGATTAGTCCCTTCCTGCTGATTGACTCTCTGACCACTCCTAAAGTCCATTTAGTCTTTCCTTTGACTTGAACCTCAAAGTAAATTCTGCTGGAAGAGAAACTGTTTTCCTAAAAGACAAACACAATTAGAAAATATGTTGTTGTAACCTTTTGGTATCACCTCAGCTCGCTTGAAACCTTGAACAGAGGTGATACTAAAATAAGTACCTGTTGGCAAGTACCGGGGACCTTTTTATCATAATGGAAAAACAAAAAACGGTGAGTAGAGGTGAGGTGAGTTGAGCAGGTACCATGTAATGGAAAAAGGGTATTTGTCTAATCGTTCCTTTGTGTTGTGATCCATATAGTGGTCGTTCTGTGTCACAGGACAGCTGCTTCACATTAAAAGCCTCCCACTGGTTATCTGGGGGAAAGCTTTTATGTGAAACAGCCAGAAGAATTAGAGGAAGCAGTACCTAAATCCAGAATAAACTTTAGATATCTGCAATAGATTTCTTACTAGGAAGAACTCCAATTTCAGATATCTATAATCCAGTTGTTACTAGTCATTTTAATTTCAAAAATCCAAAATATAAAACTGATATCCACAAAACATTTGTGCAAATCTATGCCTTTGCCTGTTACTCTTGTTATTTTCTTCTTCCAAAACAGCCAGGAGTTGAGTTTGTATTAAAACTAAATAATGACTGGTGTGATAACTGCATGCCGAATTAACCAGAACACACAAGGCCAAATTCAACATGCAACATTGCGTGGAAGTCTGTGATAGTGCCAAAGGAGTGACAGACCGGGGTGGTGGTTCCCCTGTTCAAAAAGGGGGACCAGAGGGTGTGTGCCAATTACAGGGGTATCACACTTCTCAGCCTCCCTGGTAAAGTCTACTCCAAGGTGCTGGAAAGGAAGGTTTAGCCGATTGTCGAACCTGTGGTTGAAGAGGAACAATACGGATTCCGTCCTGGTCATGGAAAAACGGACCAGATCTTCACTCTCGCAAGGATCTTGTCCCTTCTCAGGGCCATCCAATCTCTGTACGACCAAAGCGAAAGCTGCGTCCAGGTTCTCGGCAGTAAGTCGGACTCGTTTCAGGTGAGGGTTGGCCTCCGCCAGGGCTGCGCTTTGTCACCAATCCTGTTTGTAATATTTATGGACAGGATATCGAGGCGTAGTCGAGGTGGGGAGGGGTTGCAGTTCGGTGGGCTGGGGAACTCATCGCTGCTCTTTGCAGATGATGTGGTCCTGATGGCATCATCGGCCTATGACCTTCAGCACTCACTGGATCGGTTCGCAGATATATGATATATGCAAATAAAATATATTTGGAGTAGGGAAGACATTTGAGGACTGGTTAAAGAGCGACGAGGACGACGGCATGAACAGAAGAGAACAGAGAAAGACGAGGCCCAGGGTCCCCGTTTCTGAGATCTGACAGATGAGGAGCTGCATACAATTGAAGACGAGGCCCTTGAATCAAACACGAAAAAGGCAACTGCCTTTGCTATCAAGGTTTTCACCGAGTGGAAGAGCCACCAGAAGGATAGACTGACAGTGACAACTGACCCGGACACCTGCAGCGCCGAAGAACCTTGTGTGGTTGTTATAGAAACTAAT
>CM042317.1:41649930-41757430 GCA_023566125.1 Zingel zingel
TGACATGGCACATCACTCCACAAAAACACAAAATCTTCCAAATTTGGTACCGTGAAGGTCTTGGGATTCTTTTGACCCCATTTGAGATGGATGTGTTGAATCCTCTAGGAACAATTCCAAAATGTTTGATACCTGTAAACGGCCGACATCAACATTCAAGGGATCGACTAATCCTTCACGAATTAGTGTCAAATTATTCAAAGGGTCATGCCAACAAAATAAATCCAATAAACCCCTCTGTGAGGAAGTAAAAAAATCTTGTTTTAGGGTGTTGTTTGTGTTTTTATTTTAAACTTTGACCCTCTGTGTGTTTTCACTTCATCAAAGTAAATTGGAACATGAACTTGTCCGTGACTCCTTGAACATTATTTTTGCCTGAATCATATAGTGTGGGTTATCTCCCAAGATCCCACACTACTTCACAACATCATCTGTCTTTTGTTATTGATTTGATTGAGAGACCCTGAGCGATAAAAATATCATACAGAAGGTTTTCACGATGCGTCATCAGACCCGGAAGTCGCTATATTCCAGGTACTCCGCATCACAACAAAGCACAGGCACTGAAGTAGATCCCGAACATCATCAAGGAAAATGGTTCATTATTGCCATGTTTTAGGTTGTACCAATAGGTCAGACCGAGAAAAACATTTGGAATATTATCGTAAAGTTGTTACAAACCAGGGAAAGGAATGCCAGAAGTTATCAGAGAAAAGGAGGCGCTTGTGGTTGGCAAAGCTCAACCAGGGTCTATGAGGCATTTTGTTTTAATGTAGGTTAAATTATATTTATTTAATTTAGAATTGTGCACCTTTTTTGAAAATGTGACATGTTCTTCCAATCTTTTTGGCATTTGATTTGAAGTTGGTGAGATTTTTGTAAAGCTATTCTGACAAAAAAAAGTTATACTCAAGTTACATACAAAATTGTGTTTACAGTTAGTGTATTGCACTATAGTATAATGTATAATTTATAGTATTGTATAGTTCATAAGTGTTCTGATAAAAGTGTTTAATAAATCTGTGTTCTGATGATAGTGATATGCTGTGTGTTCTCTTCCACAACAATACAATAACAACGACTTAATGACTGTAAATTAACAATCATTTATTGATAGTTTTAGGCTATATAGACACTGTCCAGACATGGTTTAATTGATATTTAACTGCATTAAAAATATACTTAAGCAACGTTTATTTTATTTGTAAATGCAATCAACATGAAACTTGTGGTGCTCATTCAGCATGCCACTCTGAGGCTCTGTACTAAATTTGGCGAAGATCGACCATAGACTTTAATCAACATAGACGAGTTTTGGCCCTTTTACTCAATGTTAATAGGATATTTGCAATGAAAATTTACCACAGACCTTGCACCTCACACTTCTCAATATTTACTGATGCTTGCCTCCTACCGTTAGGTTTTGGTTTTTACTTTTGTGTGCTCCTTTGGTTTTTTACAATAAACAAACTTCTTAACCCACCTGACAAAGTTTCTACAACCTCTTTTCGCTCACTTATTCGATCCAAAATCAACACCATTCATAGGCGCCGATACCGTGCAATTAAACATTGCATTGTCATAGTGTGATTGGTTATGTTGGTGTCATTGATTCTTAATTTCCCATGAAGCACCCACGGAGGAAAACATAAATCGGTGCCTATGACGCCATTTGCAACAACTTGACCACCTCCCCTGCTCCTTCAACCACCACACCAGCCTCCCCCCTCCACCCTCTCGGTCACTCTCAATTCTCTCTGCTGTCCGCTACGGTCATGGGGGTTAAGAAGTTTGTTTATTGTAGAGAATTCTTAAAGGTCGTCTGTATATGCATGGAGGTGAAGTGTTGACCGCTACGTTTGCAACGGCGACGAACTCGACGAACGGCGATGCATTCATCCAATGTTTTTCTCTCCAGAAAATTGATATTGGAAGAGGTCAAATAAGTTACTTGAAGGTAGATTTAAGCATTTGTTACCTGGTTGAGGAAATCTGATTAGTACCAGTTATTAAGGCCACGTAGCCAACCATTTAAATCAAATGTGTGGTCTTTTGTTGATAAAGCTTGGTCAGCTGGGTCATATATTACTACTTAATACAATTGTTTTTACTGGAAAGCCACTTTCCCAGTCTAACACTTATCATTTTGGGGAAACAATGTAAAGGAAAAGAAGCAGGCAGACAGCAATTTAATTGTGACAAGGAAACCATTTATTTTGACAGCACATCTCACATCATATTATATGACTAGAAACAGCTGATCAGGCAGTTTTCTTTATTCAGCTGCCTCTTTACCCTAAAAACACAAATAAAAAGCATTTAATCAACTTTATTTCAAACAAATCTGACTGATATTATTACATTTTGTCAGTATAAAATTTAAGTCTTTATTGGTATGTTTACCTTGCCAGAGTCACGGCTCTTCGCTCTCAACTTGTTGACCTGGGACTCTGCGATGTCAGCGCGCTCCTCAGCCTCCTCCAGCTCATGCTGGACCTTCCTGCACTTGGACAGATGAGTGTTGGCCTGCTCCTCCTGAAAAAACATAGAGATTGACCACACCAAAGGTAATCTTCAAATTAAACAAATCTGCCACAGTATCAAACTTTCAGTGTTGTGTAAATCTATATATTGCCCTTACCGCATCCTCAGCCTGCCTCTTGTAGGCCTTGACTTTGAGCTGCAACTTGTCAACTAGATCCTGCAGCCTGGCAACGTTTTTCTTGTCCTCCTCAGTCTGTTAAAGTTTATTTAAAGTAAATAAATGTTTTTGTAATAAATATGTTGAAGTTGATTTGTATGACAACTATCGAAGTGACTGTACCTGATAGGTGAGCTCCTTCACCCTCCTCTCATATTTGCGGACACCCTTAATGGCATCTCCTCCGCGTCTCTGCTCAGCCTCAACTTCTGCCTCCAGTTCACGCACCTTCAATGAACAATAAGGCAATAAGAATACATCTTTTTTAATTTAAAGTTCAGCTCTGCAAATTCTTTCTTTCTTTCTTACCCTGGACTCAAGTTTCTGGAGCTGCTTCTTGCCACCCTTCATGGCCAGGTTCTCAGCCTCATCCAGACGGTGCTGCAGGTCCTTAACAGTGACCTCCAGGTTCTTCTTCATCCTCTCCAGGTGGGAGCTGGTATCCTGCTCCTTCTTCAGCTCCTCAGCCATCATAGCAGCCTAGAAGAGACAGCATAACATGTTGATTAGAATAATCTTGAAAATATACATTGGAGTGAAAGTAAGAACAATTAAAATGTAAACCCACATCAGTGATGGCCTTCTTGGCCTTCTCCTCTGCATTCCTTGCTTCCTGAACAGTGTCATCCACTTCACCCTGGACCTGGACCAGGTCAGACTCAAGCTTCTTCTTGGAGTTCAGAAGGCTTGTGTTCTAAAAGGCAAAAAGAGATGTAGGCACATTTGTCATCACATGATTTTCACATGTTCACATTAGATTTTTGAATTATTTAAGAAATAATTGGCCTTGTTCACCTGAGAATGCAGAAGTCCAACACGCTCACTGGCATCCACCAGCTCCTGCTCAGCAATTTTGCGACTTCTCTCCGTCTGTTCCAGAGCAGCTCTAAGTTCCTCGATTTCAGCTACCATCAGACCGTTTCTGCGTTCCACCATAGCAGCTTGTTCCTTGAATTCCTCTTGTCCTCTGACAGCATCATCAAGGTGCAGTTGTGCATCCTAGAGAAAAAATATCAGGACGATATTCACATGAATGCCAAAATGTACCTGCACTGATCATAGTTTGTGCAACAATTCTGTGTCTAACAATACCTTCAGTTGCGCCTGCACATTCCTCAGCTGCTTCTGGGACTCAGCAGCCTGGCGATTGGCGTGGCTCAGCTGAATCTCCATCTCATTCAGGTCTCCCTCCATCTTCTTCTTGATTCTCAGGGCATCATTTCTGCTCCTGACCTCAGAATCCAGACTGCTCTGCATGGAGTCAATCACCCTCTGGCTGTTCCTCTTGATCTGCTCCATCTCCTCATCTTTCTCTGCCAGCTTCCTGTCCACCTCACCCTTAATCTGGTTGAGCTCCAGCTGGACACGCAGGATCTTAGACTCTTCGTGTTCCAGAGTTCCCTGATGATATCAAAGAATTAAATATTAATCTCTGCCTTCCCACCTTTTTAAAGTGTATTTGTCGATGATTTAGATTTTTTTTCAGTAGATGTCCACAGAAGAAAATGTACCTCAGCCTCTTCAAGAGCCGTCTGGATCTCAGACTTTTCAGCCTCCACCTGCTTCTTGGACTTCTCCAGCTCATGGATGCTCTTGCCAGTCTCACCAATCTGTTCAGTCAGATCTGAGATCTCCTCTGCATAGAGATACATGTGTTTTATATTGTTAAGCCTTACAATGTAAAATATAAACACTTTATTCCAAGACATGTTGAATACAATGTAAGAAATACATGTGTTGAATACAAGAGTTTCATAATGTAGAACTCACGTTGAAGGTTCTTGTTTTCACGCTTCATGGTCTCCAGCTGATCCAGAGATTCCTCATAAGAGTTCTTCATCTTGAACAGCTCAGTGCTGAGAGAACGAGTCTCCTTCTGTGCTCCCTCGAGCTCTGCCTGACCCTCCTCGTACTTCTGTTTCCACTCTGCCAATACCTGAATAACACGATTGGTTATGTAGCAATATGAGGTGAAATAAATATATCATTCATTGTTTCAGTGTGGCTTGGCAACACAAATGAATGACAAACAATGCTACCTTGTCAAAGTTCCTCTGCTTCTTGTCCAGGTTGGAAGCCAGCCCATTGGCCCTCTCCACATCAATCATGAGGTCCTCCACCTCACTCTGGAGCCTCTGTTTGGTTTTCTCCAGAGAAGCACACTTGGAATTCACTGCTTCAATCTGCTCCTCAGCCTCCTGAAGACGCTGAGCCAGCTTTTTCCTGTTTAGAGAAGGTAAGATTAGTTTCCCACTAAAAACTATGAAGTGACCTAAAGCCTTAGTAACAATAATCTGCAGCGTGAGTTCTTGTATTTTGAGTGTTGCATTGTTGTTTGTTTGAAGCTTTAATATTCTTAGAGTAGCGAGTCTTTCAAAATAACAGGTTTTCAAAAGGGGGATGGGCAATTTATGATCAGGCTAGTGTTGTTATTAATAGCTAATTTTTAAAGATCAAGATGAACATATGAAGGCAGAGCTGTAAAATGTTTGCTCCAAAGTTGAGTTGTGCTAAAATGATACACTGGCCATTGAATTGTTTGATTGTTACTCACTTGGCTTCCTCAAGCTCCTCAGTGCGCTGGATAGCATCAGTTTCATACTTAGCTCTCCACTGAGCCACCTCACTGTTGGCCTTGGACATCCCACGCTGCAGCTCAGCCTTGGCCTCCTGCTCCTCCTCAAACTGCTCCCTCAGCAGATCACAGTCATGGCGGGCTGATTGCAGTCCATGGGCAAGAGCATTTTTGGCCTGGTGTAAGACATATGATTGAATTTACAAAATTCCCGAATCCCACACTAATAATACCAATACACACTTACTTAAATGTATCTTACCTTAACCTCCTCTTCAACATGCCTTTTCAGCTCCTCAATCTGTTGTGTGAATGCCTGTTTGCCTCTGGTCAGCTGGGAGACAAGAGCTTCTTTCTCTTCAACTTGACGGCTGTACTCACCTTGTGTGAAAGATGCCACGATACATTAGTTTTTGTCACATTTCTCAATAACATACACAACAGATCATTAACGGACAGCATGTACTGTAGATACCATTTTCTGTCAGGAGACGTGCTCTCTGTGCACTTGTGTCATTGATTTGACGGACATTTTCATCATTCTTGGTCTTCAGTTCGCTGAGTTGGTCCTCTAGAGTACGGCACATCTTTTCAAGATTTCCCTGAGTAAATACAGATGAGATCAGTTATCAGATTTTATCTATAATATTAATTACATTATACATATACATATACTAATTTGGATAATAAAATAGCATGTAATGCATTGTGTACCTTTGCTTTAGCAACATTTTCCATGTTGCTGGAGAGGTCATCGATCTCCATCTTATATTCACTCTTTTCCTTCTCAAGCTTCTGCTTCACACGCTGGAGGTTGTCGATCTGCTCTCCCAGCTCAGCGACGCTGTCAGCCTGCTTCTTGCGAAGAGCAGCAGCGGTGGCTTCATGCTGCAGAGTAGACTCCTCAAGATCACGACGGAGCTTCTGGAACTCGGCTTCACGCTTCTTGCTCATCTCAATCTGAACAGCAGTGGCACCGCCGGCCTCCTCTAGCCTCTCGCTGATCTCCTCAAGTTCCCTGGAGAGGTCAGCTCTCTGCTTCTCAACCTTGGCACGAGCAGCACGCTCAGCCTCAATCTCCTCCTCTAGTTCCTCAATACGAGCCTGTTCAATGTAATTATAAGGTCTTTCAGTAAACTTTCACTTTTAATACACAAAATTGGAAATATCAAAATTGTTTTCTTTAAAACCATGTCACCTGGAGCTCCTTGATCTTCTTCTGAAGCTGAGCACCAAGTGACTGTTCATCTTCAACTTTGCTAAGGAGCTGACTGATTTCAAAGTCCTTCCTGTGAGAAGTTTAGATGAAGTACATAGAGTTCATGCAGTTGACCACAAATTTTATAAGAATGATTCTTGTGTACAAATTCAAAAACTGTTACTTTTTAATTTTCTCATCAGACTGCTGCTTCTCGTTCTCAAGATCCATGATGGATTCCTGGGCCAGTTTCAGATCACCCTCCAGCTTTCTCTTGGATCTCTCCAGGTCCATGCGGAGCTTCTTCTCTTGCTCCAGAGAACCCTCAAGCTGAAAAATACGATTCATTTTTAATCATCAAATTCAAGAATCCTGCTTTGTCAATCCAAGAGACTTTGTAAACTTACATCATCCACTTGCTGCTCAAGCTTGGTCTTGGCCTTGGTCAGAGTGTTGACTTTGTCTTCCTCTGCCTGCAGGTCATCAAGAGTCTGCTGATGAGCCTCCTGAAGGGCTTTCTTTTCCTTGGTCAGCTTAGCAATGCTCTCATCCTGAGAGGCCATCTCCTCAGTCAGGTTCTTCACCTAAATGTGCAAGAAAAATCTTGTCTTTAAACTGTCGTCATTATAATCTTACTTGATATGATGGACAGATTATTACAGTTTTTCCTCTGGATTCTGTTTCAATGGGCAGGTGGGGGAAGGGTTAACGTTAGGGTTGAAAATTAGTGGGGGTGCACTTGTATCTACGCTACCAGCCTGTAACGGCAATGAAAAATAGCAAAGGGCCAAATGCCTTTCCATTACATTTCATTATGTAGTGTCCTTTCTCTCTAAGAACGAGTTCTGGGTGAGAATAATATTTGTTTACTACTGTGAGTCCATTCAGCTTGACATGTATCAACCACAGCTAATGAAAATGTTAAAAAATACATTTTTAACATGACCTTGAAAAGTTTGAAACAGTAAGTGAATACAGCCTCTCGTGTGAATGCATCTCCTGCAGCAGGGGTGTGGCTGATGGACTGCAGGGTGCACACACTTCTTTTCTCATCGGGGGTCAGAGAAACATTTTTACATGTACATTTAATAAATTCAGTCACCGTGACGGTATTTTCTAAGCCACGGGACCTGCGTGGTGGTGACTTCCATGAGAATTAGCCGACGAGGCTTTTGTCCCTGTTTATCAATCTGCATGATGTGAAAATGCTGTACTTGTGCTGTTATTTGGGTGTCATGACTTTGTGATTGATTGACGCCCTTTCAATGTTCCAGTCGCTCACCCTTAAAATTCTGATGCTGCAGCACCAATAAGTCTGCAGCGGCGGGTCTCCCCTCCAGAATTTATTTAGAAAACTATTATATACAAACCTTGTTCTCTGTGGCATGTTTCTCTTTTTCCACTTTGGCCAAGGTAAGCTCCAGGTCATCAATATCCTTCTTGAGCTCAGAGCATTCATCCTCCAGCTTTCTCTTCTTTGCTGTGAGCTCAGCATTGATTTCCTCTTCATCCTCCAGTCTCTCACTTGTCTCTTTGAGTTTGGCCTCCATCTGAATCTTACTCTTGATAAGTCCCTCACATCTCTCTTCAGCATCATTCAGATTGTCTGATTCCTAAGTAATTTTATAATGATAGATGTTAGCACATCAACTTTGAAAAACATGAAAAGCACAATTTTATGTTGATGTGTACTTACAGATGATACTTGCAGCAGCAGATCATTCTTCTCCTGCAGAAGGGACACCATCTTCTCCTCCAGTTCCTTCTTCTTGGCCAGGGCAGCAGCCAAGTCAGTTTTCATCTTTTCATAGTTCTCCTTCATATTTGCCAGCTCCTTCTCAGTTTCAGCACTCTTCAGCATTGGTTTGATCTTGTAGTACACCTTCATCCATGGCCAGTGTTTGACATTCATGAATGAGCGGATATTGTACTGGATGGAATATATGGCTTCCCTGCGGACAAGAAGTAGCTGTTGTAAAAAATATTGTTAGTGATTTGTAATACCATGATTCAGAATGAGCTGTTTTCAACATGCCTCCTCTCCATCATCTTCACAAACTCCTTTCTCATGATATAACCACGGGCCAAAGCCTGAGTCATGGTGACCAGAGATGACAGTTTTTCATCTCTCATCTCCTCAAGGACACCCAGCAGACCGGCTTTGAAGAACACCTGATCAAACACAAAATAAAAATGAATGTAGGATGAACTCAGATAATGAATACTTCACACCTTGTAAAACAAAAACAAAAAACATTTTCACCTACCCAACATGGTCCAGGGCTTCTAAGGTGATTGTGTTTTGACAATGGCCACATGCAGGCCGCTATGCCTCTATCCTAACAATACATCACTTATTCCGTGGCACTAAACTCTACAATCACGTTAGCAGTTTAGAGATATTTTGCTTTATATAATTAATAGAAAAACCATCAAACACACTGGACTGATCAACCTAACCTCTTTGGTCATTAATCTACTGTAAAATAAGAGAGCAAGGTGTTTACCTTTGTGTGTCCAAATTTGTACTCGTCATGTGGAATATCAATTGACCCAAGCAGCTTCTCTGAAGCCTTCTTGTTGTCAATGAACTGGCCATCAGGGATGACACTGGCATTCAGCACCTTGTACCTTTTTTATGAGTCAATGGTCAGTGTGAGCATTTTCTTTTAATAATCTTTATCAAAATGCTATTAAAATATCCATTAATACCTCTGCTTGAAGTCAGCATAGAGGATTCGGCTGGGGAAACCTTTTCTGCAGATTCTGATACCCTCCAGCACACCGTTACACCTGAGCTGGTGGATGACCAGGAAGTTCTCCATCAGACCTGTAAAAAATGCATTTCTTAATGACTTTTTTGAATAAATAGACTTAGTTAGTTAAAGCAGCATAAATTAAGGAAACCATATTAACAAAACAAAACCACTCCTCAAATAATCTCTTGAGATGATGTTCTCTATGTACCTGGAGTCTTTGACTCATTGGGAATCAGGCAGCGCACAAAGTGAGGATGGGTGCTCCTCAAGTTAGTCATCAGCTTCCCCAAGTTCTCCTGTAGATCCAAAATGGTGAGTGTTATGACATGTAATCAATTGTGAGTTTGAACATAAACTGAGCTATATACATAAGATAAGTTTACAACATTACCCTAAACTGTGAAGACACAGTCTGCATAGAACCACCCTTCTTCTTGCCTCCCTTCTTGGTAGCATCTGTTGATTTTTTTAATTAGACATGTTTCGTTAGGATGACAAATAAAATGTACATTAACACCTGCTACAGTTACTTAAACATATTCAGTATAGCCTAAAAACATGTTTTAGTTTAGTGTAGTTATTATCATACCCTCAACGATAAGAGGGAAGCAGAGAGCCAGCAGTTTCACTGGGGACTTCTGGTACAGCTGACAGACGGAGTCATTCAGTGGGTCCTTGTTCTTCTCCAGCCAGCCAGCGATATTGTAGTCCACGGTACCAGCGTAGTGCACCAGGGAGAAGTGGGCCTCAATCTTGCCTTTCTTTGGAGGCTTAGGCTTCTCAAATGCTTTGGTTTTTCCAAGATGCTGGTCATACAGCTTGTTCTTGAAGGATGTGTCTGTGGCCTTGGGGAACATGCACTCCTCTTCAAGGATGGAGAAGATGCCCATGGGCTTGAAACAAGTGAGAAGAAGTATGTCATTAAAAGGGAACTATGCAGCTATTTTAGCTTAATTTACCTTAACTGAACAGCTTCGGAGTCATTGGAATGGTTATATGACTTCTTTTGAGTTGAATGGTGGTCATCTCGCTTACCCCTAGCCCCTGTGAGCGGAAAAACCACCCTTGCAACTTTTGGCTGGCGAGCCGCCGGCCTCAGCATCAGGAAGTATCGCGTGATATCAGGTCTCGCAATGTAAAGAATTGCTTCACAACACTGCACACATACGCCCATTCAGGAACCGGTTAACAAGGTAGCGATGGAGTTTTTCACACTATCATCATGGCTGAGCCGGCAAAAAAGAAGCAGAAAGCAAGGAAAGCATTGTCGGAGGAACAGAGAAAGAGGAAACGGAAGACTGACTGAGCGAGGAGTCCAGAACGAGTAAACATAGGAGCTGCCAAATATCTATTCCGAGGCTGTAGGGGGAGCTATATAGAGAAACCTGCGAGCAAAATGCGAGAAAACAGCGAAGAAATGGCCAAAACTGCATAGCGCCTCTTTAAGTGATAAATGTATTCAAATTAAGAAAAATTATACATAATCATCAAATTATTACCTTTTCAATGAGCTCAATGCAGGCAGCCAAGTCCATGCCAAAGTCAATGAACTCCCAGATAATACCCTCCTTCTTGTACTCCTCTTGCTCCAGGACAAACATGGTGTGGTTGAAAAACTGTTGCAGTTTCTCATTGGTGAAGTTGATGCACAGCTGTTCCAAGGTGTTGAACTGTGAGGGAACAATTAACCAGTATAATCTCTCGCAGGGCAACAAGAATGACTCTGTCATGAAAAGTATCAGCTTCTGAATTGTTGGAAATGAAGCTTACATCAAAGATTTCAAAACCAGCAATGTCCAGGACGCCGATGTAGAACTGTCGTGCTTGTTTAGTGTCCAACATCTCGTTAATACGAACGACCATCCACAAGAACATCCTCTCATAGATAGCCTTGGCCAGGGCTGTCACTGAGTTCATCACCTGAAGAAAAACAAGGATGTGATTTGACCTTTTTGTAAAAATCATTAGTATTGATTTCTGGTATTTCTTCTAATCTCTTCAATAAAGGCAGGAATTTGTGTGAGTGAGTCAGTCTGTCCGGTTTTCTGGTTAAATGTGGTGACTCGAATATGCAAAAGATATTACACACATGTAAACGGATTTGAGTAAGAGAAAAGTAAGATAGCGTACATGATGCTAACAAAATGTTTTTGCCGACAATAGATATTAAACAAAAGCCAGGCACCATGTGGTGTTCGGCAAAGCCTTTCTTCCTCCTGGCAGCTGCCTCCGCAGACAAACTAACCCAAGGTCTGGTTCCGCATCTACCTGTACCATGGATGTATAATAACAATGGCCGGTAGCCTGTCACTGACATTTGCACAGAGCGGATGGGATTACTTGACATAGTGGAATGATTTTACCAAGGAAAGCAGCGTGAACGCAACGATTAATCACTCTGACTAACAAAAACAGCATCCTTTACTTCTCAGCCTTTCTCTAACTGGCAATGTGTTGGCAGTGTTAGAACTAGGCCTAGTCAAAACATCCTGCATTCTGATGTCTACTTAAAGTGAAGAGTAAAAGACAGGAATTATCAGCAGAATGTACTTACATAATTACAAAATAATTGCATAGTGTAATGATGAATAATTTTGTGAGGAAAAATCTTAATCTGCAACGTAACCAGTAACATTTCTCTGTTAGGGAAATGTAGCAGTACGTTTTCCTCTGAAGTAGGACACAGTAAGTCAGAACTGCAGTTGAGTTGTCCATTTTTAAGTGCTTTGTAAGTTATTTATTGGTACAATGATTTAGGATTGTAACATATGCTATATTTTTCATATGTGAACATCATAATAAAACTATAGCTGTTTGTGGCCCTTTTACCTTGGGCCCACACTCAATGGTAAAGTTTGCTCTTGATATTTTCCCTCCTGAACCAGTGTATTTCAAACGTGTGTCTAACCATGAGGAGCCGTGGTTTGGGTATGTGACGCAACTATGTCATGGCAGGTGTCTTGCTCAGGACCCAAGGAAGCGCAGTGTGAGCATTAAGTTGATTGTCTGAAGGATTCTCGAGAAAGCTACAAGCACCAATACCACAGGCCAAGCAATCCGCCTGAATGGGCACCTCACTAGTGAGGTAAATAATACAAAAGGTCTAATCATAAAAAGTTACATCTAAGACGGTCCTAGACTTATTCTACATTATGTATTTAGCATTCATTGTGTAAAACTCTTAAAGTAACAATATATTGAACACTGCCTTTGTTTTGTACTTTCCAATAAACCCTTTGCTACATTAATTTAGTAAAACTAACATCACTAATCAGTTTTTTTTAAATTGTAGGATATTGGTAATTCATATTTACCTGAGGTACAGTCTGTCCCTTGGTGACATACTCATTTCCGACCTTCACTCTGGGAAAGCACATAGCCTTGAGCATGTCAGCGGAGTTCAGACCCAGCAAGTAAGCAACCTTGTCAGCCTCTGAAAATAGTTCAGAGAATTCCATCATGATGTAAACCGACACTAGTGTGATTAAGAACCTCATTACTGTTGTTCCCAAGCTATTCACTTTGAGCTGACATTAAACACTCACCCTCTGTGCCATCAGGCTCAGCCTGCTCCTCACGCTGCTTCTGCTTGAACTTCATGTTACCATGGTGGAGCACAGCACCAGTCAACTTGTAGATGGCCATTTTCTCTTCATGAGTGAAGCCCAAGATATCAATAGCGTTCTGAGTTCAAAAGAGGTCGACACAAAACATATTCACTTTAGGAAAATGCAATTGCATTTAATGCAAAAAATGTTTTTAAATATTTTGAAGTGAAGATCACTCACATCAGTGGCTTCCAGCTCAACTTTGTCATCAATGCTGGCCACAGTGATCTGACCCATGCTACACATGGGGAAGTCGTAGGGGTTGGTGGTGATGAGTGCCAAATCTGGAGATTCAAATAAGAGTGAAAATGGAAAACATTTGTTCCAAATGAAAAGAGGTTAAGCAATGTGAAACACCAATCTGCTTACCAATCAGCTCAGGTATGTGGCCGGTCATCATCTGGAAGAAGATGTGGTAGCCTCTTTCATCAGAAAGCTGGTATGTCACTCTTGACTTCTCCAGCAGATCTACAAATATTGTTCATAAATCACAGCCTGGCCAATTCTCAATTCCAGTCATTTGTATGTACTATGAGTATTATTACTTACATGTCTCAATATCAGCACTTGCCAGTTTGCCAGTTGCGCCGAAATGGATTCTGATGAATTTACCCTGTTTGGATCAAATGATTGTTATTGTCCCTCCACATTGGCAATCTGTAACAAGACCTCTCTCATGTGTAGAAATTGTTCCATACTTACAAAACGAGAAGAGTTGTCATTCCTAATAGTTTTGGCGTTTCCATAGGCTTCTAGGAGGGGATTGGCTGCAATAATCTGATCCTCCAGTGACCCCTATAATCCAGGTTTAGAATTAATGTCAAGAAATGACTTCATTTTTTTCCCCTGGAAAAATATTCAATAGAGAAAGAACCCTGGATTTTAATCATACAGTAACATACCTTTGAGTCATCCTTCTTCGGTCCACCAACTGCGATCGTTGCAAAGTACTGGATGACACGCTTGGTGTTAACAGTCTTTCCAGCACCAGATTCTCCACTAGGTATAGACACAGATATATATGATTGGATCAAGATATTTAACTTTGCTAAACAAAGTCTACAAAGGTAAATGTAACAAACTCACGTGATCAAGATAGACTGGTTCTCCCTATCTGTTAAAGCAAAAACAAAATAATTAACTATGATTTACTGCAACAGAAACGTCATATACTGATAAATTGTTCTGGTAATGACTTACCAGTTTGCATGAACTGAAAAGCGTTGTCAGAGACGGAGAAGATGTGGGGTGGAGCCTCCATACGCTTCTTGCCTCTATAGGCACTTACACATTCAGCATCGTACACTGGGAGCCACTTGTAGGGGTTCACAGTGGCACAGAACAACCCAGAGTAGGTCTGAAATTGATCAGAGATTCAAAAACTATGTTTTCTACAAGTATAGCAATTTGAAATAGTTCCTTTTTTAATTAGGCAGATTGTCTTACATAGATCATCCATGCTGCATAACGCTCTTTGAGGTTATACAGCACAGAGGCTTCATTGAGATGGGTCATCATGGCCATGTCCTCAATCTTGTCATACTTGGGAGGGTTCATTGGATAGACGTCAGCTTCTTTCACTACCCTCTCCTGGAATAGGACATTTGTCACAATGAGAACTGATCATATTGATTCTCCCAGTTGACTCTGACTTTATGATACTAACCTCCTTAGTTTCCAGGGTTTCGACCGTGACTTTGTCACCATCTTTCTTCACGATTTTTCCCTTCAAGTACAGCTCCTTGACATCGGCCACGTAGCAGGCACTCTTGGCATCAAATGGTGCACTTTGAGCCTCAATTCTCTCCCTTTCTGGCTTACGAAGGTAAATGGCAGCTTTGCCATAAATGGCCATCTCCGCGTCCGTACTCATTGTGGCGGCTGATTTCTGTTAGATAATTACAAAGTAAGTGCCATCTAAGAATTTTTATGTCCATGTAATTACACTTTTGTGTTCACTGCTCATTTATATCATGGGTAATATGTGTTTTTTTTTCTATAATATTTATTTATAGTACGGGTAATGATGTGTATGAGGTCATGCTAATGAAGGAGGTGTGCATATTTTATATTTTATCATTTTTTTCGAAGCTGCAAACCTGCTTGCTCCAACCAAGTTTACTTGTGTAAAAATATGCAATGACATTAAATATCTATCTATCTTAAGCAGCACTTAACATTTTGATGTATAGGAAACTTATCCACACTGAAACCATGTCTTTGTTTCGTTACAGGTGGGCTTTGACTCACAAAGTGACTCAATCCTTTTCAGACGAGGTTATTACTGCGAATAAATACTGACCTATTGTTTGGTTTTATCACAATTTGTGGATGAATTACTGCAGACATTCAATAAATGAGTCATTTTGCACATGTATTAAATGCTTATAAAAATGACAGTTCATATTTATAAGTTGTCCTTACCTGACCTCTCTGTCAACAGTAATCACCAATCCTTCTCAAAAGGTCCGGTTCTTGCTTTTAGAGAAAGTGTCAAAACAAGATGCAATCAAATGTTTCAAATGATCTCAAGCTTGCGAGAACATTGCCGTAGCCACACGCAGGAACTCCCAGGTCTCCTCTATCAAACACTGTATCCACAAGTAGCTTTTATATTAAATCATTTTTGATGACACCCCAAAAGTTAAATGTGGTAAGCATACCAAATTTGGTATCACAGATAGGCAGATATTTATTGTGATCAACATTTGATGTGTATCCTGTTTCAGGTTTCTGTGGATATAGCCAGGTCTTCATTTGATTTTTGCTTACTAGTCTAAAGTTTATTGTAGGCTCTTGATCTAACCATTTAAAAGTTTAAAAATAGGACTATCAAGCAATAACAAAAATCTAATCCATTACATGCTTTGATAGATGAGAACTCGTGTGTGTCTTGATTGTGTTTTGCTGTCATTTATGGTTGTGTTTCTTTCCATTCCTTTGATCTCTTATCACACACACACACACACACACACACACACACACACACAGAGAAAGGTCCAGTGACAACTTGGCTGTCTACTAACTTCTTGCTCTTATTGCTGATGTTTATTTTCCAGCTTGCTGTGTAAATTGAGATAGGTCACATTATGGTCAGTGACCTACATTACGACACTACATTGCAACTGTGTCTCAGGCAGTAATAGTTCAACTCTGTCTCCAAAATGATGACTAGAGACATAGCAGCTGCCTGATAATACTGGCTCCTCTGCCTGTTTTAGAATCAGAGTTAGTTTGAATGGCCAAGTAAGTGTGAACATGTACAGGGAATTTGCCTCTGACTTTTTGTTGTTCTCAATGTACATACACAACAATACACAAACAAACATTTGACTAGTATGCACCGATAAGTTTGCGAATAAAAAAGTGGATTTGTATACACATACATATGCATACACATATGTACATACATACACATGTTAATTATGCATTTTATTTATATTGTTGGTACTCTTCTTCGCCCTCGTTGTTTGTTTATTCTCGGTACCAGCAGCATGATAGAACGTCATCAACACGCCCACTCTCTCACTGTGATTTTTCTTCCTGACTGGCTTCATGTACATGCCAATAATGAGTTATCCTCATTTGACAAACATCCAAATTACATGACATTTACATTGTTTGGTCCACACTTGTTATAGAGCAGAATAATGCATGTTTAGTTCATATTTACTAACAGTGTGGCAGCCTTTTTTTCAAATTATTTAATTGGTGATATAGAACAAGACAGAACAAACGTGCCAACAAATACCATCAAACAATGACAAGGGAAACAAAACAGGTGTCATAGTGGTATAAAGAACAGATGGTAACACAAAAGAATTAAGTTGAATTAAAGAGTTATCGGGATTGGGTGGGGAAGGAAGAGAAGGAAAAGGGAGAAGAAAAAAACAAAGAAAAAAAAATAATAAAAAAATAACAATATGGAGGTTAAATTGGTTAAATAAATAAGCCTTTTTGTGCTTTTAGCCATTAAACAGGAAGTAGAAGTAGTAGATACATAGAATCCATCGCCCCGCACTCTGCGCGCTGTTCAATTATCTAGTACTGGCGAGACGCTGGTCGACATGGCCGTGCATTTGGCAGTGATGCGAGGGTCAGTTCATAGCTTCTTGCAGCTTTAATTGTTTTTGCTTTTGGTAAAATAAAGTTACCTCTTGTGGCGTGTCTAGTCGCATGGTCATGTATATCTGAACTGAAAGGTAAACTATTATACACAATAGATGGTTTATTTGTTACAAGAACATTCCTAAAAAACACATAATGAATAGAGTAATCTATTTCTTACAGATAACCAACCTAAACATTTGTGCATTGTAACATTTGTTCTATATCCACAGCTAAGCGCTATATGCGTGGCTCTATTTTGCACCATTTGCAATTTAGTTATTTTTTCTTGAGTTGCATTAGACCGCACTACTGAACCAGAGTCAAGATTAGACAATATTAAAGCTTTAGCTACTACTTTGGTTGAGCTTTGTGACAAATATGATGCACATCTTTGTACAACAGAAACACCACTTCCCATCTTAATAACCATGTTATTTATGTATTGTTCATGATAATTTGCTATCTAAAGTAACTCCTAGCAGTTTGGTGTCATGGACCTGTTCAACAGATACATAATTTATACAAAGCTTCAACTCAGGTTGATTTTGAAGAGTATAATGTGAACCGAACATCATGCTTTTCATACTTGAAACATTAAGAGCTAGCTTATTCCTCTTTACCCATTCAACCACTGATTGCAGCTCCTGTGATAGGGTGGTGTTTAACTCATGAAATGTATGTGAAGACATAAATAGTTCAATCATCTGCATACATCAATATACTGACCTTGTTTAAAACAAGTGATGAATCATTTGTGAAAACAGCGGCCCAAGACAGCTCCCCTTGGGAACTCCACAGCTCACCGCTCCAAAATCAGAGTATCTACCATTAACAAAGAATAGTTGTTGCCTGTTTATCAAATAACTCTTCATCCATAACATTGCTGACTGAGAGAAACCATAACATTCAAGTTTTGTTCAATAGTAAATTATGATCAAACGCTGCTGTAAAATCAAGCATAATAGCACCTACTAGTTTATTTTGCTCAATATCTCTCATCCAGTCATCAGTCATATGAGTTAGAGCGGTAGCTGTTGAGTGTCCCTTTCTATATGCATGTTGACAATCAGTTGTTAAGTCATTCAAAGAAAAATATTCTATAATCTGCTCACATACTATGCTCTCCATACTTTTACTCAACACAGGCATTAAACTTATATGACGACTATGTGACCCTGAGAATGGTAATCTTACATTTTAGGCAGTGGAATTATTTTAGCAATTTTCCATTCTTGAGGACATAGACATTCACTTAGACTTTGGTTTATAATATGACAGATAACGGGGGCAATTAAGTCTGCAACCAATTTAAGTAGTTTACCGTCAAAGCCGTCCACACCTGTCGGTTTATCTTTACAACATATTTTCTACTTTAATAATTACTCTTGCAAATTTGAAGTTACAATTTTTGCATCTCATGATTTTCTCTTTTAGTAATAAATAAGATTTCTCATTCTTTATTTTTTTCATATTATTTCTAAAATCATGTATTTTATATATAAAACTAGAGAACGCAATTTCTGAAGAAATTGCGGTGTGTATGCTGTATGTTGAAAGGCTGACACTACACTGCTGATTGCTGACTTGAATTGTGTAAGAATAAGGTAAAGTAGTGAGAATAGTTGAAAAAGTGGGAGTGGGTTTAATAGTATGAATGTCTTAGAAAAGTTGAATAATACCTAGATTGTTTGAAAGGTATGGCATGTTTTAATTGTTTTTAGTTGAAAAAGTGGGAATGGGTTTATTAAGTATAAATATCATTTAAAAGCATAATATGAAAAATGTCTTTTGTCACGTCTGCCCCGCTCTTATTGTATTTGTTGTGTGGTTGAACTTCCTGTTTTATTTTGAATTCCACTGTTTGGTTACATGTTGGTCACTTGTCTTCCTGTCTTTGTTTGTTTCCCGCCTTTTCTGATTGTCTTATGCGTTCCACCTGTTGTATCACCTGTCCCTTGTTAGTCCTCGTTACCTCGTGTATTTAGTCCCTGTGTGTGTGTGTGTGTGTGTGTGTGTGTGTGTGTGTGTGTGTGTGTGTGTGTGTGTGTGTGTGTGTGTGTGTGTGTGTGTGTGTGTGTGTGTGTGTGTGTGTGTGTGTGTGTGTGTGTGTGTGTGTGTGTGTGTGTGTGTGTGTGTGTGTGTGTGTGTGTGTGTGTGTGTGTGTGTGTGTGTGTGTGTGTGTGTGTTGTTGGTGGATCGTCATTTGTCATTCGTCTTCCGTTGTGAGTTGTTGTGTGTTAGGTACTTCCAGTGTAAGCTTTTTTCTTGTGTTCTTTTATTTCCGTGTTTCTTCTGTGTTCTTTGTTTTTTCCTGTGTTTGGACTTTACCAGCTTGCAAGTGTTTTGTAAGCTCTCTTTGTGCTTTCATTAAATCATTTTTATTTCTACTGCTGCTTCCTCCTCGCATTTCTGCACTTGGGTCCAAGCCAGATTCTTGACATCCTTAATATGTGGAATATCTTGTTTTTGAAAAAGGCTGAATGTCTTTTGAAAAGTTGAATAACACCCACAATGTTTGAAAGCTGTGGAATATAATGATTAAATATTCAATAATCAAGAACAATTCAAACCATGTTATAACCATGTTAACTTATTTTACAAATGCACATACATTCTAAAAATATTTAGTGTCAGCTGCACCAACGTCATTTCTATTATTCATACGATTATTACCATACTTTAGATGACAGAGCCATTAGTGCAGTTCAGTACTGAAGTGTCTGAAGTTCAGAAATGTCAGAGCTAGGTCTAGGACGAACCGTTAAATCTGTGTCTGTATTGCATATTCAAACCTTAATACCGCTCCATAACAAACTGATGGATACTTTCAATGACCAACAATTCTGGAGAAACATTTAGTTGACTAAATCCACTGTAGATTTAGTCGACTAAAATCTGCTAATATTTGGTCTACTAAGACTAAAACTCTTATGACTAAAAGATTTCAGATGACTAAAATAAGACTAAAACTAAATGGTGTCATTCAAAAGACTAAATCAGAATTTGCTGTCATTCACACACACACACACACACACACACACTCAGTCACACACACACACAAACACTCACCCAGTCACTCTCACTCACACACACACACACACACACACACACACACACACACACACACACACACTCAGTCACACACACACACACACACACACACTCACACACAGGAAAAAAGAGAAGAGGTGTTTTTGTAAGCGAACATGATGTGATGATGGACTAACTGACCAACTGGCTGACTCTGATAACTGATCTCAGGCCTCAACACCAGCAGCTGTTCTCACAGAGACTATGAACAGTAACTTCACAGCATTGGTCAACATGTCACAGATCAGGTCACATGACCAACTGCAGTTAAAGGTTTCTATGACGACTCTTGTCTCAGAGAGGCCTTCTCACAGAAACAAAGCTCTGACGCACCTTTGATAGTCCTGCTCTTATTTCAAAAACCCCAACTCCTATCTATTAATGTTTAATACTGTGAGAGACATAACACCCTGATGATCATCCTGTCCAAGAACGGTGTGTGTTGTGTAAGACATGTGAGGACAGCAGCTGTCTGAAAAGGGCCTGTTTCTCTTCTCCTCCTGGTATTTCTGGTAGGATTTAGTACAGGAGGCAGTGCGGCAGTTGGTGGACATGGCTTCACTTGGAAGCTCACTGTTCCTCGTGTGAAAGTCACATTGCCTCCCTGAGCACATTGTTAGAAAGGGCACAATATTTCCTAAATTTTGATGTAAAAGTAATGTATGAAGATTTAAAACTGTGGATGGTATCGCAAGGTAAAGAAAATGTAGCTTCTGCCTCTTTCCACTCTGTCAGTTGGGTCCTGCCCTCTGAGTCTGAGCATTCCGTCCCATACACACCAATGTAAAAATGGCAGAAAGACATTAGTTCTAAGCCTCAAAGAAGACTGATTATTTTAAAAAGTACTAATGGGATTTAAAAGTTGAATACCAACGCTGAATGTATGAAAGATGGGGAACGTTTTAAAGTTTGGATGGAGTTTCTCGGTGAATGTATGAATGAGTAGCTTGCAGTTGAAAATGTATGAAAATGTGTCAACTTTGAACATTCAGTCCATCCACTTTAATGGGGAAAAAATGTCCGCTAAACGTTGAATATCTCGGAAATTAAAAATGTTACGAATATTAAAAATAATAGCACACCATTCTGAATCAACGAACGTTTTGATGTTTGAATGTAGTTTCTATGTTGAAAAATGTGGAAGGAGTTAACCCTTGTGTTGACTTTGGGTCACATTGGCCCAGACAGACTAAAAGACTTAAGACTAGACTAAGACTACTCTTATGATATGTAGTCGACTAAGACTAAAAGATTTCAGATGACTAAAATAAGACTAAAACTAAATGGTGTGTTATTCAAAAGACTAAATCAGAATTTGCTGTCATAATTAACACTGACACACACACACTCACTCAGTCAATCACTCAGTCACTCACACACACTCACTCAGTCAATCACTCAGTCACTCACACACACACACACACACACACACACACACACTCAGACACACACACACACACACACACACACACACTCAGACACACACACACACACACACACACACACACACTCACTCTCACACACACACACACACACACACACACACACACACACACACACACACACACACACACACACAGATGTGAATGCTTTCAGCATTCACACCAATAATTATTAAGGTGGTTTGCAATCTCTGGTTTGGTGAAGAAATTTCCATGATTATCCAAAAAAGATGGAGTTTGTTCGGTGCTTTTTCCCATTAAGATAATCTTTTACTATCATTTTTAATTTCATTAATCCTGGCTTTATAATACATTTTATTTTTCTTTCTATTTAAATTAGTTAGAAAGTTTCTTAGTTTATCGTAGATTTGCCAGTCTGATTGATAACCAGATCTTATTGCTGTTAATTTTGCTAAATTGTGTTCCACCATATATTTCTTTAACTCCTTATCCAACCGTGGTGTACTGACGCTTCTGACTGGAGCACACTTTTCAACTATAGGCATAAAAATATCAACATTTTTCTGTGCATCACCAGGATTTGTTTTCAGTAATACATCTGACCAACATACCTCTTTTACATCATTTCTAAATCTGTCCTGATCAAACCATTTGTATGATCTCTTCTGTATTACTTTAGGTCCAGGCTTCAGCACTTTAGCTCTTCTAACAACTCTAGTTAAATTATGATCACTACAGCCAGTCGGTAAAGATAATGCCTTTGAGCATAGCTCAACTGCATTAGTGAAAATATGATTAATACAAGTGGAAGTAATTGTGCCGTCACTCTTAGTAAATATTCTAGTTGGTTTGCTAATTACCTGTGACAAAACACACACATCTGTAACATTCTGAAGCCTTTTTTTTTTAAATTGAACATCCTAATGCATTCCAAGCTACATCGAGATGTCCCATAAAACAGATTTCATAACTGTCATCACGCCCATGTTCTAGCATTTCACATATTTTATCTAGATATTATCTAGATACTATTCACACTTGTTGGTCTATAACAGGGGTCACCAACACGGTGCCCGCGGGCACCAGGTAGCCCCCAAGGACCACATGAGTAGCCCTCAGGCCTGTTCTAAAAATGAAAATTGAATATTGATATTATGTTTCCCACCTTGTTAAGTCATTGTTGATAATTATTGATAATAAGAAATCATTAACGTGATCAGTGTCTTCACATAGAGGACTATCATTAATCATTAATAATCACATATGACTAAAGGCAAACTGAGCAAATGTGTTATTTCAGAAGAGTGTATCAAACTGGTAGCCCTTCGTATGACTCAGCACCCATGAAGTAGCTCTCAGTTTCAAAAAGGTTGGTGACCCCTGGTCTATAACAACAGCCAATCAGTATGGGCTTCAAATGTGGCAGTTGCATTTACAGCCATAGTGCTTCCACCTCTGTTGGCATTAAATAATTTTAAATTTTAATTTTTATGTGATCCTGAATACAAAAATGCAACTCCTCCACCAAATGCATTTCTATCCCTCCTTACGAGGCACTATCCCTGTATATTCAAATGTTGAGTCCAGATGTGTTTCAGACACAGCTAAAATGTGCAATTGATTAAAGATTAATATTTAAGAGATTTCAATCAACCTTCAAGCAGTTCGTTTCTATCCCCCTTAATTTACTGTTCGCGGTCAAATTTGACCAGACAGTTATAACTGCATTTATTTTAACATAAATACCAATACAAACGACGAAAAGTATTTTTAATAGAACATTCATTGTAAAAAGAACCTTATTAGAACATTAACATGTGTGTTTGTGTGTGTGTGTGTGTGTGTGTGTGTGTGTGTGTGCGTGCATGCATGTGTGTGCGAACATTGGTGGTTCACACGCATGAAGGACATGTGAAGAGGAGTAGTAGAAGGTGTATGTGAAAGAGATGGGTTTCTATCATTTACACAAGATTAATTTGTTCGGCAGGTGTGGTTCACATTGGGGGAGAAGTACATTAGTTAAAGACAACACTGGGCTCCCATAATTTACTCTAAGCGCTCTTATGAAAAGTATGATTCATGTGTAGAATGGGCACACAAGCACAGGAAAGTTTTAGGAGTGTGTATGGAGATGTCCTACATCTCCTGGATGAAAATTATACTCTTTCCCATTCATTACCTATGGCGGTCATGTTATGTGGGCAGCTGTTCTCTCCCCATTCTGTGTCCCTTTCCTCCCTTGTTTTGTCCCCACTTCGTCAGTGGTGTCTGTATGTGTGTGTGTCCCCACTGTGTTTGTGTTGTCTGCCTGTGTGTGTGTGTGTGTGTGGCAGACTCACCTGAAAGTAGGTCAAGGGGCGTGGCTGGAAGATGTACCTCTCTGTACAGCTGCAGACACTTCCACTGATTCTTACCTGTGCAGCTGCCTCTATTCCACAATCAACCTGACAGTATTTATTCCTGGGCATGGCTCTTCATCGGCGCCAGATCGTTGTGCCTACCAGTGTGGTAACAAGGCTCCTAAGTTGCAGTTAGCTAACTTGTTTCTTGTTATTTTCTCTTGCTAACGTGCTTTATTTTTCCTCTGCTCAGACCCACACCACTCAACCTGCTGATGTGGCGTTCCGTGTCTCCAGCTAACTCACCTACCATTTTCCATCACCTCGTTTGGGTTCCTGCAAAGAGACGTCTGGACTTTCCACTGTCTGCCCGCCTCAGCCCCTCTCCTGTCCAGAGCTAACCTACTTTGCATTTTCATTTTTTCGTAACTTTTTGAACTGAACTTTTCATTATAATTATTCTTGTTTATCTAACACTGAGTCCGTGGATGTTGTCTCTGTGTGCTGGGTTCGAACCATAGCATAACAGGTCATTTTTTAACGTAAACAAAAAAAGTGTGACCAAGTTGAATAAATCACACAAGTAGTAACAATGAATTTCATGTGTTCAAATGCCTTTTGTGAAGGATATAAGGTCTTGAGACAATCTGATGAAAAATGACATTTATGGTACAGGGAATGTGTAAATCGGTCACTTTTGACGGGAACAGTGTTAGGTTAATTTGTTTCTGATGCTACATATGTTAATGTGAGCTATCTTCAGACCTTATAGTTATCTTCCTTTTTATCTAATATCCAGATGGCATCAGAGCTCTCCCTAGCACAACACTTATACATACACATAATTATAAAACACACACAGACACACCACCACACATACACATCCCTAACTGTGTATGTATCTGTAATGAAGGTCCTCTTCATCACTAATATTTTGCAGCATTAGTACACTTTAGCTCATTATGTTACGGGTAAATAAATGAGGCACAACGTTTTGAATGTTTTTGTGGAAAATATTAATCTGTTTTGTGGAGGTTGCAGCTGGTGTTGGAGGCCAGCCCTGTCATGAGAAACACATGTACTCAGTTTGCTAGTTTGGTTACCTAAACATGTGCAGTATGATGTAATCTTTGCCTGATTAACTGAATGCAGGTTAACAGTTGCTTGTACAGTAGTAAAGTGTGTGTTCAAGTAACTCACCTCTGTTGTGTCTCCTCTCCTGAGTGTTCAGGCTAAAAGAGTCCCCAGTGTATCAAGAATAGACAGTATATAATAATAGACCAACAGATCCCCTTGCTCTGGACGGAGACCAGTGAAGGACATTAGAAGCTCTTTTCCGGTGATGGCTGAGCATTACTGCGCAGCCTCCAACTGAGCTTGAAGACGTAGATGTGACGTGAGCAACCTGTCTGAAAGTTGGAAGTCTTCTGGTAGCTGTGCCAAGAGAAATCTCAATCATTCCCAATCTAGCAGAGACGGAGAGCGTAGGTATATGTAAGGAGATAACATAGGCACAGGCTAATTACTGATCACTAACATGATAGTTAACATTAGTAATTACACTTAAACAGCTAATGGAAGTCCAAACTGCCTGAGAGCATCTCCTGTACTATACGGTAATTCCTCTACTATGAGACAGTAAGTCTCGTGGTTATGACCCAATCGTTAGCCTATTTTTATAAAAACGTCTGCTACGGAGCCATAACGTGAGCTACAAGGTAATGGAGCCTTTTATACATTGTCGTGTTTCTTTATAAATAAACAATGGACAAATAAAGTCTTTAAACACTTCAGATATAAAGATATTCTCTGTCAAAGTGACGTCAAAATGAATGGCAGTCGGGGCGGCCTCTAGCTCACCCAGTAAGAGCGTTCGCCCCATGTTGGCTGAGTCCTGCAGCGGTGCGGGTTCGAATACAACTTGCTGCACTTTGCTGCATGTATTCCCTCATCTCTCCCCCTTTCCAGTCTATCCACTATCAATAAAGGGAAAATGCCCCAAAAAATAATAAAAAAAAAAAAAAAATGAATGGCAGTCAATGGGATGCTAATGTCAGGTGATTGCTTTGTAGCATCAAAATTGCGCCATAGGAGGTTCGAGCTCTGAAGCGAAGTTTACCACCTTGGTATTAAGCCCCATTTTAAAGGTTCCGGGAGATACCATGATTCAAGTAGTGAAGGGGTGTTTGAGTACTTTAATTAACTGTAATTGAATGAATTGTTCAAACTAACAATGTTTGATTGTATTAAGTAACATAATGCAAGTAAATTGAGATAACAGTAGAGAAGTAAGAATGTATTTGATGTGGTTGTTGTATTTTGTATAATTGTTTAGATTGAGTACATTTCATATTTATCTTGTACTGTGGTAGGGTCGAGATAATGTCAGTGGCAGGCAACAAAAGGCTGCCAGTTTCCATCTAGTGCTGCTGCTGTCCGGACCACATGCTGCCTGTGGTGTTCGTTTTGTTGCGATCCATTTTTGTGTTAATTGTCGGGGAAGTAAGCACCTGTTGATCTGCACCGTACCTCTGCCTCAGGTCTCCTGCTGTAATTATCCAACTGCTATGCGGCCATTCTAACAGTATCTAACATAATAAACATGGACTTGCATTGTCACCTAACACCATATCTGCCAACTAGAGTTGGCAGATATGGTGTTAGGTGACTTTTGAATTTCGTCTTATCCTTCAATCCATGAAAAACTCAAAATAAATAAAATTATATTATAAATTGGACATATTTAGATTGGTTCTTTTATTCAAGACAATATAGCATACTCATTCGATTTAACAGAAAAGAGATTCAACATTGATTTTCTGGGGGTACCCATAACTTTTGTCCCTAATTAAATGCAGTTCTTAACTTTAACTGTTTAAACTAGAAATCACATATTCAGCATCATATTGCTTTATCCAGATTCAACATCGTTTTGTCGGGTCTACACCTTTTCATTTTCTACCTCGGACTTCTCAGGATTGAATCACTTTATTAAAGTAAGTATCTGCCGCTTCCCTGTCCTTGAAGTATTTTGTGTCACTCTTAAAGGTGATAAGACTGGCTGGGTGAATGACCCCATGTTTTATTCCAGCGTCACACAGTTTGGCTCTGAAATCCTGGAACTGAGATCTTTTCTTTCTTTCTCAGCAGTTGGATCTAGAAAGATCCTCACCTTCACTCCTCTAAAGTTAATTACTCCTTCTTCTTTGGTCGCATATCTTTGCATTCATACCATCATCGCCCTGGCTCCCTCTCTTGTCAGCGGCCCGACTCAGTGGACAATTTCAGTGGGATTGCCTTTTTCAACATCCCAATCCAGTCCAAACACCCACAGAATAAACTTTCGTCGTTTCCAGTCGTTCAGCTCTTTCTCTCAGCTCTTTATTCTCTTTAAAGAGAAATTCATTTGATTTCTACAATGATGTAATCCGATCCGCCATGCCTGAGAGAGATCGCTCAATTTCCACAAGTTTCATGTTGCATTCTTTTAAGTCTGCTTTCATACCATCCAGTTGAGGCTGCAACTTTTCTATTGCAGCGTTAATCTCCTCTCTTATTATAAGACACATTTGCATGAACAGATCACGCTGCCTCTCCTCAGTAAGTGACAAATTCTAAAAAGTTACAGACTATTTGTTTCTTTATAATAGGCATACATAAATCACAATCATACTAGGCTAAATATAGGCTACCATGCTCGATCGTGTTTTTTGCCGGCAGAGCTGCCTGGAAGGAGCTGTTGGGGGCAAAACACACCGATAAACGGCTACCATCTGGGCCTGCACGGCTGCAGGAAAAAGACACAGAGATGTAAGACACAGTTTCTCTACCTTACGATGATTTCGGTAAACCAAACGTAGATTTGCGCTCTGGAGTTCGGCTGATAAACTCTGCCATGAGACCCTGAATATCAGATCATCCAAAATGAGACACTTCACCGGAGACAAAGTACCGGCGGGCTGTAACAGTTCAGTGGGCTCTCTCTGTCACTTTTTGGACGTTTTCTGTGTTGGATACTGTGTTGAAACTGGGGGGCTCGGGGCTCAGTGGATAAACGCATGTTTTGGGAGAATAACTGATGTTGTATCTCCATACTGTATGAGCGCAAAGGGAGCGCAGGAACCCCCCTTCTCCTCCTCTCAGGAGCTAAGGTGTTTATTTCTCCCCGAACACAAACTCACATCAGGCGGGAAGCGTTGCCGTTAACCTGCGGCTCCTGCCTTCCATTAAGGCCGGTTATTACTGCCATATTCACCCCGTCAGGTCTCAATGTTGCTGATTAGCATGACTCCATGAACAGAAGCATTGTGTGGAAGCGTCGCTGTACTTTCAGAAACTTAGCAAGTCGCTGTGGTCTTCACCACCAGGGGGTGCTGCAGTGCCTATGTGTCTGTCTGTCTGTCTGTCTGTATCAGTCTCTTTATCTCTGTCTGTCTTTCTCTCTCACTGTATCATTCCCTCTGTCTGTCTGTCTGTCTGGATCAGTCCCTCTGTCTGTCTCTGTCTGTATCAGTTCCTCTGTCTGTCCGTCTGTCTCTCTGTCTGTCCATCTGTATCTCTGTCTTTCTGTCTGTCTGTATCAGTCCCTTTGTCTCTCTGTGTGTCTGTCTCTCTGTCTGTATCAGTCCCTCTGTCTGTCTGTCCTTCGGTCTCTCTGTCTGTCTGTAGGACTGTATCATTCCCTCTGTCTGTCTGTGTGTCTGTATCAGTCCCTCTGTCTGTCTGTCTGTCTGTCTGTCCTTCGGTCTCTCTGTCTGTCTGTCTGTCTATAGGACTGTATCATTCCCTCTGTCTGTCTGTGTGTCTGTATCAGTCCCTCTGTCTTTCTGTCTGTCTGTCTGTCCTTCGGTCTCTCTGTCTGTCTGTCTGTCTATAGGACTGTATCATTCCCTCTGTCTGTCTGTGTGTCTGTATCAGTCCCTCTGTCTGGCTGTCTCTCTGTTTCTCTGTCTGTCTGGCTGCCTGTCTGTCTGAATCAGTCCCGTTCTCAGCTGAGATGCTGCGTTTCCTGCCAAGCAAAGAGCAGAACTTGTCTTCAGTGTTTTGATTAACAAAATAATTTATGATAAAACACTGTAAGAATTGCATTAATTGCACAGACAGGGAACGTCCTCATTACACGGGCTACTTCGGAAAACGCCAGAAACTACTTCATGATTGTGCAGTAAGCATTAACAAGTCCTGTAAAAATGCAGCATTTTACATATAGGCTACAGTACGCCACAAAATAATAACTCAAGGCCACGCAATAATAGTTGTTCTTTCTTTGATGGTTCCGGGGCTCCGTAAAGACGCTCTGCAAACACACACTAAAACAGGCAATGTTTCCATATAAGACCAATAAAGGAACAAAATGAGGAGGCAGATCTTTCAACCTATTTTCAATATTCCTAATTTTTTGATCATTTCGACTTCATCCTAGTCATTGATTTGTCTTTATTGCAATTTTTTCAATTAATATTTATTATTTTTCTTATGCCTGGCACTAATACTGAAAGTTCAACTTTATTCGACATTATGAATGTTTGTTGAAATTCAATATAAATAAAGATCATCCTTGACTGAAATACAACTCAGGTCAGCGTGGCAGCAGTACAGTAACTTTGTCTCACCATTCCTTTTTGTTGTGATCGAGGGGGGTAAGCGAGCATCCGGAAAGCGTACCTCCTATGGAGAGATTCTGAGGCTAAGAAGCCATCACCTCCCGTTAGCATCCCATTGACTGCCATTCATTTTGACGTCACTTTGACAGCAAATAACTTTACATCTGAAGCGTTTAAAGACTCTATTTGTCCGTTGTTTATTTCGAAAGAAACATGACAATGTATAAAAGGCTCCATTACCTTGTAGCTCACGTTATGGTTCCGTAGCAGACGTTTTTATAAAAATAGGCTAACGATTGGGTCATAACCACGCGACTGTCGCATAGTAGAGGAATTACCATATGGTACAGGAGAATCGGGGTGGGGGTGGGGGGACGTGGAGGCATACAGTCAAGGGAGAAGCCCATAGAGAGTCCATGAAAAGCATTGGAACAAAATATTTCAGCAACGTTTTGATGGATTGGAAATACTTCGGTACGTGGCAAGTGAATTCATATGAAGTAACATATATCCACAAATAGATTTCTCTTGGCACAGCTACCAGAAGACTTACAACTTTCAGACAGGTTGCTCACGGCACATATACGTTGTCAAGCTCAGTCATCACCGGAAAAGTGCATCTAATTGGCTTCACTGGTCTCCACAACTGGCTAGCTGGAGACCCCCGTTAATCCCCGGGCTAAAGAACGGTAGCTAGATTACCTCTGGTGGGAAATACGGCGGCGGTGTTCTGTTGTTCCTGTTGTTCTTTTTATTCCTCCTTTTCCTGCCTCGTTTGCCTCTTTTTGTTCGCGACTTTTTCGACGTTTTCTCGCCGTTATTGCCGGAGCCAGAGCCCTGTCCGTGTCTGCTGTGTCCGGGCGACACTGCACCACTCTCGGAGAAACCCACCATCGCTGAGCTCAGGATGAAAACGGTTCCAACTCACGGTGATGAAATCAAATGTAATAACAATAATAAAGATCTTCTTTCTGACATCACATCTCCCTGAACACACGGCCTGCCTGTGTGGAGACCTGCCGCGGAGGATGCTCTCTCCTCAGCATCACTACCACCGTCAACGTTGCTCCGCTCAACAGCTTCCGGCTCTTTCAAAATAAGAGCAACAGTGTGGTTCCAGAAGTCAAAATCCCATTCAGGTCCTCAGGAAGTCTTCCCGTCGACCTGCAAATTTTTTGTTTTTCTGAGTCGAAATATCAACATTTTGTAGTTCTTTTTTGTAGTTATTTTTCTACACTCTTCTCTGCATTTTTGTAGATTTTATTCAAATTTTGTCACATTCTTTACAATTTTTTCGTCACTTTTTTGGCATTTTTTAATTATGTTTTTGTCACTTTTTTTAAACACGTTTTTGTCACCTTTGTTGACCTTTTTTGGTCAATTTTTCAGCATTTAAAAATAAAAATGATTTTTTTTCCTGCATTTGTCACTTTTTTCAACGTTCTTTTTGTCTTTTATAGAAAGTGTCCTCCCGCCCACTATGCAAATTTTTCTGTGACGTTTTTGTCACTTGTCACTTTTTCCCCCCCCTTTTCCCGATGTTTTGCTCACTTTTCTTCTGCGCTTTTTGACGTTAGAAAGGAGAGAGAGAAGGGGAAGACATCATCACAGGTCGGATTCGAACCCTGGACCTCTGCATCGAGGCATAAACCTCCAAGTATATGTGCGCCTGCTCTACCCACTGAACCAACCCGGCCACATTTGTGTCACACGTCAACGTACTTCTGTCATTCTTTTTTTCAAATGCTATAAAATTGAATAAAACACCCAAATTCAAAGAAAGTAGTGAACTGGTCATTTATTTTACTTGTGGGGAGCATTGTATCTAACCATCCATGTTATTTTTTTGGACATTTTGGTTGATATAAATAGGAAATTGGCTTACATTTAAAAAAGGAAAAAGGTACAACTGTTGTGGTAGAAAGAACAAAACCAGCAGTTTAAAGTGATATCAGAAGAACTGATTTAGGAATAACACCATTAACATTCTTGGTCTCAACAAAAAGACTTTATTTCTGCAATTATCTATTTAAACCTCTGTTAAACCCACAGACATTTATTATAACTTCCAAAAGAAATCAGTTATCTAAAGAACCAAATATGTCAAGCTGAAGTTTGATTTAATTTACAAAGAATTGCTGCACATTTAACCACATGATAATAAATGGAATAAAGAGTAAATCAGTCAACACAGGAAACAGATTCTGTAGAAAATAAGATGTAAAATATATGAATATGTACATTTGTTCCCTTGATTGAAAATAAACCAATACATGACACAAGATCAGTGATTAGTTTCCTCTGACAGGAGAGATGATCAGAGGGGCAGAGTTTTTACCACCATCATTTTTCCAGGGACAGAAGTATGGGAAGAGTTTCTCAGTGAAGGAGCAGCCAGTAAAGGAGTAGATAAGAGCTGCAGCATCTACGTCATAAAAGGAGACCAGACCCTCCTCATAATCCACAAACACCCCCACCTTCTGAGGAGGAGACTTCAGAGAGAGATGCACACGAGGGTTATCAAGAGCTTTGTACTCATTTCCATTTCTCAACCATATAGTCCAGTAACCATTCTGAGGATTCAGTGTGAACTTTCCCTTCCTCTCAATCGACTCTCTGGCAACTCCTAAACTCCAATCAGTCTTTCCTTTAACTTGAACCTCAAAGTGAAATCTGCCTGAAGAGAAACTCTGCTTTCCTAAAACACAAACACAATCAGAATATCTCTCTGGGTTGGCTGGGCGATTCTTCCTCACATCACTGTGATTCACTTGTTTCCCATCATCAGACAGGATGAGATAGGGATGTGCTGTATCAGGATCAAGAGTCACATCCACTGCATACTGCTGGACCCTCTTCAGCTCAGACTCAGGGAGTTGCTTCTTCATCTGTTTAACAAGTGTATCCTGAGCAGCCATAACTACACGCAGTGTGAGAGAAAAAAAATACATGTAATTAAAAAGAAAATTTGTTTAAAAATAAATGTGTGTGTAAGTGTGTGTGCCCGCATGCGTGCGTGTGTGCGTGCGTGTGTGTGTGTACGTGTGTGTGATGGAATAGTGGCATTAGAATGAGGCAGAGGCCACTAAATTTGGACTTTCATGGTCAAAATGTTTGGTGAGTGTAATAAATAATGTGTAGATTATCCTTCGGACACTTGGATAGGCGCACTAAGCAATCCATTGGTTTAAAGTTGTTATTCCGTTTGTACCAGGGGTTAGGTGGGACCTGGCAGGTGGGGGAACCCTAACATCTTGGTAACAGCTAGTTCACCTACATGTCATGTATAACTGGCAACAGGTCAAGTAAGAAGGATATATATATTTTTTTTACATCTTAAGGGACTGGGTTCTTTTGTATTTTTTAAGATTTTGTATTTTTTCTTATAAATATTTGGGGGGCGGCATATCCCCTGCTAACCTACACCTTTGCCTGTTACTCTTGTTGTTTCCTTTTTCCAAAACAGCCAGGAGTTGAGTTTTTATTAAAACTAAATAATGACTGCTGTGATAACTGCATGCCAAATTAATCAGAGCCCACAAGGCCAAATTGTGTCCTAAGTTACAACATTGCAAAGGCCAAAATATTAAACTGAGTCCGACGCAGTCAGTCCACATAAAACACACTGCAGCTAAATATTTCATGGAGATCACGGAGAACAATAAGGGCAGAACAGCATCCCGATCTGTTTTAACCGAATATTCTCTATCTACCTCAACTAAAAACAACGGACCTGCAGCACGTTACTGTGTAGATAACGAGCCTATTTGTAACCGGTAGGCTCTGCAACATGATCTTCACCTGTTTAAGTCACAGATAGTACGCGATTGTCCTGCTTTTATTACAGTGTGAACTCACCACAGACTCTTGCCTTGTTCATGGACTCACAGCGGTGTGCTGGAATGGATATTTGGCGTTATTTTAAACAAACGGGAAACACTGATGTATGAAAATGGCAATAATCCAAGGTGCTGGAACGTCGTTTCAGATTGTTCCGACTCATTTTAACCCCTGGTTTGTACACATTTTATAAACATTTATACGTATACAAACATAACTGTTAAAGAAAAATTCGTGAAGGAGGTTCGGGGAGACTTTGATTACTTACACAGAAGCAATTTATATATTCTCAATTGAGGAGAATTGAGGAGACCTTGGCAGTCTTATCATCCAGCTGTTATTTTTCAATACGATCTCACAGCAGTTTCGTGAAATTGTTACATTATTTTTAAACTATTGATTCGTGTACACGGACATGATTATCTCGTTTGTCGTGGTGGTCAGCACGTAATGGGAAGCATCTATATGGAGGTTGGGTTTAGGAAAAGAAGAACGAGAAAAGGACACGTCACACAATGGGACACGATCCGCCGTCTCTGGGGTGAAAGTCCTGTGTTGTTTAACCCATCCACCACCCCAACCAACCTCCTTACGCGGATTTTCAGCATTTCATACTACTCGCTACTGTAGTTGTGCTGTGATCACGTAGTCAATGCTTCCCATTGAAATACATTAGTTTAAATAACGTGCTGACCACCATGAAATAAACAAGAGAATCTTGTGCATGTACACAAATCAATTGATTAAATAACGTGACGATTTCACGAACTGCCGTGACACTGGGTTGACATTCCACTACAGTAATGTTACTACAAATAGAGACTACACTGAAACAAATTTTTATGTTTTTGTAGCTATAAAATAGTTTTTCATCTGTTTACAATCTTAAATGATGCATCGTTCATGGCGTCATTTACAGCTGGAGAATGTGGTGCTGCCGAGTGCATAAGTTGTGTCAGCAACTTACAAGTATTGTGTTTCTCATGTCCACCCACTCTTTCTTCCTGAAAATACAAATGAAAAAGGGTGACTGACCTTCTGGTCCTGAACTGGTGTCTGGCAGACTCTGCACCAGATCGTTCCTGTCGATCTCCTCTAAAATCTTCTTGGTCACCTTCTGAGCTCCTTGAAGTTGATAGGTTTTCACCATCAGATCCACCGTGTCCCGCCTTCCTGCATTCTCCAACTTGGACTCTTGGATGCTTTTGTAGCCTTCCAGGAGGTCTGGCTGCTGCAGACACCATTTGAATTGCTCAAATTCCTCTTTATTTAAATTCCCCAAAGTGTTGAAAAGGCCCACTTTCGTCATCGTGGCTTCCCGCTAAAATCAGAAAGTTTTGTCAAATACAAATGTATCAGAGCAGAAGCTCTCATTGGCCAACACAGGAGCTGTGTTCATATGATGTATGCGTAGTTTACTCAGTTAGTGCTCCTGCTGCTGCTCTCTTGGCTGGACCTAATGTCATTTTGAAGTGGCTCGTTGACACTTCGGTAAAGTTAGAAAGATATTCACAGATTCAAACTTCTGGGATCAATTACTCTGTAGCAAATGTTATTAAATCACAAACAACGCATCTTTCCTACCGTAGTAAGGCTAACAACGAGCTACAAATTCATTTTCATCAACCTGGAGAAATAACATTGGTCTCTACGAGCAGCCGGCGGTGAGACGGCAGTAAGACGAGGGCTTTAGGGACCGTCTACAAACTACAACACTGAAAAGAGATACAAAAAAGATATTTCTTAATTTAATGATTAAATAAGGTAGTGTCTCCAAACTTCCCGCAATTATAACTTTTCTCCAGCTAGTTGTACAACAGCACTTACCTTTCAAAAATAATCACGTCCGTTTTTTAAAAACCAAGATGGTAACGTCCAAATCAGCAAACTCCTGACTGTATTTTTACAGTCTGTGTGAGCGAGTGACCCGGTGTGAAACAGGTATAAATGGAAACTAAATGTTAAAGCAGCATGCTAATTAATGAAAACCACACATGAAGAGCTGAAGTCTGTCATATATTCATATATACACCACAAACTGTCCCAGCCTATCACAGCTCAGCTCCACCCAATCCATCTCCAGTAACTGACAGAGACAAACTGCAGGTTTCAACTTGTCATTTCAGAAACCTCTGGATGTGTTTTTAATCAGTCTATAGTTCAGGATTAATATTATTGATATTTATAATCATAATATTAGTTAAGTATCTTTTATCTTGTTGTTGAGGACGTGTATCCACAAATCAAAACCAAGACAGATCTGCAACTCTCTGGGTTCTCAACAAATCAAACCAAGGGAATACAACACAGGCCCCGCCTCCTAAAGGCTCGGAGTAGTTTTGTAGAGTCAGAATAAACAGCTGATCAAGTTTTAGAGAATAAAGTATTCAGGCTGATGGAGACGTTCTGACACTCCCTCATATCTCAGCAGTGAAGTCAGCGGAGATTAAAATATAACTTGTTTCCTGAGGCCTGTTTCACAAAAGCAGAATATATAAATCCAGGATAACTGATAAAGAGAGGCTTGACCTAGTCTAATCTGTGCATTCTCGCTTGGTGTATTTCACAAAGGCCAAGTCAGGCCTAGGAGGAGCAACTAGGTTGAGCAAGGATGAAGTAATTCAGATAGATGCGCGTCCACGGCTTTCCTCAAAAGACCGCGAGGTCGATCACAGATTTACTGATGCCAAATTGGAGAATACGCATTGTTCATACTTTATACAGAGTGAGCAGCCGCTTCTTGTGGAAGTATGATGACGTGAAACACATTATTTGTATAAAAAGAAAAGAGACACGGCCGCTGTAATGAAACAGCGAGAGAAAGCGTAGCAGACGATCACGGACCGACTGAATGCGTAAGCAGCCTAAATATATACATTAACTGACCACTGCAATGAAGTGAAACCGTCATAATCATACCATTCAAGGATTAGGCTACTAATCATTTGCACAAATTAACAGTTGTACTCATTGCCTTAAAAGTAAGCAGAAGATAATGTTACTCAGGAAATTTACCATGAAGATCAATTTTCTACAATGCTAGAATATGATGCGGAAATATCTCTTTCACTCTGTTCCTCCCTATCTCTCAGAGGACGAGTTTCCTTCTCTACATATTATATGCCTTGCTCTCTTGTATATATGGACATAGAAAATAAAGACACTGAAGAAATTGGATTCTAAAATCTAGAAACTATAAAGATAATTAAGTGATACATTCCATGCACACTGTAAACATGAATGTAACAGAGTATATTCATCAGTTATTTCCCCCCCAGCAGAATATAAGGTCCAAAACCATTGGGGTGTCCACTCCCTGTTGTTACATGAATGTACAGTAGCCTACATCACTAGATAGTTACTGGTCTAGTGAACTAAGACTATAACTAAGGAGGATTGTACAATTAGGATATGTTCTTTAAATTGTACAATGCTCCCAAATTATAGTCCCAGTTTACTGGACAACACAAATTGTGTGCTAATAATGCCAAATACAGTGCACCTGGAAGCGGAACAAACATGATCCTTATTGTTAAAGAATTTAAAAAAAATTATTCAACTAAAACAATTCAAGGTGCACTGGTAGAAATGGAAACTAAATGTTAAAGCAGCATGCTAATTAATGTAACCACACATGAAGAGCTGAAGTCTGTCATATATTCTCTTAGCTTTTGTTCAACCAGCTCTTAGTTCTTGAAATAAAGGCTGTCTTGTTGTTTTAGCCTTGCTAGCAGCATGACACCAAACACTATAATGTACAAGAAAGATAACATCATCATGAAACTACAACTTTAAGCTTAACACATCTGATTGGAATGAGTGGAGCACTCTCCTGTAAGTTTGCCCCCACAGGTATCTATCTTCTATTGTCTATCTGGTGAAGTCTTACTTGATTAGGTTTAAATTTGATTTGAGAACTAAGGTTATCTAATGAAAAGACAGAGTCATTAGCTGGAGAGGCCTGAGGGCACAATGGCAGGAGCATCTGATCTTGACTGTGACAACCCTCCGTTTGCCAGCTGTCATTTTGCCAGATTCTTGACTGAAGTTATTTATGTGGTAGTCCTGCCAAACCAAAACACCACAAACTATCCCAGCCTATCACACCTCAGCTCCACCCAACCCACGCCATCTTTGCCCAAATTAGGATTACCCGGCTCCAGTAACTGACTGAGACAAACTGCAGGTTTCAACTTGTCATTTCAGAAACCTCTGGATGTGTTTTTATTCAGTCTATAGTTCAGGATTAATATTATTGATATTTATAATCATGATATTAATTAGTATCTTTTATGTTGTTGTTGAGGATGTGTATCCACAAATCAAAACCGAGACAGAGCTACACTTTTGATGGGATGAAGTTTGTGACACAAACTTGCCAATTAAAAACAAATCCTTGCCTTCATTAACGGTTCTGAGTACTTCTGTAGAGTCAGAGAACAAACAACTGATCCAAGTTTTAGGGAATAAAGTATTCAGGCTGATGGAGACGTTCTGACACTCTCTCATATCTCAGTAGTGAAGTCAGCGGAGATTACAATCTAACTTGTTTCCTGGTGCTAATTAAATCTGACTCAACTGAACATAAAAAGGCTCATTTTGGCCAAAACGTCACACTTCATGTATTTCTACAAACAGTTTACAATAGTGCTGAAAGAAAGTATCACTGCTCTCATGTTAAAGTATATTATGTAGCCCCAAAAAATCACAAATGATAGCCGAGTTTCTTCATCAAAGGTGTGTAATGTTACCTGTCAGGCTGCTCCGCTGTTAAAGTCGCGTTCAGATGAGGTCAAAGAGACGTGGTACCTTCATCAGCAGACACTGACAGATGCTGCTGCTGTCTGTGTTCATCTGACTCCTCCTAACACCTTTATATCCAGAACTGTCATATGACATTTGAATAGGACCCAGTCACACCTGTAGGGCTGCCAGTCAGCGCTCTGATTGGACAGTTTTCAGGTTAATTATATAATATAATATTATATAATGTGGGAGGAACAGTCTGAACTCAGAACAACATGTACACACCTCGACTTTGATTCCAAGGAAACTAAAGGAGGAATGTTGTCCGTCCAGCGTTGGCTCGCCTCTTACTGCAGCTCTGTTAGGTTAGGTTAGGTTTTGTTTCCTCGTACGTTTGTATTACTTTAGTAACATACAGATTTATCCCTGGCTTAACATGAGGTGAAGATGTACTGTACCTAACTTCTATGTGAGGTAATTTTGAGGGGAAACACTGAGCTGTGAGGTGTGAATTTCTTGTTTTTGACTGACCCCTTTAGTACTTTAGAATGCATACAAAAAAACACATTTCTGACTACCGTACCAATGTACTACAGGTGTGACCTCCAAAGAGTTTAAACTGCAGAAACTCTGAAGCCCAAAAACAAGAAGGAACTAAAAAGGTTAATGAACTCATGACAACATGTACAGACCTCGACTTTCATTCCATTATAAGTTATTCTCACTATATAATTGCACCTAAATATTATTGTATAAATGTGTCAAATGCATGCAGACTGACTGAGAGACTGAGATCAAACCTCTTCTTTTAATTAATTTATTAAAGGGATAAACAGGGAATCATCTCATTTTAAGACAATAACACAGAAAATGAATCGACAGGCTGCAAAAATGTTGCCAGATTGGTCTGTTCAAGACATTTGGGCGATTTTTTTCGTGTGTTTTTGTCCGTGAAAACTCAATCTTTATCTGGCAGCACTGCTTGTAGCACTAATCCTACATCAGCACTTGTGTTGTGTCAGTAATGACTGCATGAACTGTCTTCATGTGACTTTACTGGTATCAAACCTGATGATACATGAGATCAACCTTGTTGTTGTACAGCAGAGTCAAAGCATCAGCTTTAATGTGTTGGTTTTTAATTTGGTGGGTGCATTGAATTGTGTGGTCTAGATCTACTCTATCTGCAAAGAGTCCCAAAATAACTCCTGTTGTGATTTGACACTATAAATAACATTGAATTGAATACTGGAGCAATTTCAAAGATTGTTGTTCCCACCAGTCATAGAGTCCAGGTTGAAAAAGACTAAACTAAGCTTTAACTTCACTTATAGAGACCTGAAACATGACAACCATGTTGTAATGCAGTGATTAATATTTTAACCACAAGAAATAAAACGAGTAAAGCCCGGGATACTTGTTTGATAAAAATCAGTTCTTGTGCAAGTTGTACCAACCGTGGGAAAGAGTGTGTTCACTTCTCTAGAAACCACACCTTCAAAAGACTGATAGTGTTCTTGGCAGGAGTTTAAGGAAGAATTTTGTATTTAAAAAAAAAATAAACAGCTTAACTTGAACACACACACACACACACACACACACACACACACACACACAAAGATTTGTGGCACTATCTTTGTGTGGACCCGTCATTGACATAATGCATTCCCTAGCCCCTTACCCTAACCTTAACCATCACCACTAAATGCCTAACCTTAACCCTTACCCTCACCCTAACCATAACCTAATTCTAACCCTAATCCTAAAACCAAGTCTTAACCCTCAAACAGACCTTTAACCTAGTGGTAACCCGGTTTTTGGACCCCACGGATATAGTTAAACAAGCCCACACACACACACACACACAGACACAAACACATACACACAGACACAGACACACACAAACACACACACACACACAAAGACAGACACACACACACAAACAGACATGCACACACAGACAGACAGACACACACACACACACACACACACACACAGACAGACAGACACACACACACACACACAAACAGACATGCACACACAGACAGAGAGACACACACACACAGACACACACACACAGACAGACAGACACACACACACACACACACACAAACACACACACACACACACACACACACACACAGACAGAGAGACGCACACACACACACACACACACACACACAGACAGACACAGACAGACAGACACACACACACACACACACACACACACACAAACAGACATGCACACACAGACAGAGAGACACACACACACAGACACACACACACAGACAGACAGACACACACACACACACACACAAACACACACACACACACACACACACAGACAGAGAGACGCACACACACACACACACACACACACAGACAGACAGACAGACAGACAGACACACACACACACACACACACACACACACCAACACTTTTTTGTACAAAACCAACATGGCAACATACATAGCATTATGAATGAATAAACTGTTCTTTGAACTTAAACCCACATTATAAGTTATTCTCACTTTATAATTTAAATATTGTTCTATAAATCTGTCAAATGTGTGCAGACTGAAACGAAACAAAACGTTTGGAAAAGCATCAAAAACGATAAAAAGAAATGTCAAAAACACCGGAAGAAAATGCCAAAAACTTCAGTAAAAGTGACAAAAACTCGCCCAAAACATTGAAAAGGGGACAGAAACGTTGAAAGAAAGCAACAAAACGTCAGAAAAAGCATTTCAAATTTTGAAAAAAGTAAACAAAACGTTAAAAAAAGCTCCTAAAACTGTGATTTTCATGGTTGTCTGAAAGACAACACGAGGGGAAAGAAACACAAGAACATCAACAGACGTACACACTAAATAAATGACATAGAAAAGTCAAAAGTAAAATATAAAATAAAACTTTTATTGTCTTTTTTCTGTTATTTCTTTTTTAAAGACTAATTGAAAACTTGAAACTATAATAACCTTGCTTGGATGTTGATGTACAGCTTATATAAAAGGTTGACTGTATTTGGAAATATGTTTATTTACTTTTATGCAGAAAACAACATCTTTGTACATCAAATTCTGACCCAAAATGAAAGAATGTATTTATCTGAAGGCCATGACAGGAACAGCAGACGCTAGAATACAACAGGGAACAAGTTCTTCATGATGTCTCTGTTTGATTTAGCCCGGTTTAGACAAGTGGGATAACTTTATTTGAGTTGGTTCAGCTTCTTGGACACGACTACAGGACAGGATGATGAAAGGCTCGGTTGGTAGGATGAATTTAAGGTTGTTCAAATCATTTCTGGTGGGATATTTGGGTTGTATATTAGAGCATTGGGACAGCTGTTTGTGACTGTTATATATGTGATGAATATGAATCAATAGTTTGAGTTATGGAGGAGAAGATCAGAGGAAACTTCTTATGTTATGTGATAATTATTCACGTTATGAGACGTTATATGTTCATTTTAACGTTATTCTTGTTTTGTCAGAGGCTACAGCCTGGGCTTTAACCCTCCTGTTGTCCTCAGGTCATATTTTTTTTGGACATTTTAGTTGATAGAAACCCACATTTCTGATATAGAAACTTTTAAAAAATGGGTCAAATTTGACCCGAGAACAACAGGAGGGTTAACCATCATGTCTAAACACATTAAATGATCAATTTCATAATAAGTGCAACAGCAGGTTCTCCAAATAGGAAAGTGGCATATATTTAAAAGTAAAAGGTACAACTGTTGTGGTAGAAAGATCAAAAATTAACATTCTTGGTCACAACAAACAAACTTTATTTCTGCAATTATGCCACAATAATTCAGACTTTTTCTTTCCTGTCTCATTATTGAGGAATATAACAAATAAAAACATCAGACAATCAATTTACACCATATACCTCTTAGATCCTAATTATCCCATCAGATTTGCACTTTAACTTTAATTTTACATTTGTTGTTGTTTTTTCTCCATTTGTGGATATCTGTAATTGCTTTTTTTCTAGTCATAATTCATCAACACATTAATTTGATGGATCATGACACACGTTATGTGGACGTTAACCTCTGTTAAACCTACAGACCTTTACAGACACAGTGCAGTGGCCATTGATGCCATCCAATATTAATGTAATGTTAGCTAGTTTCACTTGGATGAACGTTAACGTTATCTTATATGGTTTGCTAGCTGGTTAATTGTATGATTACTGTTGTTATCCTAACATTATCAAAGAACAGTAACCTTTAATGTTACCCTACGCTGTCACTATATAAAGATATTAACGGAGTTGTTGTGTTTAATTTCTCCACTGAGACAAACTCAAATGAAGAGACTTCTTCAAACAAAGCTTTCCTTTGGAAGGGACGAGATGAACAAGATCATGATGAGACCGAAAGAAAAAGGAAGGTGCTCAATAGTTGCTTTCCAAATGTCTTAGAATGCGCATATTTAGGTCAGGGAAATAAAAACTACATTTGGACCTCTGTAATGCTAAAATCCTGGATACAGTCCTGTTTTCAACCTAATCTTACTTTTTAAACATAATCTCACTTTACTTCTGCTTAACTTTGTATTTCTTGCAATGTAGCTATGCTACTTTATACATTATACACTTGCTATCTTTTTTCCGACTTCAGAGAGAGAAGGACTGAAGGGCCAGCTAGAGCGTAGTACTCATTTCCATTTCTCAACCATATCGTCCAGTAACCATCCTCAGTGCTCAGTGTGATGTCTCACTTTCTGTTGGTCGACTCTCTGACCACACCGAAATCCCAGGAAGTCTTTCCTTTAACTTGAACCTCAAAGTAAAATCTGCCTGAAGAGAAACTCTGCTTTCCTAAAACACAATTATAATCAGCAAATCTCTCAGGGTTGTGTGGAACATTGTTCTTTAGATGACTATTATTTACTTGTTTCCCATCATCAGACAAGATGAGACTTGGATGTGCTGTATCAAGATCAAGAATCACATCCACTGCATACTGCATTTTGTTTGTTTTGGTGGTCAGTGTGGCAGCAGTACAGTAACTTTGTCCCATCATTCCTTTGTGTTGTGATCCATCTAGTGGTCGTTCTGTATAACAACACCAGTTACTGGTCTACATTGAGGCCTGTTGTTGCTGCTGCAATGTAGCAGGGAGTCATGGAGATGTGCTCGGACATGAGGAAGGCTGTCAGCTCTCAAGAAATGTCCAGAGTTTAAATTAATACCCTGCACTTATCAATTATTGTTGTTTGACTCTTTCAGAGAGATTATACATTTGTTGTCAGTATTGAAATGTGGCTTTAAACAATAATGTCAAGTTACCACGTAGAAAACGAAAGTTATTGTTATTGTTAGACGTTACCCGCAAGAAGAAGCTCTGCAGAACAACTATAGATGAAAACAGGAGAGGCAGGCTGTTTTAACATTTTATTGAACCACATTCCTAACTGTAATTACATTTTAGATATTTATAATAGCATTTCTCCTTGTCAAAATGATATTCTAACTAGTCAGAATGGCAATTAAAGATATCCACATCAGCATTCTTACTTGTAGCAATTGTTTTTCAAGATATCAACTTTGATTGTACTAGTCAAAACTAAATTCAAAACCTTAAATAGTATAAGTGGCAGTTTTAACATTTAGTAGCTAGACTGGATATTTACTGCAGATGTCTATATTTTATTATTTCTAGTCAGAAAGAACTTTTTTTTTTTAGAATACATCCACATCCTGTTGTGTAGACCAGTTTTTATTAAAGAACAGCACTGCTAACAAAGCTCTGCTTACTGTACATTTCCTCCAGCTGCTTCACATTAAAAGCCTCCCACTGGTTATTTGGGGCAAAGCTTTTATTGTGAAACAGCCAGAGGAATTAGAGGAAGCAGTGTGTAGGAGGCAATCAGGAAACAGTACCTAAATCCAGAATAAACTTTAAATCTCTGCAATAGATTTCTTACTTGGAAGAACTCCAATTCCAGATATCTATAATCCAGTTGTTACAAGTCATCATTTTAATTTCAGAAATCATGAATGAAAAACAGATATCCACAAAACATTAGTAAATATCTGCAACTGCATGTTTACCAGTCATAATGCCAATAGTGGTTATCCATAATTAGAGCCCAAGCGCCGACCGCAACGATGGCCTTATTGAAGCTGAAGAAAATATTATTATTCCTTCTTTTATTCTGCAAATGACTCACCTTTTTGAGCAGAGGCATCAATTCTGGTGAAAATTTATGTATTTTAAGGGTGTCGGGAATAGGTGCACAAAAATGGCTCACTTGCGCCCCCTACAAAATGTAAACAAATTGATCCCCTTCAGTATGTTTAATGTAGACTCACAAAACTTGGTACACATATGTAGCATGTCAAGACATACAGAAAACGTCATTGGAGCCATACCCTAAACCCAATAGGAACTCCGCCATTTTTAATTGAAAGTTCAAAATTAGTGTGATTTTGGCCATTTCCACTTCATACTTTAACAAACTCCTCCTAGAGATTTCATCCAATTGACTTTAAATTTGGTCTGTACCATCTGAAGACCTTAAAGATGAAAAGTTATTAAAATATTTTTTGTTTTGTCATGGTTGTGGTGGGCCGGCCATTTTGTGCGTTTCGCCAATGAAAGAGGAAGTGGGTGTAACTTGAGTGTATATTGACCAGTTGGCTCGAAACTTTTCACGATTCATAAGAATCCATTCCAGAGGACATCTAGATACAGATATTTACTCAAAGTCATAGCGCCACCTAGTGGCAACAGGAAGTAGTCCCAAAACTATAGGTGCTATACTTTAACGAACTACTCGGAGAGATTTTCGTTTTTTTTTTATGTCCTATCAACTTCAAATTCGGTCTGTGTCATCTAAAGACCTTAACAATGAAAAGCTATTAAAAGAAGTGTGGGCGTGGTGGCCATTTTGAGCATTTATTGATGATTGAAGCAGTTGTTGTGACTTTAGTGAACATTGTCATATCTGCCCGAAATTTCTCACGATTGACAAGGGTCCAGGCCTGAGGACATCTACAGGCCAATATTGACTTTTGGTCATAGCACCCCCCGCTGGCAAGAGGAAATCAGTGTGGTCTACATGTGATACTGAGCCGTTCCCTATACTTTAACCACGCCCACTTACTCAGGCCATGCCCCCTTCATAACATTTGAACCGTTTAATGTAGACCTTTGTGTGAGGTATCATTGAACTCAGCAGAGAGTTTCTTTTTGATTGGTGATGGTTTGACCCGTCCTCTATGCTGTAGCCACGCCCCTTTTTATAACTAATGACCTGTTTGATGTAGACCATTGTGTGAGGTTTCATTGAACTCAGTATCGAGTTCCCTTACAACTTTTGCAATACATCTTAAACTGCGCACACTCCACTGTGCACGCTGTGTCCGACGGTTGCGCAAATGCAGGGTTGCATGGATTGTCGTCCGCCAGTACTTTCTGATTTATTTATTTTAAATTGTCTGTCAGAGGTTGAAATTTATTCTCAACATTATGATTGTTTTCGAAAATGCAAAAAAGATGAACTAAGATCATCCTCAACCGAAATAGAACTTTTGTGTAAACTCCTTACTCAGGCCTTGTCACATATTTACAGATTTCTTTGACTCATAAACCATCTTACAAAGTTCATGAAACAAATAAAAAAATAGCCAAAGTGACCAGTAATTATCCAAAACACTTTTCACACAAGATAGAAACATCCATTAACTTTTTATATCTGGTATAACGACACATCCTGTGTTCTGTAGACACCATGGGATGTAATACATGTAACACGTTTCCTGTTTACAAACATTACAGGGTGTGTGCGCATACCAGGGGCAGAAAGCCAGATTGGTGAGCTGGTCCGCTACTGCAACAACCTTAGTATTAAGTATTGAAGCTTGCATTATTGTTTGATTATAACTGCTGACTCAATAAAACGTGATTTTAGTTGGATCTGTTTGTCTTTAATTTTGCATTGTTACTGTGATATATATGTATGGCTATAATTATCATTTTAGGCTAATGTAATAGCCAATGTTAGCAGCAGGATTACCCCTGAGTGTACCCCTAGGGTTGGTTTATACCTTAAAATAATGGCCAGGATTTCCGGGAAAAGGTATGACGATATGTGTGTCTCCATTTCAAAACATCACTGCAGGTTGACTGTTTTTAGCAGCAGAGGTTGATTGTGGGCGAGAGGGAGACAAAACTGTCATGGTCAGCTCGCCGAATCTCTACTGCCGCTGTCTCGGCAACGTTAGCTAATGTCCGCTAGCATACGTACAGGCTAACTATAGCCAGTTAGCTTTGTGTGTAACGTAACAAAAACCCACCCATCTCGTAGGAGCAAAGCTTAACATTTCATTCAATAAAATTATGGTACAAAAGGAGCACTAAAGCCACAGGTCTTATGTTGACAACGTGGATGTAGATAAAAGAAACTCCAAAGGCAGTCGTAATATTTACCTAGCAGGCTAGGCTAACGCTGTAGCACTAACGTTAGCAAAACATCGGCGTAGCTTTACCTAGCAGTCTAAACTTGTCTCGAGTCCGGATGTTTAACTGTCTATGGTCCGGACTCGAGTACCACAGCCCTGACAGGTAGATATCACTTAGCTGAACAACTGAACAAGCTGCAACTTTTCTGATTAATACAATGGGAGCCTGACTCTTGCGTATGACCCCAATCTGCCCTTTTTATGGCTTGAGGCCAAATCCTCCGCCGGTTTTTGGCAAAAGCATGCTTCCCCCTAGGTATGTTAAACATCAGGCACCCATCACTGGCTCTGTTTGCACAATTAACCATACAATAACTCCTTGGCATTTTGAATTATGCTATGCTGCTACTACTACTAGCTACACGAAACACGTCTTCTTTCTGCCCCCCGGTTGCATGCGCAAGTAGTGATGACGTTGCCGAGAGATCCATGTATAGGCCTTACTCTTAAATGAAGCTTCATGACACAATGAAATATTCAGTAATATGTTTTCTGTGGCTGCACATCAAATACAATTAAATATGTATCTGATTACATAATCAACACATTAATTTGATGCATCATGACACACGTTATGTGGACGATATCAATTTAAACCTCTGTTAAACCCACAGACATTTATTATAACTTCCAGAATAAATCAGTTTTATAAAGACACCAAATATCTAGAGATGAAGTTTGATTTCATTTGCAAAGAATTGCTACATTAACCGTATGATAATAAATCGAAAAAGTGTAAATCAGTCATCACAGGAAACAGATTCTGTAGAAAATGAGATGTAAAAAAAATGAATATGTACATTTGTTCCCTTGATTGAAAATAAATCAATACCTGAAATGAGATCAGTGATTAGTTTACTCTGACAGGAGAGATGATCAGAGGGGCAGAGTTTTTAACACCATCATTATTATCAGTATGGAAGTATGGGAAGAGTTTCTCGGTGAAGGAGCAGCCAGTAAAGGAATAGATAAGAGCTGCAGCATTAACATCATAAAAGGAGACCAGACCCTCCTCATAATCCACAAACACCCCCACCTTCTAAGGCCCAGACCTCAGAGAGAGAGGGACATCAGCAGAAGCTTTGTACTCATTTCTATTTCTCAACCCTATAGTCCAGTAACCATTCTGAGGGCTCAATGTGATGTTTCCCTTCCTGTTGATATACTCTCTGACCACTCCTAAAGTCCATTTAGTCTTTCCTTTAACTTGAACCTCAAAGTAAAATCTGCCTGAAGAGAAACTCTGTTTTCCTAAAACACTAGCACAATAAAGAGAAAATCTCTCTGGGTTGTCTGGGAGATTCTTCCTCACATCACCGTGATTCACTTGTTTCCCATCATCAGACAGGATGAGACCAGGAAATGCTGAATCAGAATCAAGAGTTACATTCACTGCATACTCCTGGACCCTCTTCAGCTCGGCTTCAAGTAGCTTCTTCATCTGTTTAACGAGTGTCTCCTCCATTTGAACCACAGCTTTCACCACAGTCCCCTCATATGATGATAGACGGACACTGACCTCTGTCCAGTCCTTGGTGGGTGGAGGTTGTTGGATGATTAGGGACTGGACACTCTGGAGAAGATGGAGGTGGTCTTCAGAGCGTGAGAGCTGCTCCACCTCAGTGCTTCTCTTCATCAGCTCAGAAAGTTCCTGATCCAGCTCTTTGATGAAAGCTTCGGACTGTTTTTCTGTTTTTTTCTGCTTCTCTTTGATCGTGTTGATGAGCTCATTCAGGCCTCTCTCAGAGGCCTGAACAGACTCCTACAGAACCTGAACACCTTCTGCTATCTCTCTGTCTGCATCTTCCTCACTGAGGTCGACTGAGTGTTTGACCTCCTGAATCTTCAGTCGTCTCTTCTGGATCATCTGCTGAATATCAGCCTCTGTCTTCCCCAGCTCGGCCTTCTTTCCTTCATATTCTTCTTTCAGAGGAACAACATCATGCATCTTGTGATCTAAAACAGTGCAGAGCATGCAGACACATGTCTGGTCGGTCTTACAGAACAGCTCCAGAGTTGTATCGTGCTTCTTACACATCCTGCCTTCCAGGTTCTCCACAGGGTTGATCAACTGATGTCTTTTCAGGCCTGACATTGTCAGATGAGGCTCTAGGTGAGTCTCGCAGTAGGAGGCCAGACTTCAGGGCCTTCAGTTTGTTTCCAGTGCAGACGTCACAGGGAACTTCTCCTGGTTTGGACACTTGTTGCTCTGAGCTGCTGCTGCTGGCTTTCTGTTGAGCTGACCGTCTGAACTGAGCAACCATCTCAGAGATGAAAGTGTTGACACCCAAATCAGGTATTGTGGTAAAACCCTCCTTACACATTGGACACAGGTACTGGTCATTAGTATTCCAGTGCCCAGTAATGCATTTCTTCTTAAATCGGATGGTCTGTGTCACATACAACTAACTTTCTGTTGTCAGTAGGTGGTGCTATGACTATAACTTAATAAAGGCGTGTAGATGCCTTCAAATATTTGGGGCAGATTGGACTATTTGAATTCAAGTTAACAGCTTCCTGTGTTATGGCAAAACATTCAAATTGTCCAACGCGACATATCATTCCACAAAAACACAAAATCTTCCTAATTTGGCACTGTGAAGTTCTTCAGATTCTTTTCACCCAATTTGAGATGGATGTGTTGAATCCTCTGGGAAGAAGAACTTTTGAAACCTGTAAATGGCCGACATCAACGTTCGAGGTATCGACTAATCCTTCACAAATTAGCGTCACATTATTCAAAGGGTTAGGCCAACAATATACAAACTGAATCCAATAAACCCCTCTAGGAAGAAGTAAAAATATACATGAAAACGAAATTCAAAATGGATGACTTCCAGTTGGGTGGAGCTAATCATAGACATATATAAGATGGACCAACAGATCCCGTTGCTCTGGACGCAGACCATTAAAGGATATTAGAAGCACTTTTCCGGTGAGCGCTGAGTGTTACTGCGCAGCCTCCAACTGAGCTTGAAAACGTAGATGTGACGTGAGCAACCTGTCTGAAAGTTGTAAGTCTTCTGGTAGCTGTGGCAAGAGAAATCTCAATCATTCCGAATCTTGCAGAGACGGAGAGCATATACTATCGTCACATAACATCTCTTTCATCCTATCTGGACACATCTCACAATTGAACAAACATACATATATTGTTAAACCTCAACCAATGTTGTTTCTTTGTCTACTCAACTTCTCTAATCAATAGATGTGTTTTAACTAAACTTTTAAATCTCCTTTTACAGCTTTCTTGGGTTATTTGTTCCGGTAACACATTCCATTCTTGCATTGCTCTATACATGACCGTTTGTTTAAAAGTTTTTAGGGCCAGAGCGCCGACAGCGTCGAAGGCCCTTTTGAAACTGAAGGAATTATTATTATTCTTTATTTCTTCCTGCAAATGTATCGCCTTTTCGATAGGCTTAACATGCTCAAAAACTCACAAAAATTGCATCGCATCAAACCTGGTGAACATGTACATATTTTAACAGTTTTGGGAATAGGCGCACAAAAATGGCTCACTGGCGCCCCCTAGAAAACTTAAAAAATGTCAGCCCCTGCAGTAGGTTTAACGTAGACTAACGAAAAGTGGTACAGATATGTAGAATGTCAAGCCGTACAAAAAAGGTCATGGGAGCCATACCCTAAACCCAACAGGAAGTCTGCAATTTTAAATTGAAAGTTCGAAATTAGTGCAATTTTGGCCATTTCCACATAACGTCGTAATTTAACAAACTCCTCCTAGTGATTTCATCCGATCAACTTCAAATTTGGTCTGTGTCATCTTAAGACCTTAGAGATGAAAACGTATTAAAAGAAAAACTTTTCGTCATAGGGCATGGCCGTGGCGGGGCGGCCATTTTGTGCGTTTCGCCATCGAAACAGGAAGTGGGTGTAACTTGAGTATACATTGTCCAATTGGCTCGAAACGTTTCATGATTCATAAAAGTCTAACCCTGAGGACATTTACAGTCCAAAATTGACTCAAAGTCATAGCGCCCCCTAGTGGCAACCATAAGTAGGCCTAAAACTATACGTGCTATACTTTAACGAACTACTCTAAAAGATTTCATCCAATCAACTTCAAATTCGGTCTGTGTCATCTAACGAACTCATCGATGAAAATTTATTAAAAGCAAAACTTTTCGTTCAACGGTGAGGGCGTGGCGTGGTGGCCATTTTGAGCATTTATCAATGAGCAAAGAAGTTGTTGTAACTTGAGTGTACATTGTCATATCTGCCCGAAATTTCTCACGATTGAGAAATGTCCAGGCCTGAGGACATCTACAGGCCAAAATTTACTTGTGGTCATAGCGCAACAGGAAATCAGCCTTACATGACAAACATTATCCGATTTACACAAAACTTATGTGTGATCTACATGTGATATTGAGTCCCCCCTTATACTTTAACCACGCTCATGTACTCAGGCCACGCCCCTTTCTATAACTACTGACCCGTTTGATGTAGACTATTGTGTGAGGTATCATTGAACTCAGCAAAGACCCCATATGCCTAGCCACACCCCTATAATGTCAGCTAATGAACTCAGCAGGGAGTTCCCTTTTCATTGGTGACTATTTGCAGTGTTTGAGTGCCGCGCAAATGCACGGTCGCAAGGAGCGACGTCTACCAGTAACCCCGACGCGCGCAGAGGAGCGAGGGCCCGTCCAATGCTGCTTGCAGCTTTAATTTGAAATGTTACCTGCCACCAACATTTTGTTTCCATGATATAAATAAGTATGGTTTCACCATAACTTGGTGCGTAAAAGTGTATAATAATGCAGAAAATGAAGTATTTGATGCCATTTGAGCCATGAAAACCCCTGAGATGTCACTATTATATTATAGCCAATAAAAATGGCAATGTTAGTGTGGACACAGTCTCAGGGTAAGACTCTGCATCTCCATCATCTGATTTGTGTACCTTTGACTAACCTGTAAGTCATGCTGGCCTGGGGCCCCCATGACTTTTAAGTATTTTATTTGGGTGGGTATGCTCATTAAGCGATGCATTCATCCAATGTTTTTCTCTCCAGAAAATTGATATTGGAAGAGGTCAAATAAGTCACTTGAAGGTAGATTTAAGCATTTGTTACCTGGTTGAGGAAATCTGATTAGTACCAGTTATTAAGGCCACGTAGCCAACCATTTAAATCAAATTTGTTGACTTTTGTTGATAAAACTTGGTCAGCTGGGTCATATATTACTACTTAATACAATTGTTTTTACTGGAAAGGCACTTTCCCAGTCTAACACTTATCATTTTGGGGGAAACAATGTAAAGGAAAAGAAGCAGGCAGACAGCAATTTAACTGTGACAATGAAACCATTTATTTTGACAGCACATCTCACATCATATTATATGATTAGAAACAGCTGATCAGGCAGTTTTCTTTATTCAGCTGCCTCTTTACCCTAAAAACACAAATAAAAAAGCTTTTAATCAACTTTATTTCAAACAAATCTAACTGACAGTATATTTCTGTCATAATTTTTTAAAATGAAATTTAAAATTTAAATGTACATCTTTATTGGTATGTTTACCTTGCCAGAGTCACGGCTCTTCGCTCTCAACTTGTTGACCTGGGACTCTGCGATGTCAGCGCGCTCCTCAGCCTCTTCCAGCTCATGCTGGACCTTCCTGCACTTGGACAGATGAGTGTTGGCCTGCTCCTCCTGAAAAAACAGAGATTGACATTTTTGAATCTCCTAAAAGACCAAAGGTAATCTTCAATTGAAATAAATCTGCCACAGTATCAAGCTTTCAGTGTTCAGCTTTCAAATCTATATATTGCCCTTACCGCCTCCTCGGCCTGCCTCTTGTAGGCCTTGACTTTGAGCTGCAACTTGTCAACTAGATCCTGCAGCCTGGTAAGGTTTTTCTTGTCCTCCTCAGTCTGTTAAAGTTTATTTAAAGTAAATAAATGTTTTTGTACTAAATATGTTAAGTTGATTTGTATGGCAGCTATCAAAGTGACTGTACCTGATAGGTGAGCTCCTTCACCCTCCTCTCATATTTGCGGACACCCTTAATGGCATCTCCTCCGCGTCTCTGCTCAGCCTCAACTTCTGCCTCCAGTTCACGCACCTTCAATCAACAATAAGGCAATAAGAATACATCTTTTTTAATTTAAAGTTCAGCTCTGCAAATTCTTTTTCTTTCTTTCTTACCCTGGACTCAAGTTTCTGGAGCTGCTTCTTGCCACCCTTCATGGCCAGGTTCTCAGCCTCATCCAGACGGTGCTGCAGGTCCTTAACAGTGACCTCCAGGTTCTTCTTCATCCTCTCCAGGTGGGAGCTGGTATCCTGCTCCTTCTTTAGCTCCTCAGCCATCATAGCAGCCTAGAAGAGACAGCATAAAATGTGGATTAGAATAATCTTGAAAATACACATTGGAGTGAAAGTAAGAACAATTAAAATGTAAACCCACATCCGTGATGGCCTTCTTGGCCTTCTCCTCTGCATTCCTTGCTTCCTGAACAGTGTCATCCACTTCACCCTGGACCTGGACCAGGTCAGACTCAAGCTTCTTCTTGGAGTTCAGAAGGCTTGTGTTCTAAAAGGCAAAAAAAAGATCACAGATTTTCATGTTACTTAAAATGTCATTAGATTTTTGAATTATTGAAGAAATGATTGGGCTTGTTTACCTGAGAATGCAGAAGTCCAACACGCTCACTGGCATCCACCAGCTCCTGCTCAGCAATTTTGCGACTTCTCTCCGTCTGTTCCAGAGCAGCTCTAAGTTCCTCGATTTCAGCTACCATCAGACCGTTTCTGCGATCCACCATAGCAGCTTGTTCCTTGAATTCCTCCTGTGCTCTGACAGCATCATCAAGGTGCAGTTGTGCATCCTAGAGAAAGACATATCAGGACGATATTCACGTGAATGCCAAAATGTACCTGCACTGATCATAGTCTGTGCAACAATTCTGTGTCTAACAATACCTTCAGTTGCGCCTGCACATTCCTCAGCTGCTTCTGGGACTCAGCAGCCTGGCGATTGGCGTGGCTCAGCTGAATCTCCATCTCATTCAGGTCTCCCTCCATCTTCTTCTTGATTCTCAGGGCATCATTTCTGCTCCTGACCTCAGAATCCAGACTGCTCTGCATGGAGTCAATCACCCTCTGGCTGTTCCTCTTGATCTGCTCCATCTCCTCATCTTTCTCTGCCAGCTTCCGGTCCACCTCACCCTTAATCTGGTTGAGCTCCAGCTGGACACGCAGGATCTTAGACTCTTCGTGTTCCAGAGTTCCCTGATGATATCAAAGAATTAAATATTAATCTCTGCCGTCACACCTTTTTTAAAGTATATTTGTCCATGATTTAGATTTTTTTTCAGTAGATGTCCACAGAAGAAAATGTACCTCAGCCTCTTCAAGAGCCGTCTGGATCTCAGACTTTTCAGTCTCCACCTGCTTCTTGGACTTCTCCAGCTCATGGATGCTCTTGCCAGTCTCACCAATCTGTTCAGTCAGATCTGAGATCTCCTCTGCATAGAGATACATGTGTTTTATATTGTTAAGCCTTACAATGTAAAATATAAACACTTTATTCCAACACATGTTGAATACAATGTAAGAAATACGTGTTGAATATAATGTAACTGTTACATAATGTAGAACTCACGTTGAAGGTTCTTGTTTTCACGCTTCATGGTCTCCAGCTGATCCAGAGATTCCTCATAAGAGTTCTTCATCTTGAACAGCTCAGTGCTGAGAGAACGAGTCTCCTTCTGTGCTCCCTCGAGCTCTGCCTGACCCTCCTCGTACTTCTGTTTCCACTCTGCCAACACCTGCATAACACGATTGGTTATGTAGCAATATGAGGCGAAATAAATATATCATTCATTGTTTCAGTGTGGCTTGGCAACACAAAGTTAACAATGCTACCTTGTCAAAGTTCCTCTGCTTCTTGTCCAGGTTGGCAGCCAGCCCATTGGCCCTCTCCACATCAATCATGAGGTCCTCCACCTCACTCTGGAGCCTCTGTTTGGTTTTCTCAAGAGAAGCACACTTGGAATTCACTGCCTCGATCTGCTCCTCAGCCTCCTGAAGACGCTGAGCCAGCTTTTTCCTGTTTAGAGAAGGTAAGATTAGTTTCCCACTAAAAACTATGAAGTGAACTAAAGCCTTAGTAACAATAATCTGCAGCGTGAGTTCTTGTATTTTGAGTGTTGCATTGTTGTTTGTTTGAAGCCTTAATATTCTTAGAGTAGCGAGTATTTCAAAATAACAGGTTTTGGAAAGGGGGATGGGCAATTTATGATCAGCCTAGTGTTCTTATTAATAGCTAGTTTTTAAAGATCTAGATGAACATATGAAGGCAGAGCTGTAAAATGTTTGCTCCAAAGTTGAGTTGTGCTAAAATGATACACTGACCATTGAATTGTTTGAATGTTACTCACTTGGCTTCCTCAAGCTCCTCAGTGCGCTGGATAGCATCAGTTTCATACTTAGCTCTCCACTGAGCCACCTCACTGTTGGCCTTGGACATCCCACGCTGTAGCTCAGCCTTGGCCTCCTGCTCCTCCTCAAACTGCTCCCTCAGCAGATCACAGTCATGGCGGGCTGATTGCAGTCCATGGGCAAGAGCATTCTTGGCCTGGTGTAAGACATATGATTGAATTTACAAAATTCCTGAATCCCACACTAATAATACCAATACACAATCACTTATACGTACAATATGTAACTTTCTGACGCTAGTGGTCTCTCAACCAAAACAATGGATTGTAAACACAGGCATTTGATGACGTTGGGAAGTTGCGTGGAATTATGGGAGTTTTTATTGCTGAACACTATCGTCGATTAGATCTGTTCATGGACGAGTTTACCCATTCAAGTTTATTCACGTTGCGTTTAGTAACGTTTATTCATATTATACTAATAAAATAGCTGCAGTTTCCCCAACATAATTACATTTTTCTTGATTCAATCTGTATTGGTAGCTAGCTGACCAGTTAGCAGCTAACGTTAGCAGGTTTTAGCTAAAACCACACTATCACAGTATTTTTCACATACCAGTGTCACCTTTTGGATTTTACTGGGCGGACGGGGTTTGTTGTAATGCTAGCTAGCTACTCAAGGAGGCTGAGAGACGGGTGTGGGCGGGGATTCATTAAACTGCTGTTAGCGTCGTAAGCGCACGGCACCGGCTGGGGCTAACGGTAACAAGCTATTGCTACATGTCCCGGCTGTGTTGTCAGCTATCATCCCGAATGAAGTCTCTTTGTGTCGGGGGAGTGAGGCCGGCAGACCGGAGTGTGCTAGCTGGCTAAATTAGCATTATATGAATCGTCTATTTATACAGCTAACATTAACGTTACTAGTGAACTTATTCGTGGGTTAGCGCAGTGCTGCTTTTATCCATGGTCAAAACAATCATACTACTAATAACTTTAAGCGTGTTGAACGATATTGTAACCCTATACTGTTATCCACCAAGCGTTAGCTAGCATTAACGTTAGCTACTTGTCAACCAGCACGTACAAACATAACAATTAACATAACATTAAACTGGATTAATATTGATATGTATCAATAAATAAGGTTTCTGCTGTATTACTGTGTTGTAAAGTGGCATGTAATTAATCACGAAATGATGCCTTTTGGCAGAAAAAGCAGTGTTACCAGCATTTTTTTCTGGGACATTGTAGATTTACAATTACTCTCGAACGTAGCATCTGGGTGCCCGTGTTTTGACGGAAGTTACAAGTAAGTAGATGGTGAAAGGTTATATGACGCCACTGACGGGCGACTATATGAAACATGACGTGTCTGAAAATAAAATAACAGATTTCTCTGTGTTTGCCATTTGATGGAAACATTTGGGATGGTGTAACTACACAACTCAAAAAAATATATAACATAGGTATGGTCATTTTTAGACATTTTAATGCAGAAAAGTTACATGTTGTACTTTTTAAATGTTTCTTACCTTAACCTCCTCTTCAACATGCCTTTTCAGCTCCTCAATCTGTTGTGTGAATGCCTGTTTGCCTCTGGTCAGCTGGGAGACAAGAGCTTCTTTCTCTTCAACTTGACGGCTGTACTCACCTTGTGTGAAAGATGCCACAATACATTAGTTTGTGTCACGTTTCTCAATAACATACACAACAGATCATTAACTGACAGCTTGTACTGTAGATACCATTTTCTGTCAGGAGACGTGCTCTCTGTGCACTTGTGTCATTGATTTGACGGACATTTTCATCATTCTTGGTCTTCAGTTCGCTGAGTTGGTCCTCTAGAGTACGGCACATCTTTTCAAGATTTCCCTGAGTAAATACAGATGAGATCAGTTATCAGATTTTATCTATAATATTAAGTACATTATACATATACATATACTAATTTCGATAGTAAAATAGCATGTAATGCATTGTGTACCTTTGCTTTAGCAACATTCTCCATGTTGCTGGAGAGGTCATCGATCTCCATCTTGTATTCACTCTTTTCCTTCTCAAGCTTCTGCTTTACACGCTGGAGGTTGTCGATCTGCTCTCCCAGCTCAGCGACGCTGTCAGCCTGCTTCTTGCGAAGAGCAGCAGCGGTGGCTTCATGCTGCAGAGTAGACTCCTCAAGATCACGACGGAGCTTCTGGAACTCGGCTTCACGCTTCTTGCTCATCTCAATCTGAGCAGCAGTGGCACCGCCAGCCTCCTCTAGCCTCTCGCTGATCTCCTCAAGTTCCCTGGAGAGGTCAGCTCTCTGCTTCTCAACCTTGGCACGAGCAGCACGCTCAGCCTCAATCTCCTCCTCCAGTTCCTCAATACGAGCCTGTTCAATGTAATTATAAGGTCTTTCAGTAAACTTTCACTTTTTAATACACAAAATTGGAAATATCAGATATGTTTTCTTTAAAACCATATGTCACCTGGAGCTCCTTGATCTTCTTCTGAAGCTGAGCACCAAGTGACTGCTCATCTTCAACTTTGCTAAGGAGCTGACTGATTTCAAAGTCCTTCCTGTGAGAAGTTTAGATGAAGTACATAGCGTTCATGCAGTTGACCACAAATTTTATAAGAATGATTCTTGTGTACAAATTCAAAAACTGTTACTTTTTAATTTTCTCATCAGACTGCTGCTTCTCGTTCTCAAGATCCATGATGGATTCCTGGGCCAGTTTCAGATCACCCTCCAGCTTTCTCTTGGATCTTTCCAGGTCCATGCGGAGCTTCTTCTCTTGCTCCAGAGAACCCTCAAGCTGAAAAATACGATTCATTTTTAATCACCAAATTCAAGAATCCTGCTTTGCCAATCCAAGAGACTTTGTAAACTTACATCATCCACTTGCTGCTCAAGCTTGGTCTTGGCCTTGGTCAGAGTGTTGACTTTGTCTTCCTCTGCCTGCAGGTCATCAAGAGTCTGCTGATGAGCCTCCTGAAGGGCTTTCTTTTCCTTGGTCAGCTTAGCAATGCTCTCATCTTGAGAGGCCATCTCCTCAGTCAGGTTCTTCACCTAAATGTGCAAGAAAAATCTTGTCTTTAAACTGTCGTCATTATAATCTTACTTGATATGCTGGACAGATTATTACAGTTTTTCCTCTGGATTCTGTTTCAATGGGCAGGTGGGGGAAGGGTTAACGTTAGGGTTGAAAATTAGTGGGGGTGCACTAGTATCTACGCTACCAGCCTGTAACGGCAATGAAAAATAGCAAAGGGTCAAATGCCTTTCCATTACATTACATTATGTAGTGTCCTTTCTCTCTAAGAACGAGTTCTGTTTCAGTCTTTGGGTGAGAATAACATTTGTTTACTACTGTGAGTCCATTCAGCTTGACATATATCAACCACAGCTAATGAACAATTCCAGATAAATAACGCCTTTAGCAGTGCCCGTATCGCATCACATTTTTAACATAACCTGGAAAAGTTTGAAACAGTAAGTGAATACAGCCTGTCGTGTGAATACATCTCTTGCAGCAGTGTTGTGGCTGAGGGACTTGACGCCCTTTCAATGTTCCAGTCGCTCACCCTCAACATCAGCTCTGCAAATTGGGACTTAAAATTCTGATGCTGCAGCACCAATAATTCTGAAGCTGTGGGTCTCCCCTCCAGAATGTATTTAGAAAACTATTATATACAAACCTTGTTCTCTGTGGCATGTTTCTCTTTTTCCACTTTGGCCAAGGTAAGCTCCAGGTCATCAATATCCTTCTTGAGCTCAGAGCATTCATCCTCCAGCTTTCTCTTCTTTGCAGTGAGCTCAGCATTGATTTCCTCTTCATCCTCCAGCCTCTCAGTTGTCTCTTTGAGTTTGGCCTCCATCTGAATCTTACTCTTGATAAGTCCCTCACATCTCTCTTCAGCATCATTCAGATTGTCTGATTCCTAAGTAATTTTATAATGATAGATGTTAGCACATCAACTTTGAAAAACATGAAAAGCACAATTTTATGTTGATGTGTACTTACAGATGATACTTGCAGCAGCAGATCATTCTTCTCCTGCAGAAGGGACACCATCTTCTCCTCCAGTTCCTTCTTCTTGGCCAGGGCAGCAGCCAAGTCAGTTTTCATCTTTTCATAGTTCTCCTTCATATTTGCCAGCTCCTTCTCAGTTTCAGCAGTCTTCAGCAGAGGTTTGATCTTGTAGTACACCTTCATCCATGGCCAGTGTTTGACATTCATGAATGAGCGGATATTGTACTGGATGGAATATATGGCTTCCCTGCGGACAAGAAGTAGCTGTTGTAAACAATATTGTTAGTGATTTGTAATACCATGATTCAGAATGAGCTGTTGTCAACATGCCTCCTCTCTGTCATCTTCACAAACTCCTTTCTCATGACATAACCACGGGCCAAAGCCTGAGTCATGGTGACCAGAGATGACAGTTTTTCATCTCTCATCTCCTCAAGGACACCCAGCAGACCGGCTTTGAAGAACACCTGATCAAACACAAAATAAAAATTAATGTAGGATGAACTCAGATAATGAATACTTCACACCCTGTAAAACAAAAACAAAAAACATTTTCACCTACCCAACATGATCCAGGGCTTCTAAGGTGATTGTGTTTTGACAATGGCCACATGCAGGCTAGTCTACCTCTATCCAACACGTTCTCACACCCATCTCGTAAAATATGGATGCTTGGTCAAGTGCCTTTGTTGTTCCTATTGACGCTAAAGGTCTCCTTTAGCACTTTAAGTAAACGTGCTTGGTCGGGACTATTGCCGTCCCTTTAGCGCTATAAGTAAATACGCCTGGTCGGGACTATTGCTGTCCCTTTAGCGCTATAAGTAAACACGCTTGGTCGGGGACTATTGCCGTCCCATTTGAAGCAGTTATGTTAAGGAAAAGGTTGTGGGTGGGCTTATGGTTCCGTGATACACGGGAACTACGGGACGGTTGGGTTTAGGAAAGGGTTGTGGGTGGGCGTACGGTTCTGTGACATGCGGTTGGAAAGAAAAAAAACGACTATAGCAAGCGTGACAAGTGTGACGCGAACTCCGGTGTCCTGGGTGAAAGTCCTGTGTTTGACCCATCCTCCACCCCCTAACCTCTTTGGTCACTAATCTACAGTAAAATAAGAGAGCAAGGTGTTTACCTTTGTGTGTCCAAATTTGTACTCGTCATGTGGAATATCAATTGACCCAAGCAGCTTCTCTGAAGCCTTCTTGTTGTCAATGAACTGGCCATCGGGGATGACACTGGCATTCAGCACCTTGTACCTTTTTCATGAGAGTTAACGGTCAGTGTGAGCATTTTCTTCTAATAATCTTTATCAAAATTCTATTATAATATCCATTAATACCTCTGCTTGAAGTCAGCATAGAGGATTCGGCTGGGGAAACCTTTTCTGCAGATTCTGATACCCTCCAGCACACCGTTACACCTGAGCTGGTGGATGACCAGGAAGTTCTCCATCAGACCTGTAAAAAATGCATTTCTTAATGACTTTTTTGAATAAATAGACTTAGTTAGTTAAAGCAGCATAAAATTAAGGAAACCATATTAACAAAACAAAACCACTCCTCAAATAATCTCTTGAGATGATGTTCTCTATGTACCTGGAGTCTTTGACTCATTGGGAATCAGGCAGCGCACAAAGTGAGGATGGGTGCTCCTCAAGTTAGTCATCAGCTTCCCCAAGTTCTCCTGTAGATCCAAAATGGTGAGTGTTATGACATGTAATCAATTGGGAGTTTGAACATAATCTCAGCTATATATATAAGATAAGTTTGCAACATTACCCTAAACTGTGAAGACACAGTCTGCATAGAACCACCCTTCTTCTTGCCTCCCTTCTTTGTAGCATCTGTTGATATATTTCGTTAGGATGACAATGTACATTAAAACTTGCTACAGTTACTTAAACATATTCAGTATAGCCTAAAAACATGTTTTAGTTTAGTGTAGTTATTATCATACCCTCAACGATAAGAGGGAAGCAGAGAGCCAGCAGTTTCACTGGGGACTTCTGGTACAGCTGACAGACGGAGTCATTCAGTGGATCCTTGTTCTTGTCCAGCCAGCCAGCGATATTGTAGTCCACGGTACCAGCGTAGTGCACCAGGGAGAAGTGGGCTTCAATCTTGCCTTTCTTGGGGGGCTTAGGCTTCTCAAATGCTTTGGTTTTTCCAAGATGCTGGTCATACAGCTTGTTCTTGAAGGATGTGTCTGTGGCCTTGGGGAACATGCACTCCTCTTCAAGGATGGAGAAGATGCCCATGGGCTTGAAAACAAGTGGGAAGAAGTATGTCATTAAAAGGGAACTATGCAGCTATTTTAGCTTAATTTACTTTAACTGAACAGCTTCGGAGTCATTGGAATGGTTATATGACTTCTTTCGAGTTGAATGGTGGTTATCTCGCTTACCCCTAGCGCCTATGAGCGGAAAAACCACCCTTGCAACTTTCAGCCGGCGAGCCGTATCGCGTGATATCAGGTCTCGCGATGTAAGGAATTGCTTCACGGCACTACTCATATACGCCCATTCAGGAACCAGTTAACAAGGTAGTGATGGAGTTTTTCACACTATCGTCATGGCTGAGCCGGCAAAAAAGAAGCAGAAAGCTAGGAAAGCATTGTCGGAGGAACAGAGAAAGAGGAAACGGCAGACTGACTGACTGTGCGAGGAGTCCAGAACGAGTAAACATAGGAGCTGCCAAATATCTATTCCGAGGCTGTAGGGGGAGCTATATAGAGAAACCTGAGAGCAAAAAGCGAGAAAACAGCGAAGACATGGCCAAAACTGCATAGCGCCTCTTTAAGTGATAAATTTATTCAAATTTATCACTTTATCACTATAGAAATATTATATATAATCACGAAATTATTACCTTTTCAATGAGCTCAATGCAGGCAGCCAAGTCCATGCCAAAGTCAATGAACTCCCAGATAATACCCTCCTTCTTGTACTCCTCTTGCTCCAGGACAAACATGGTGTGGTTGAAAAACTGTTGCAGTTTCTCATTGGTGAAGTTGATGCACAGCTGTTCCAAGGTGTTGAACTGTGAGGAGACAATTAACCAGTATAATCTCTCGCAGGGCAACAAGAATGACTGTCATGAAAAGTATCAGCTTCTGAATTGTTGGAAATGAAGCTTACATCAAAGATTTCAAAACCAGCAATGTCCAGGACGCCGATGTAGAACTGTCGTGCTTGTTTAGTGTCCAACATCTCGTTAATACGAACGACCATCCACAAGAACATCCTCTCATAGATAGCCTTGGCCAGGGCTGTCACTGAGTTCATCACCTGAATAAAAACAAGGATGTGATTTAACATTTTTGTAAAAATCATTATTATTGATTTCTGGTATTTCTTCTAATCTCTTTAATAAAGGCAGGAATTTGTGTGAGTGAGTCAATCCGTCCGGTTTTCTGGTTGAATGTGGTGACTCGAATATGCAAAAGATATTACACACATGTAAACGGATTTGAGTAAGAGAAAACTCAATAAGATAGCGTACAATAAGATAGCGTACAATAAAATAGCATACAATAAGATAGCGTACATAACGCTAACAAGATGTTTTTGCCGACAATAGATATTAAACAAAAGCCAGGCACCATATGGTGTTCGGCAAAGCCTTTCTTCCTCCTGGCAGCTGCCTCCGCAGACAAACTAACCCAGCTCTGGTTCCACATCTACCTGTACCATGGATGTATAATAAGGATGGCCGGTAGCCTGTTACTGACATTTGCACAGAGCGGATGGGATTACTTGACATAGTGGAATGATTTTACCAAGGAAAGCAGCGTGAACGCAATGATTAATCACTCTGACTAACAAAAACAGCATCCTTTACTTCTCAGCCTTTCTCTAACTGGCAATGTGTTGCCAGTGTTAGAAATAGGCCTAGTCAAAACATCCTGCATTCCGATGTCTACTCAAAGTGAAGAGTAAAAGACAGGAATTATCAGCAGAATGTACTTACATACTTACAAAATAATTGCATAGTGTAATGATGAATAATTTTGTGAGGAAAAATCTTAATCTGCAACGTAACCAGTAACATTTTTCTGTTAGGGAAATGTAGCAGTACGTTTTCCTCTGAAGTAGGACACAGTAAGTCAGAACTGCAGTTGAGTTGTCCATTTTTAAGTGCTTTGTAAGTTATTTATTGGTACAATGATTTAGGATTGTAACATATGCTATATTTTTCATATGTGAACATCATAATAAAACTATAGCTGTTTGTGGCCCTTTTACCTTGGGCCCACACTCAATGGTAAAGTTTGCTCTTGATATTTTCCCTCCTGAACCAGTGTATTTCAAAAGTGTGTCTGACCATGAGGAGCCGTGGTTTGGGTATGTGACGCAACTATGTCATGGCAGGTGTCTTGCTCAGGACCCAAGTAAGCGCAGTGTGAGCATTAAGTTGATTGTCTGAAGGATTCTCGAGAAAGCTACAAGCACCAATACCACAGGCCAAGCAATCCGCCTGAATGGGCACCTCACTAGTGAGGTAAATAACACAAAAGATCTAATCATAAAAAGTTACATGTAAGACGGTCCTAGACTTATTTAAATTGTAGGATATTGGTTTGGTAAATTCATATTTACCTGAGGTACAGTCTGTCCCTTGGTGACATACTCATTTCCGACCTTCACTCTGGGAAAGCACATAGCCTTGAGCATGTCAGCGGAGTTCAGACCCAGCAAGTAAGCAACCTTGTCAGCCTCTGAAAATAGTTCAGAAATTTCCATCCAGATGTAAACCGACACAAGTGTGATTAAGAACCTCATTACTGTTGTTCCTAAGCTATTCACTTTGAGCTGACATTAAACACTCACCCTCTGTGCCATCAGGCTCAGCCTGCTCCTCACGCTGCTTCTGCTTGAACTTCATGTTACCATGGTGGAGCACAGCACCAGTCAACTTGTAGATGGACATTTTCTCTTCATGAGTGAAGCCCAAGATATCAATAGCGTTCTGAGTTCAAAAGAGGTCGACACAAAACATATTCACTTCAGGAAAATGCAATTGCATTTAATGCAAAAAATGTTTTTAAATATTTTGAAGTGAAGATCACTCACATCAGTGGCTTCCAGCTCAACTTTGTCATCAATGCTTGCCACAGTGATCTGACCCATGCTACACATGGGGAAGTCGTAGGGGTTGGTTGTGATGAGTGCCAAATCTGGAGATTCAAATAAGAGTGAAAATGTCAGAACATTTCCATATGAAAAGAGGTAAAACAATGTGAAACACCAATCTGCTTACCAATCAGCTCAGGTATGTGGCCGGTCATCATCTGGAAGAAGATGTGGTAGCCTCTTTCATCAGAAAGCTGGTATGTCACTCTTGACTTCTCCAGCAGATCTACAAATATTGTTCATAAATCAAAGCCTGGCCAATTCTCAATTCCAGTCATTTGTATGTACTATGAGTATTATTACTTACATGTCTCAATATCAGCACTTGCCAGTTTGCCAGTTGCGCCAAAATGGATTCTGATGAATTTACCCTGTTTGGATCAAATGATTGTAATTGTCCCTCCACATTGGCAATCTGTAACAAGACCTCTCTCATGTGTAGAAATTGTTTCATACTTACAAAACGAGAAGAGTTGTCATTCCTAATAGTTTTGGCGTTACCATAGGCCTCCAGCAGGGGATTGGCTGCAATAATCTGATCCTCCAGTGACCCCTATAATCCAGGTTTAGAATTTATGTCAAGAAATGACTTCATTTTTATCCCCTGGAAAAATATTCAATAGAGAAAGAACCCTGAATTTTAATCATACAGTAACATACCTTTGAGTCATCCTTCTTCGGTCCACCAACTGCGATCGTTGCAAAGTACTGGATGACACGCTTGGTGTTAACAGTCTTTCCAGCACCAGATTCTCCACTAGGTATAGACACAGATATATATGATTGGATCAAGATATTTAACTTTGCTAAACAAAGTCTACAAAGGTAATTGTAACAAACTCACGTGATCAAGATAGACTGGTTCTCCCTATCTGTTAAAGCAAAAACAAAATAATTAACTATGATTTACTGCAACAGAAATGTCATATACTGATAAATTGTTCTGGTAATGACTTACCAGTTTGCATGAACTGAAAAGCGTTGTCAGAGACGGAGAAGATGTGGGGTGGAGCCTCCATACGCTTCTTGCCTCTATAGGCACTTACACATTCAGCATCGTACACTGGGAGCCACTTGTAGGGGTTCACAGTGGCACAGAACAACCCAGAGTAGGTCTGAATGTGATCATAGAGATTCAACAGTTAACTCTATGTTTTCTACAAGTATATCAATTTGCAACAGTTCTCTTTTCTCATTAGGCAGATTGTCTTACGTAGATCATCCATGCTGCATAACGCTCTTTGAGGTTATACAGCACAGAGGCTTCATTGAGATGGGTCATCATGGCCATGTCCTCAATCTTGTCATACTTGGGAGGGTTCATTGGATAGACGTCAGCTTCTTTCACTACCCTCTCCTGGAATACGACATTTGTCACAATGAGAACTGATCATATTGATTCTCCCAGTTGACTCTGACTTTATGATACTAACCTCCTTAGTTTCCAGGGTTTCGACCGTGACTTTGTCACCATCTTTCTTGACGATTTTTCCCTTCAAGTACAGCTCCTTGACATCGGCCACGTAGCAGGCACTCTTGGCATCAAATGGTGCACTTTGAGCCTCAATTCTCTCCCTTTCTGGCTTACGAAGGTAAATGGCAGCTTTGCCATAAATGGCCATCTCCGCGTCCGTACTCATTGTGGCGGCTGATTTCTGTTAGATAATTACAAAGTAAGTGCCATCTAAGAGTTTTTATGTCCATGTAATTACACTTTTGTGTTCACTGCTCATTTATATCATGGGTAATATGTGTTTTTTTCTAGTGTATTTATATTTTGGGTAATGATGTCTATGCGGTCATGGGCATGAGGGAGGTGTGCATATTTTATAATTGATCATGTATTTCTAAGCTGCAAACCTGAGTGCTCCAACCAAGTTTAGTTGTGTAAAAATATGCAATGACATTAAATATCTATCTATCTTAAGCAGCACTTAACATTTTGATGTATAGGAAACTTATCCACACTGAAACCATGTCTTTGTTTCGTTACAGTTGGGCTTTGACTCCGAAAGTGACTCAATCCTTTTCAGACTAGGGTATTACTGCGAATAAATACTGACCTATTGTTTGGTTTTGTCAAAATTTGTGGATGAATTACTACAGACATTCAATAATTGAGTCATTTTGCACATGTATTAAATGCTTAATAAAAATAAAAAAGACAGTTCATATTTAAAAGTTGTCCTTACCTGACCTCTCTGTCAACAGTAATCACCAATCCTTCTCAAAAGGTCCGGTTCTTGTTTTTAGAGAAAGTGTCAAAACAAGATGCAATCAAATGTTTCAAATGATCTCAAGCTTGCGAGAACATTGCCGTAGCCACACGCAAGAACTCCCAGGTCTTCTCTATCACACACTGTATCTACAAGTAGCTTTTATATTAAATCATTTTTGATGACACCCCAAAAGTTAAATGTGGTAAGCATACCAAATTTGGTATCACATATAGGCAGATATTTATTGTGATTAAATATCCTGTTTCAGGTTTCTGTGGATATGGCCAGGTCTTCATTTGATTTTTGCTTACTCAGTAATGTAATTAAAGTTTATTGTTGGCTCTGGATCTAACCATTTAAAAAATGTTTAAAAATAGGACTGTCAAGCAATAAAAAAATCTAATTCATTACATGCTTCATGATTTATCTAAGTTAATCTCATATCAATATAAAAAATCTAAATCAAATCAAATGGATTTTGGTAGATGAGAACTAGTGTGTGTCTTGATTGTGTTTTGCTGTCATTTATGGTCACGTTTCTTTCCATTCCTTTGATCTCTTATCTCACACACACACACACACACACACACACACACACACACACACTGAGAGAGAAAGGTCCAGTGACAATTTGGCTGTCTACTAACTTGTTGCTCTCATTACTGACATTTATTTTCCAGCTTGCTGTGTAAATTGAGACAGGTCACATTATGGTCAGTGACCTACATTACGACACTACATTGCAACTGTGTCTCAGGCAGTAATAGTTCAACTCTGTCTCCAAAAAAGTGACTAGAGCCATAGCAGCTGCCTGATAATACTGGCTCCTCTGCCTGTTTTAGAATCAGAGTCAGTTTGAATGGCCAAGTAGGTGTGAACACGTACAGGGAATTTGCCTCTGGCTTTTTGTTGCTCTCAATGTACATACACAACAATACACAAACAAACATTTGACTAGTATGCACCGATAAGTTTGTGTATAAAAAAGTGCATTTGTATACACATACAGATGCATACACATATGTACATACATATTTATATTGTTGGTACTCGAGTCGACGATGCATTGAAATTGCTAGGGTTTTATTATTAGGGCCTGAGCGCTACTTTTGAATATTTGTTCTGAAAAACCACAGATGTTTGAATATATTTGAATATCTATTTTTGTGCATTATGTCCATAAGGCACAAACCAATACAACGGGAGACATAACTACTTGTATAACATGTGTAACATTAGTATTCTCTCCCTCTCTCTCTCTGGAGCATGCAGGAGACAGGTCAGGCTGCGGAGTCCACCGCCATCACGGAGCCGTTCGTAATTTGGTCATAACAACTGAGCCTCTTGCTGTTCCAAGAATTTGTCTGCCAAAATGTTCTCGTCTCTACAGTTAAAGATTTACATTACTGTCTTTGTGCCATCTTCTTCTTCGCCCTCGATGTTTGTTTACTTTCGGTACCAGCAGCATGATAGAACGTCTTCAACACGCCCACTCTCTCACTGTGATTCTTCTTCCTGACTGGCTTCATGTACATGCCAATAATGAGTTATCCTCATTTGACAAACATCCAAATTACATGACATTTACATTGTTTGGTCCACACTTGTTATAGAGAAGAATAATGCATGTTTAGTTCGTATTTACTAACAGTGTGGCAGCCTTTTTTTCCAAATTACTTTATTGGTGATATAGAACAAGACAGAACAAATGTGCCAACAAATACCATCAAACAATGACAAGGGAAACAAAACAGTCATAGTGGTATAAAGAACAGACAGTAACACAAAAGAATTAAGTTGAATTAAAGAGTTATCGGGATTGGGTCGGGAAGGAAGAGAAGGAAAAGGGAGAAGAAAAAAGAATTAGAGAAAAAAAACAAAAAAAATAATAAAAAAATAACAATATGGAGGTTCAATTGGTTAAAAAAATAAGCCTTTTTGTGCTTTTAGCCTTGAAATAGGAAGTAGTTACAATACATAGTATCCATTGCCCCGCACTCTGCGCACTGTTCAATTATCACGCAAATGCACGGCCATGTCGACTGTCGTACTGGCGAGACGCTGGTCGACATGGCCGTGCATTTGGCAGGGGTGCAAGGGTCCGTTCATTGCTGTTTGCAGCTTTAATTGTTTTTGCTTTGGTAAAGTAAAGTTACCTCTTGTCACAACTGAAAGGTAAACTATTATACATAATAGATGGTTTCTTTGTTACAAGAATACTCCTAAAAAAACACATAATGAATACAGTAATCTATTTCTTACAGATAACCATTTGTGCATTGTAACATTTGTTCTATATCCACAGCTAAGCGCTATATGCGTGGCTCTATTTTGCACAATTTGCAATTTAGTTATTTTTTCTTGAGTTGCATTAGACCGTACTACTGAACCAGAGTCAAGATTAGACAATATTAAAGTCAAATGATTTTCTCTTTTATTAATGAATACAATTTCTCATTCTCTATTTTTGTCATATGATTTCTTAAATAATTTATTTTATATATAAAATAATTATTAAGGTGGTTTGCGATCTCCGCTGGTTTGGTGAGGACATTTCCATGAATCTCCAAAAAAGATGTAGTTTGTTTGGTGCTCTTTCCCATGAAGCTCTCCAGTGTATTCCATAATCTTTTACTATCATTTTTAATTTCATTAATCCTGGCTTCATAATACATTTTATTTTTCTTTCTATTTAAATTAGTTAGAAAGTTTCTTAGTTTATCGTAGATTTGCCAGTCTGATTGATAACCAGATCTTATTCCTGTTAATTTTGCTAAATTGTTTTCCACCATATATTTCTTTAACTCCTTATCCAACCGTGGTGTACTGACGCTTCTGACCGTAAACTTCTTCACTGGAGCACGCTTTTCAACTATAGGCATAAAAATATTAACAACATTTTTCAGTGCCTCATCAGGATTTGTCTTCAGTAAGTTCATCTGACCAACATACCTCTTTTACATCATTTATAAATCTGTCCTGATCAAACCATTTGTATGATCTCTTCTGTATTACTTTAGGTCCAGGCTTCAGCACTTTTGCTCTTCTAACAACTGCATTTAAATTATGATCACTACAGCCAATCGGTATAGATAATGCCTTTGAGCATAGCTCAACAGCGTGGCTGGTCGTCTTATATACCGGCTCGACGTACACACACCAGCGCACAAGTATAACCATCAGGCCACTTGAGCTTGTTCTCCAGTTCTGTGGAGGCTCCACGCAGAGCTTTCTCCGTAGCTGATGGAAGTGGCCTGATGGTTATACTTGTGCGCTGGTGTGTGCGTGGAGCCGGTGATGTGTGTGTGTGCGTAGGCTACGGCGAAAGCTCTGCCTGGAGCCTCCGCAGGACTGGAAACAAGCGGCGCCGCAGTAACCTGGCGTGACCTAACGTCACACACACAGAACGTGGAAGGTGTGTTGATGCCAGAAGACACATTTAGTTTCTAATGAAGCTGGAGGCAGCAAACACACAGCTGGCTGAACTAGTTAAAGATAGGGTTAGTTCAGGACCCCCGTCTGTCGCTTTCACGTCACCTTTTCAGCCCGCCTCAGCTCGCTGGGACCTCGACGGAGGTGGTACTAAATAAAGTACCTGTTAGCAGGTACCAGGTACTTTTTTTCGTAATGGAAAACCAAAAAAAGCGAGTCGAGGCGAGGCGAGTCGAGCAGGTACCGTGTAATGGAAAAGCGCCACTACATTCTGAAGCCTTTTTTTCATTGAACATCCTAATGCATTCCAATCTATATTCAGATCTCCCATAAAATAGATTTCATAACTGCCATCACACCCATGTTCTAGCGTTTCACATATTTTATCTAGATATTCACTGTTTGCACTTAAGGGTCTATAACAACAGCCAATCAGCATGGGCTTCAAATGTGGCAGTTGTATTTGCAGCCACAGTGCCTCCACCTCCATTGGCATTAAATCATTTCTAATTGTAATTGGTATGTGATCCCGAATAAAAAATGCAACTCCTCCACCAAATGCATTTCTATCCCACCTACTGACAACAGGAAGTTAGCTGTATGTGACACAGATCGTCTGATTAACATGAAATTTACATGGTGTTGTCTGCACATGGTATACAGCAACATTAAATTGTCCTCAGCCATGGATAAAATAAGTAATTGGCTTAAATCTTCTTGCTTAACACTAAACATTGAAAAAACTGTTGGAATGTATTTCGCTAAGTCCAACAAAATTAAAGATATGCCTAACATCTATTTTAATGGACAAAAAATTAACATTGTGACAGAGCTAAAATATCTAGGTGTCCATTTGGACCAAACCCTAAGTTTTAAAAAACATATTAAAAGAATGTGCAACTCCATTAAATGTAATATCTCTATCTTTAGACATATTAAGAATAGTTTGACAATTGAAGCATCTTTCATGTATTTTAATGCCAAGATCTCACCACACATCACTTACTGTTTGTCCTGTTGGTCTCAGGCCAACGAGACTACACTCAAATCCCTCAGATCGGTCTATAATCAAGCGTTAAAAGTGCTTGGCGGAAAAGCCCTTCGCTATCATCACTGTAATATTCTCAGTAAATATAAAATATTAAGTTCTGATTCCCTAATCAGATGTACAAACTTAAGAACCATTTTTAAAATGGTTAATAATGCTGCACCACCCTCAATGACAACATTCATAGAACTTGATTCTGAACATACGAACAGAACATCACGCTCCACTGCTCACAGAAATGGTGCTATCCCGAAAAGATCCTCTGCCTTTGCACAGACAGCCTTCTCATTTAAAACAATTAAACAATGGAATCAACTCCCAGGCGGTCTAACGTTGTCTGTAGATTTGACTAATTTCTCTCGAAACTTAAAGAAATACATCCTCGATAACCAGCTATGTGAGCATCAGCACACTTAAACGTTTACAAATGTAATATTGAAGTAAATGTTTTTGACTATGTTGTATATATTTTAGGCTGTGATGTTTGTTTTTTGATTATTTTCTCATTTAAACGTCTGTTTAGTGTTGAACTAATCTTGTATGTATTTGTTAGTGCTACTGACAGTTATTTGTAATGTAATGTTGTTATTGTGTGCACCTGCCCGGGGACTGCAGATGGAAACTAGCATTAGCTAACTCTGGTACAAAACATCTTTTCGTAAGATTAATGTATTTTGTACATTGTCCCTGACAAATAAACTAATAAAAGAAAAGAAAAGAATTTGTGTGTGTTCTCTATTGCCACATTGTGGCCACAGGAAGTGATAAAAAAATGTACAATACATCTTTTTCAGTGCCACCCGCTCCACGCAAATCAAAGTCTAACTCATACGCACAGTGTCTGACTATCACGGAAATGCACATGCGAATGTGCGAGGGCCCATTCACCACTCCTTGCTGCTTTAATTAAAAAAGTAATTTCAATAAAATGTTTTCTTTTCTTTCACACTATGTGTAGATATGGCTGCTGCAGCCATCTGAAGATCAGTTTCGCTGCTCCATCTGTCTGGATGTGTTCACTGATCCTGTCACCATACCATGTGGTCACAACTTCTGCAAAAACTGCATCACTGAACACTGGAATACTAATGACCAGTACCTGTGTCCAATGTGTAAAAAGGTTTTCAACACAAGACCTGACCTGCACTTCATTACTTTTATCTCTTCAGTCATCTCTTCTGGATCATCTGCTGAATTCAGCTCTGTCTGTCTATCTGTCTGTCTGTCTTTCTGTATCAGTCCATCTGTCTGTCCAGAGGCGCGGGAAGATATTTTTGGCAGGTGGTGCTGGGGTGCTGAGGATGGGTCCACGGTCCATGTAGAGTATAAAGATACTACGTTACACAGGATCTGTATTCTGCAGACCACTCTACCTCTGTCTCCTTTATAAAACTCACTTGCCCCTCTCCTCCATGAAGTACAGCTGAGCTAAGTGCATACAAACTATATCCCAACATAGGGCCTACTGCACAGCCATCTCCAACAACCAGTGATTAAAAAAGTAGGCCCATCTAAATATCTGTGTGAATGTGTGAATGTGTGCATATAAACTAAAATGTTATTTATATAGTGCAACCAATGTAAATTATATATTATTAGCAATACATGCATAATCAAAATGTCTGTTAAAACAAGGAGCTCGACGCACCAGGATCGGTTTTCTAAATGACAATGTATGTTTATTTTAAAACAACCAAATGTAGAATAAGTGTTCATAAACCACATAATGGCCAAAAAAGGCCTAAGTGCCACAAAGTAACAGACTATGCAAAATCTTTCTTTTTCGACAGTATGTGACAAATTCTAAAAAGTTACTAGACTATTCGTTTCTTTATAGAAGACATACATAAATCACAATCTTACTAGGCTAAATATAGGCTACCATCTGGGCCTGCACGGCTGCAGGAAAAAGACGCAGAGGTGTAAGTCACCGTGTCTCTACCTTACAATGATTTCGATAAACCAAACATAGATTTGCGCTCGGCTGATAAACTCTGCCATGAGACCCTGAATATCCATATCATCCAAAATGAAGTGCCAGCGCGCTGTAACTGCGTGGATAAACGCACGTTTTGGGAGAATAACTGATGTTGCATCTCCATACTGTATGAGCGCAAAGGGAGTGCAGGAGCCCCCCTTCCCCTCCTCTCAGAAGCTAGGGTGTTTATTTCAGGCAGGAAGCGCTACTGTTAACCTTCTAGATATTTATAATAGCATTTCTTCTAGTCAAAATTATATTCTAACTAGTCAGAATGGTAATTAAAGATATCTACAATAACATTCTTATTTGTAGCAATTGTTTTTCAATATATCTATATCTTTGACTGTACTAGTCAAAACTACATTTAAATCCTTCAATAGTATAAGTGGCCATTTTAACATTTAGTAGCCAAACTGGATATTTATTGCAGATATCTGTATTTAATTCTTCCTAGTCAGAAATAACTATCTAGATATCTGAAATAGATTTCATTAGAATATGTCCACATCCTGTTGTGTAGACCAGTTTTTAATTAAAGAGCAGCGCTGCTAACAAAGCTCTGCTTACTGTACATTTCCTCCAGTGCTCAAGTCACTGCTTACTCAGGTCTTGTGTTCAACAACTACATTATTTTAGTTTTTATTCTACAATCACACATTTACAGATTTCTTTGACTCCTAAACCATCTCACAGAAGTCATGAAACACATAAAAAATGGCCAAAGTCACCAGTAATTATCCAAAACACTTTTCACACAAGATAGAAACATCAATTAACTTTTTACAACAACGACACATCCTGTGTTCTGTAGACACTATGGGATGTAATAGGCCTTACTCTTAAATGAAGCTTCATGACACAATGAAATATTAAGCCATACGTTTTCTGTGGCTGCACATCAAATACAAATCAATGTGTTTCTGATTACATAATCAACACATTAATTTGATGCATCATGACACACGTTATGTGGACAATATCTATTTAAACCTCTGTTAAACCCACAGACATTTATTATAACTACGAGCAGAAATCAGTTTCTAAAGACACCAAATATGTCGAGATGAAGTTTGATTTAATTTGCAAAGAATTGCTGCACTTTTAACCATATGATAATAAATGGAATAAAGTGTAAATCAATCACCACAGGAAACAGATTCTGTAGAAAATAAGATGTAAAATATAAGAATATGTACATTTGTTCCCTTGTTGAAAATAAACCAATACATGAAATGAGATCAGTGATTAGTTTACTCTGACAGGAGAGATGATCAGAGGGGCAGAGTTTTTACCACCATCATTATTACAGGGACCAAAGTATGGGAAGAGTTTCTCAGTGAAGGAGCAGCCAGTAAAGGAGTAGATAAGAGCTGCAGCATCTACGTCATAAAAGGAGACCAGACCCTCCTCATAATCCACAAACACCCCCACCTTCTGAGGCCCAGACCTCAGAGAGAGAAGGACTGACGGGCCAGCACAAGCTTTGTACTCATTTCCATTTCTCAACCATATCGTCCAGTAACCATTCTGAGGTGCCAGTGGGATGTCTTCCTCCCTGTTGATGGACTCTCTGGCCACTCCTAACTCCCATTTAGTCTTTCCTTTAACTTGAACCTCAAAGTAAAATCTGCCTGAAGAGAAACTCTGTTTTCCTAAAACACTAGCACAATAAGAAAATCTCTCTGGGTTGTCTGGGAGATTCTTCCACACATCACCATCATTCACTTGTTTCCCATTATCAGACAGGATGAGAGCAGGATGTGCTGTATCAGGATCAAGAGTCACATCCACTGCATACTGCTGGACCCTCTTCAGGTCAGCTTCAAGCAGCCTCTTCATCTCTTTACTGAGTGTCTCCTTCAGCTGAGCCACAGCTTTCACCACAGTCCCTTCATAGGATGATGGACGGACCCTGACCTGTGTCCAGTCGTTGGTGGGTGGAGGTTGTTGGATGTTTAGGGACTGGACACTCTGGAGAAGATGGAGGTGGTCTTCAGAGCATAACACCTGCTTCAGCTCAGTGCTCCTCTTTATCAGCTCAGAGATTTCCTGTTCCATCTCTTTGATGAAAGCTTCGGCCTGTTTTTCTGTTGTTTTCTGCTTCTCTTTGATCGTGTTGATGAACTCATTCAGGCCTCTCTCAACAGACTCCTTCAGAGAAGTGAAGACCTGAACACCTTCTGCTATCTCTCTGTCTGCATCTTCCTCACTGAGGTCGACTGAGTGTTGGATCTCCTGAATCTTCAGTCGTCTCTTCTGGATCATCTTCTGAATTTCAGCCCATGTCTTCCCCAGTTCAGCCTTCTTTTCTACATATTCTTCTTTCAGAGGAACAACATCATGCATCTTGTGGTCTATAACAGGGCAGAACGTGCAGACACATGTCCGGTCGGTCTTACAGAACAGCTCCAGAGGTTTATCATGTTTCGTACACATCCTGCCTTCCAGGTTCTCCACAGGGTAGATCAGCTTATGTCTTTTCAGGCCTGACATTGTCAGATGAGGCTCCAGGTGAGTCTCACAGTAGGAGACCAGACACACCTGGCAGGACTTCAGGGCCTTCAGTTTGGTTCCAGTGCAGACGTCACAGGAAACTTCTCCTGGTTTGGACACTTCTTCTCTAGATGGCACATTGCTGGCAGCAACCATAACTATGCAGTGTAAGAAAAAAAATACATGTAATTTTTTTTTATTAGTTTAAAAAGAAATGTGTGCATTTGTCGGCGTTAGGGAGCTGTGTGTGTGTGTGTGTGTGTGTGTGTGTGTGTGTGTGTGTGTGTGTGTGTGTGTTTACAGCTGGAGAATGTGTTGCTGCCGAGTGCACAAGTTGTATCAGCAGGTCACAAATAACAATCTGTTCCCTTACAAGTATTGGGTTTCTCATGTCCACCCACTCTTTCTTCCTGAAAATACAAATTAAAAAGGGGTGACTGACCTTCTGGTCCTGAGCTGGTGTCTGGCAGACTCTGCACCAGATCATTCCTGTTGATCTTCTCTAAAACCTTTGTGGTCACCTTCAGAGCTCCTTGAAGTTGATAGGTTTTCACCATCTCATCCACCGTGTCTTGCCTTTCTGCGTTCTCCAACTTGGACACTTTGATGCTTTGGTAGCCTTCCAGGATGTTTTTCTGCAGACACCATTTGAATTGCTTAAATTCCTTTTCTTTTAAATTCTCCAAAGTGTTGAAAAGGTCCATTTCCGTCATCGTGGCTTCCAGCTAAAATCAGAACGTTTTGTTAAACTGAAAGAAAACTGAAACATAAATGTACCAGAGCAGAAGTTCTTATTGGCCAAAACAGGATTTAAAGACAGGGGGTGCTTAGTCCCCAGGGTATTTGTAATTTGTGTTAGCAAAATCTTTGCATCACATCTTTTTGTTACTGTTTTAGAGATATACTTGTGTCAACAACCAGTTAAGAAACCAAGATGTAAAAAGTGACAGACATATCCTCTTCTTCCATTTCTACTCTGTTCAACAAAAGTTACCGTGTTGTTAGCTGTTAGACACATCAAAGCTGCATGGGGGAATTTACTTAGGTCAGACTTTGCTCCTGATGAGTTATTCTGTAAGCAATGACTTAAATGCTATATGTCTGCTCATTTAAATGTGTGATAAAGTAATAGCATACTAGATCGTATTCCTCTCTCTATAATCCTAGTGACGTCCCTGTTTTGTTGGATTCAAAAACTTAAAATTGCAGACTTTAGTTTGTGTTCATGTTGTAATCTTATAATGAAATTAAATTCCAATCGAAATAAAATATATACAAATAACAGTGTACCTTTTACAATAATGCCACAACAATGTTTAATAGTTAAACAAAAACTAGAACAGATTCTTTAGAATAGAAAGAAATCAGAAAATCACATTCTTTACATGACCAAAGTTTATTAGAGGAAATAATCTATATATTGTCCTCTGCTGCCACCCTCAGGAATGTTAGAGCAACAGTAGGCAAACTGCTTTAGCTCACTCAACAAGAACAAATAAATGCTTTATAAATGCTATAACTATACTCTAGTTCACATATTTGAACATATGATATGTAGAAATAATAATAAATAAAACTAAAACAACACCCAATGTGAATAATATTTTCTTTAGGCTACTGAAACAAGGAGATCCGTGCTTGATTAGTGTTGCCTGGCCTTCTTCTTTACTGATTGGGTAATTAGAGTTTCAATCTATTGACTGTGAAAACCACAGGGCGGAGTTGATTATCAAAACACCATCAGGTGTCGTGGACGGTTAGCTTGGTTGGTAGAGCAGGCGCACATACATAGAGGTTTATTCCTCGATGCAGAAGGTCCAGGGTTTGAGTCCGACCTGTGACTGTTTTCCTGCGTGTCTTCCCCCTCTCTCTCCCCTTTCAAGTCTGAGCTGTCCATTAAAGGCAGAAATGGCCATTAAAAAATCTTGAAAAGAAATACAAATAAAAAAGAACTCTGCCAGGTAGGTGTCTAATAAGCATCTGGTGGCGTTCATTAAACGCCTGGTGACATCACATGCTTGGTGGCGTTTATTAGACACCTAGGGCCAAGAACGGCGTTCAAAACGCTGTGAGAATTGTGACGAATTATGACCCTTTTGGCTTTCTTTAGTATACTGCTGCGATTTTTAAGGTAACAGCAAGGACACAAATTGCAGGAGAACGCAAAGCAGAGCCAGACCCTGATCCGCTAGCCTCTGACCTCATGGCAGCTGCAGTTGCAACGGGGAGTCGGTAAGTTTGCTAGCCACTTCATTGGTCCTTAACGTTGTTGTTAACGTTAAGTTACAGTTAACACTATATAACGAGACAGCAGCCAACATTTACATTTACAGTGAGCGTGCTGACAATAACGTTATAACATTATGTTAAGAGCCAAAACTCTGCAACAGCTCAATTCATGTCACTGACGTTAACACTTAACGTTACTTACTCTCTCTTCTTCATCTCCTGTGAGATAGAAGGCTGCAAAGAGATCTCTCCATCGTGTTTAATCCTTGGCAACACGCTTCACATCTGCTCATGACAGGTGCATCTTGTCCAGCAGCTCCTCCAACTTTTAGTAACACCAGCTAGCAGGGCCGTTCCTAGCTTTTTTGAGGCCCTGTATAAAACTTGTTTTGCTGTTGAATAGGGCCTCCAAAAGGGCCAACTTCTTCTTAAGAAAGAACAGGCCTGTTGTTGTCACGGTGAGACGTTGCACTGTGAGCCTGGGCAAGCAAAGTGAGAGCGATACAGACGTAAGGGTGTGGCGGTGCTGCTGCAGCTTTATATTCTTGTCGCTGCATTTAAACAAACTCCTAAAAATCCTGTGCAATCTAAAGACCTTAAAGATACAAAGTTATTGAAGTATTACATTTAACTTTGACCCTCTCACTGTATGTTTTCACTTTGTTATTTGAACTTAAAAATCTCTTTCGTAGCATCTTGCAAACCAAGCTAGCTAGCTGGCAATAGCGTTAGCTGGTAACTTAAGGGAAAGTCTGCCCATTTTCTGTACTGCCGTACATGCAGATAAATGGCACCTGTACCCGGAGGTCCAAGTTTACCCGCAGCAACTTTCACTCTTTAGCATTTAGCTTAGCGCCATTGCAACCATAAACATCACTGGCTTGACCGCATCATCCTCCCTAGCTCCGCCCTCTCGTCAAAAATTGTCACGGTAACGCCCAAAAAGACCAAACTCCTGGCCAAACATCCATTATTTTTACAGTCTGTGTGAGCGAGTGAGCCGGTCTGAAAGGGGTAGAAATGGAAACTGTAAATGTTAAAGCAGCATGCTAATTAATGTAACCACACATGAAGAGCTGAAGTCTGTCATATATTCTGTTAGCTTTTGTTCAACCAGCTTTTAGTTCTTGAAATAAAGGCTGTCTTGTTGTTTTAGCCTTGCTAGCAGCATGACACCAAACACTATAATGTACAAGAAAGATAACATCATCATGAAACTACAACTTTAAGCTTAACACATCTGATTGGAATGAGTGGAGCACTCTCCTGTAAGTTTGCCCCCACAGGTATCTATCTTCTATTGTCTATCTGGTGAAGTCTTACCTGATTAGGTTTAAATTTGATGTCAGAACTAAGCTTGTCTAATGAAAAGACAGAGTCATTAGCTGGAGAGGCCTGAGGGCACAATGGCAGGAGCATCTGATCTTGACTGTGACAGCCCTCCGTTTGTCAGCTGTCATTTTAACAGAATCTTGACTGAAGTTATTTATGTGGCAGTCTTGTCACACCAACACACCACAAACTATCCCAGCCTATCACACCTCAGCTCCACCCAAGCCACCTTCAGTAACTGACAGAGACAAACTGCAGGTTTCAACTTGTCCCTTCAGAAACCTCGGAGAATAAAGTATTCAGCCTGATGGAGACGTTCTGACACTCCCATATATCTCAGCAATGAAGTCAGCGGAGATTAAAATCTAACTTGTTTCCTGGTGCTAATTAAATCTGAATCAACTGAAAATAAAAAGGCTAATTTTGGCCAAAACGTCACACTTTATAGAATAATTACTGAGTTACTTCAGATCTACAAACAGTTTACAATAGTGCTGAAAGAATGTATCACTGCTCATCTTAAAGTATGTTATGTAGCCCCAAAATATCCCAAAAGATAGCCGAGTTTCTTCGTCAAAGGTGTGTACTGTTACCTGTCAGGCTGCTCCGCTGTTAAAGTCACGTTCAGGTGAGTTCAAAGAGACGTCGTACCTTCATCAGGAGACACTGACAGATGCTGCTGCTGTCTGTGTTCATCTGACTCATCCTAACACCTTTATATCTACAAGACCATACGACGTGTGAACAGGTCACACGTGACACCTGTAGGGCTGCCAGTCAGCGCTCTGATTGGACAGTTTTCAGGTTAATTCTGTAATGTGGGAGGAACAGTCTGAACTCAGAACAACATGTACACACCTCGAGTTTCATTCCAAGGAAACTGAAGTTGGGATGTTATCTGTCCAGCGTTGGCTCGCCTCTTACTGCAGCTCTGTTGTTAGGTTTTGTTTCCTCGTACGTTTTTATTACTTTAGTAACGTACAGATTTATCCCTGGCTTAACATGAGGTGAAGATGTACTGTACCTAACATCTATGTGAGGTAATTTTGACGGAAACACTGAGCTGTGAGGTGTGAATTTCTTGTTTTTGACTGACCCCGTTGGTAATGGTCATTAGCAGGGTTCTCAAGTTTTGAAGACAGGCAAGAGTAACTTTCTACCACCCGCCATTAGGGGGTCAAAGAGGGGGATGGAGAGGGCGGGTTGGATGGATCGCGGGAATGGGGTGTTTCTTATTATTAGTGTTTTTGTTGTTTTTAATAATTGCTCAGACTTGCAGAAGAAAAGATTTGACACATGGCACTGACATTTCAACCACATACAAAGTATTTATTCCATTTCCACATGGTGACTAATGATGCGGGAGGTCTGGGTGTCCTCCCCCAGAAAATTTTGAGCATTAAACACTTCATTTCCTGCATTCTGGTGAATTTGTATGCACCTATTTCTACCTTTTTTCTGAATCAATTAATGCTGGAAATATCTTTATGTAAAGGGAAACATTGATTACAAAAACATAATGGAATATATTGCAATAAGGCTCTCAGGCATTCTGTATTGCTTTCATCTATTTATTCTCCTGTAGATCGACTTTTCTAATTATATCTGAGTCACCACACACGTCGCCTAGGCATCATTTACTCTTCCCTGCTCTTTTGCATCTTTTGTTGAGGAAGTAACCTCTTTAAATGTGCATATGACAATTATTCACCTCAATGATACATTAATTCATTTTAATTCATTAATAAAGCTCTGGACTGTAATATTGTTAAGTTTGAGCAAGATTTCTGCTCATGTTCAAAACTTTGTGCACATTCAAAATCTGTGTTCTCTGAGATTTGGAGGAGTCGTGATATTTTGAGAAAAATAAAGTTATAAAAGTCACTATATTTCAGAAAATAATCTGCCTGCACCATAGTCTGCTGTGTGTTACGTGATTGATCTGCTGATACGGTAGATCTCAGACCTGACAGACACAGAGCCCCATTTGGGTCTCTGGTCTCTGAATGAGCGAACGTTTAGGGAAGTGTCTGTACGTTGCTCTATGCTTTTTTTTTTTCATTGGTTGTTGCATTAAATCTTACCCAAATACAATAGTGCTATTTTCTGATTGGCTATTGTGTAGCCCCTTGTGGCAGGCTCAACTAAGAAATCCAGGGGAGATGAGCTTGATTCCTGACGGTTCCATAGTGAGAGTGGAGCGCCAGAGAAATTTTGAGCGCTGCGGCATATTAAATATATTATAAATAGTTTTTCCGCGTGAGAAATACAATGTGTGGCGGGACTGTGTGACAAAAGACCGAAATGAGTGACTGTCACGCTCAATGCGTGACACTTGAAAGCCCTGCATTAGAAAAGGACTGTTGATAAGCTAATGTTAGCTTTGTGTTAGCAAGCTAAGGCACTCCAGATTTATTACAGAAACATAGTTAGCCTATAACAACAACTCACCCTTCGTCTTCATGCAGCAGGTTTCTGTGCAAGGTGAACCAGCAGGTTTGAATGGCGACCTGTGAGCAGGCCACCCCCAACTTCTCACGGACATGCGCCCCAAACACTAACATTAGCCACCATAAGCTACTGGTCATACCAACTGAAAGGTCTCATCAGTGAAACCCCTTAATGTATTGTAATTGAGAAAGGATATGTTTTATTTCTTATCATTCCTGCTTTTCATTTGTAAAAAGAAAATAATTGCTTATTTTTTAGTATTCTCTGAAGAGTTACTTAGTTTCACTTTAATTAATTTAACCAGCAGTCACAGTCCATCATGGTGACCTTTGACATCCACAGTCAAGCTGTCCAAACCAAAATCATTCTAGGCACATTGTTGACATGCTCCAATAAATCATGACATTCAACAGAAATATTAGGGTTTATGCTTAGTCCATTAAAGGGGGACTCTTTTTATTAAACGTTTAGTTAACCAGGTCACCGTTGAAAATGAGAACAGGTTCTCATTTTCAACGGGACCTGGCCAAGAAAAGCATAAGCGTGCAAGACAACATACAGTTTCACATTCAAAACAATACAAGAATACAGAATACAGTAGGCTACATAAAGTGCAGATTCAGTAGGACACATTAACATTTTACACATCAAGGTCTGCTTACAGGTTTTGGGGAGTACTCCTGCAATGTAACATCCTGTTGTAACACTCTCAGGTGTGGAGCGGCGGGGAGGTGGCTTCTAGGGCTCCAGCAGGGACGTGCACAGACATTTTGGGTGGCAGGGGCTCAAAGAAAAAAGGTCTACTAGTAGTAGTGATAGAAACTTTTATGATAGTGATAGAGACTTTTTAGCATTCACCAGGTTAATCACCATCAGCAAAGGAGACTCTGCTACGATGTGCATGTTTCTAGTTTCAAGTAGATATTTAGAATAAGCACCAAGGAGAGGGACTTTGTTTCACTAAGAATTGGTTTATTCTGCAAATGGCAATAAATAATGATCATTCTTTTGGTACTATTGGAATAAATAACACTTCCAAAATATTTTAGAAAGATCTCAACAAAAATCTTTCTACTAAACTGAAAAAGGCTGTTGCTGCAAATTTGTTAGTTTTGGTGGTCAGTGTGGCAGCAGTACAGTGACTTTATCTCATCATTCCTTTGTGTTGTGATCCATCTAGTGGTCGTTCTGTGTCACAACACCAGTTATTGGTCTACATGGAGGCCTGTTGTTGCTGCTGCAGTGTAGCAGGGAGTCATGGAGACGTGCTCGGACATGAGGAAGGCTGTCAGCTCTCAAGAAATGTGCAGAGTTTAAATGAATACCCTGCACTTATCAATTATTGTTGTTTGACTCGTTCAGAGAGATGACACAACATTTTTTTGTCAGTATTGTAATAAATTAAATGTAATTTTAAATGTGGCTTTAAAAAATAATTTCAATTTACAACATACAAAACCAAAGTTATTGTTATTGGTAGACCTGCAAGAAGAAGCTCTGCAGAACAACTATAGATAAAAACAGGAAAAATGTTTTGTGGCTATGGCAGGCCGTTTTAACATTTAATCGACCCACACTCCTATCTGTAATTACATTTAAGATATTTATAATAGCATTTCTCCTAGACAAAATTATATTCTAACTAGTCAGAATGGTAATTAAAGATATCGACAATAACCTTCTTAGTTGTAGCAATTGTTTTTTAAGATATCTACAACTTTCATTGTCCTAGTCAAAACTAAATTTAAATCATTAAATAGTATAAGTGGCCATTTTAACATTTAGTAGCTAGACTGGATATTTAGTGCAGTTATCTGTATTTAATTCTTCCTAGTCAAAAAGAACTTTCTAGATATCTGCAATAGATTTTATTAGAATATGTCCACATCCTGTTGTGTAGACCAGTTTTTATTAAAGAACAGCACTGCTAACAAAGCTCTGCTTACTGTACATTTCCTCCAGCTGCTTCACATTAAAAGATAGTCATGCCTTGTGTTCCACAACTGCTTTATTTTACAGTTTTTATTCTACAATCACATATTTACAGATTTCTTTGACTCCTAAACCATCTTACAGAATTCATGAAACAAATAAAAAATGGCCAAAGTGACCAGTAATTATCCAAAACACTTTTTACACGAGATAGAAACATCCATTAACTTTTTATACTCGGTATAACAACGACACATACTGTGTTCTGTAGACAATATGGGATGTAATAGGCCTTACTCATAAATGAAGCTTCATGACACAATGAAATATTCAGCAATGTGTTTTCTGTGGCTGCACATCAAATACAAATCAATGTGTATCTGATTACATAATCAACACATTAATCTGATGCATCATGACACACGTTATGTGGACGATATCTATTTAAACCTCTGTTAAACCCACAGATACTTATTATAACTTCCAGAAGAAATCAGTTTCTAAAGACACCAAATATGTCAAGATGAAGTTTGATTTAATTTGCAAAGAATTGCTGCACTTTTAACCATATGATAATGAATGGAATAATGTTTAAATCAGTCATCACAGGAAACAGATTCTGTAGAAAATAAGATGTAAAATATAAGAATTTCTACATTTGGTCCCTTGATTGAAAATAAACCAATACATGAAATGAGATCAGTGATTAGTTTCCTCTGACAGGAGAGATGATCAGAGGGGCAGAGTTTGTACCACCTTCATTATTACCAGGATGGAAGAATGGGAAGAGTTTCTCAGTGAAGGAGCAGCCAGTAAAGGAGTAGATAAGAGCTGCAGCATCTATGTCATAAAAGGAGACCAGACCCTCCTCATAATCAACAAACACCCCCACCTTCTGAGGAGGAGACCTCAGAGAGAGACGGACTGAAGGGTCAGCACAAGCTTTGTACTCATTTCCATTTCTCAACCATATTGTCCAGTAACCATACTTAGTGCTCAGTGTGATGTCTCCCTTTCTATTGATCGACTCTCTGGCCACTCCTAAAGTCCATTTAGTTTTTCCTTTAACTTGGACCTCAAAGTACAATCTGCCTGAAGAGAAACTCTGCTTTCCTAAAACACTAGTACGATAAGAAAATCTCTTTTTGGTGTTTGGAATTGTTTTCCATACATCACAATGATTCACTTGTTTCCCATCATCATACAGGATGAGTTCAGGATGTGCTGTATCTGGATCAAGAGTCACATCCACTTCATACTGCTGGACCCTCTTCAGTTCGGACTCAGGGAGCAGCTTCTTCATCTCTTTACTGAGCGTCTCCTCCAGCTGGACCACAGCTTTCACCACAGTCCCCTCATATGATGATGGACGGACGCTGACCTTTGTCCAGTCCTTGGTGGGTGGAGGTTGTTGGATATTTAGGGACTGGACACTCTGGAGAAGATGAAGGTGGTCTTCAGAGCGTGAGAGCTGCTCCACCTCAATGCTCCTCTTCATCAGCTCAGAGATTTCTTTTTGCAGCTCTTTGATGAAAGCTTCGGCCTGTTTTTCTGTTGTTTTCTGCTTCTCTTTGATCGTGTTGATGAGCTCATTCAGGCCTCTCTCAACAGACTCCTTCAGAGAAGTGAAGACCTGAACACCTTCTGCTATCTCTCTGTCTGCATCTTCCTCACTGAGGCAGAGTGAGTGTTTGATCTCCTGAATCTTCAGTCGTCTCTTCTGGATCATCTGCTGAATTTCAGCCCCTGTCTTCCCCAGCTCTGCCTTCTTTCTTTCATATCCTTCTTTCAGAGGAACAACATCATGCATCTTGTGGTCTAAAACAGAGCAGAGCATGCAGACACATGTCTGGTCGGTCTTACAGAACAGCTCCAGAAGTTTATCATGCTTCGTACACATCCTGCCTTCCAGGTTCTCCACAGAGTCGATCAGCTGATGTCTTTTCAGGCCTGACATGGTCAGATGAGGCTCCAGGTGAGTCTCACAGTAGGAGACCAGACACACCAGGCAGGACTTCAGGGCCTTCAGTTTGGTTCCAGTGCAGACGTCACAGGGAACTTCTCCTGGTTTGGACACTTGTTGCTCTGAGCTGCTGCTGCTGGCTTTCTGTTGAGCTGACTGTCTGAATTGAGCAACCATCTCAGAGATGAAAGTGTTGACCCTCAAATCAGGTCTTGTGGTAAAGGCCTCTTTACATAAGGGACACTGGCACCGGTCACTAATATTCCAGTGATCAGTGATGCAGCTCTTGCAGAAATTGTGACCACATGCTATGGCGACAGGATCAGTGAACACATCCAGACAGATGGAGCACAGGAACTGATCTTCAGATGACAGATAGTTTGCAGCAGCCATATCTACACATAGTGTGAAAGAAAAGAAAATTATTATATTCAAAATACAGTTTTAATTTAAAGGAGAACTTCAGCCAATTTTGACATTAATCTTGATATAATAAATATGCAAGTACTCTCGAATAGAAAAAAACTGAGCCAAATCGGTGCAAGCAACACAGAGTTGCTGCAGCTATGTGTAGAGCTCTCATTTAGCTAAAACGGCTAGCCCTTGTGCCTCTTAACAGATACAAAATGCAATTAAAATGTCTGTGCAACATGGATGTGACCACAAGACTCAGACATTGTTTAAATTCACCTACTCTGTCTCCTGTCAGTAGCTAGCTCGCTCTGCAAAACTGCCGTCAGGGATGAGTGAGACTTCGGTGATAATCATCACGCAGCAGTTCCGTGTGTACTTGTAGCATATATATCCTTTTTTTTGTGCGGTCGATCTAGCGATGGTGAGTAGGACACTTGGCAGTGGCGATATGTGTGGTAGTTCCCTTAGCCGGGCTAGCAAGCCAAACTGGCATCCTTGCTTCTACTTTCTCTTATGTCCCCGCCTTCCTCGCTTCCCGCTGCCAATAATGAACAACAGAGCGCCTGGTGTTCTGGCTATGTCCTCCAGAGGACTGATGATGCCTTCCTGGTGAAAAGTTGTAGTTTATTTCCCAGTCAAAAATAGGTAATTGAGCACTTTAGTGGTTATGACCATATCAATGACTATGTAACTACATAGAAACAAGATAATTGATGTCTTTGGCTTGCACAGTAATAGAGTTACTGAACGCTAGCTGTAGCCTTGCGCTGTACCATGGGAATTCAGTTGTAGCAGGAAAAGGTAAACAGTAGTGTGCAGATCGGAGCTTAGTGTGAAGAGTGAAGAGCGGTGTTCACAAGGGAAGAAGCTTGGAGTAACGTAACTATGGAGAACATAGCAGATATACAACACACGGAAGAGACTTTTGAGTTTGATGGTCGTCCTTATTTATTCGAACCCGAGTATACAGACGAAGAACTAGCCTCACAAGAGTTGGAAAGAAGCAGACAGACAGAGGAACAACAGGCAGATGAAGCAGCTGCTCCAAGTGCGAGCTACAGCTAGCATTCAATAATGCTATCACTGGGGTGGCCTCTAGCTCACCCAGTAAGAGCATTTGGCCCATGTTGGCTGAGTTAGCTGTTGGTTCGAATCCGACCTGCTGCCCTTTGCTGCGTGTCTTCCCCCATCTCTCTCCCCCTTTCCTAACTATCCACTTTGAAATAAAGGGAAAAAGTCCGAAAAAAATTATATTTAAAAAAAAATAAATTATGCTATCACTGTGCAAGCCACAGACATCATTTATCCCGTTTCCATGTAGTAACATAGTCACTGATGTGGTCATAATCAGTACAGTGCTCAATTACCTATTTTTGAGGGGGAAATAAAGAAAAAAAGAATTGCCGCGAAGGCATGACCAGTCCTCTGGAGGACATCCACCACATCAGCGGGTGCTCGTTGGATTGTTGCCGGCCGCGGCAGGCAAGACAGGTGGGGAGGAAGCAGACGCAAGGACGCCGGTCGGGCCTGCTAGCCCGGCTAAGGCCACATAGATCGCCACTGCCAGGACTCCTACACCAACGCCAGATCAATGTCACACACAATAGGTGAACTACAAATACACACGGAACTGCTGCGTGATGATTATCGTAGAAGCCTGGCTGAACACACTCCCGGATGGCAGCTAGCAGCTAGCAGGGCGAGCTAGCGGCAGGATGTCTGAGTTGAAAACGCATCTTGTTGTCACGTAAGAGCCCTGTTCATGTTGCACAGACATTTAATTGCATTTTGTGTCTGTTATGAGGCACAAAGACACACTTTAGAATATGCCCCCACAACTTCCGTTTTAGCTAACTGGTAGCTATGGGCATTATCTGCAGCAACTCCAGTTTGCTAGGACCGATTCTGTTTTTTTTTTATGCTATCGACAGTACTCACATATTTATAGCAATCAAGACTAACGTAAAAATTGCCTGGAGTTCTCCTTTAAGCTGCAAGCAGTGATGAACAGGCCCTCGCACATTTCTGCATGTTTTGGGTACTGATGAGGTGCCGTCATTGTTGCTGTACATTTCTGGGTTTTTTCGTGCTATTAATTCGCACATCAGTATTTTTTTTATAACTGTTGTGTTCGTCATGAGTACTTTCATGCAACTCGTATATTAGTTAGTCGAATAGATTTTATGGAACAAGGTCAGTTTTTCTGAGTTTTACACTGCGAATATAAGAATCATAACCAATCACGTTGCGTTGTTTACTTATGAGGATAATAATACAACAACACAGAGGCTGCTGTCCAAAGGTTAACTTGCTTTCAACCTTGACAAAGGCAGCATTTAAGTGGCCGGGTTAGCACAGTTGGTAGAGCAGGCGCATGTATACAGAGGTGTATGCCTCGACGCAGAAGGTCCAGGGTCGAGTGTAACTGCTTGTTCCTGTTCCCCTTTGGTTTGGACCTTTTAATGCCATAGTGGAGTCCAGTTACTACTTTTTGAATTTTTACCTTGTTTGGATTCTTAAAGACTCACGTAAGCCTGGATTGTTTTCTGTTATAATCAGGGCTTAATTTGAGCCGGAACACGCCGGCACCTCCAACGTTGGATCCGGAACCTTTTTTATTGGATCCGGTACCTCCTGTGTCACTATGAGAAATTAATCGCCTAAATGAAAAAAGAAAAAAGACTTTGTGTAGTGTTCAATGTTATTATCTGTCTTGTTAGTCTTGTTTGCATTTTCGATGCGTTTTGAGGTGAATTTTCAGGGTAAGACGGAGGGGGGGGGGGGAGAGGGACGGAGGAAGGGGTGGCACTTCAACAGCGTGGCGCTGCACTTCAAGTGACATAAGCGCTTCAGGGGAAAATGTCGAAAAGACAACAAAGTTTGCTTAACTTTTTCAAATACGCCGGCCAGTCGGATCCCAAACAAGCAAAAACCGTTACTGCCGATCAAGAAGTGGAGACGACGGTGGGTTTTTGGTTAATTTAATAGTCCGATGGATTATTGCTGCTTGTGAAAACGATTGTTGCAGTGTAGCCTATTTTTTATATTTCTCACCAATGCAGTGCATGTTCTGAAATTAAAATAAACATTACCCTGATGTACACACAGCGTTGTTTAGGTTTTTTTAGTCAAAGAAGCTACGTAGGCAGTGTAATTTTGTTGTTGTTCTGTTACCTCCAACCCCCGCTTTGAGTCGCCGGATCCACCCACCACTGGTTATAATAAATTCTGCACCTACATCTGCCCTATCGTGTCGTGCACTTTGGGTCCAGAATCCTTTTTCTGCCTCAGCACTTCCATCCCTGACAGAAGTGTTTTAACTTGCATCGAGCTGTACACAAACAAGCCCATTAAAGTGGGGCAACAAGCTGAAGCGCTACTCTGATACAACAGCACAGAATAAAATAAGATGAGAGAATACTTTGTCTGTTACACAAGGGTTACAGAAAATTGTCTTTGGCAAGGCTCCGGTCACAAAGACACATTCACACGGACATATAAAAACAAGATACGGGGGTGTTAAGGTATCAGCTGACTGTGGTGTTCATTTCATTTCATCATCAATATGTCCACACCCTGTTGCGTAGGACAGTTTTTATTAAAGAACAGCACTGCTAACAAAGATCTGCTTACTGTACATTTCCTCCAGCTGCTTCACATTAAAAGCCTTCCACTGGTTCTCTGGTGGATAGCTTTTATTGTGAAACAGCCAGAAGAAACAGAGGAAGTAGTGTGTAGGAGGCGATCAGTAACCAGTTCCTAAAGTCCTGAGAACTGACACAGAGAGACTGTTTAAAGCTGTTAAAGTGGGCTACTGTATAGTGGGCCTGCAGACAAAACGCCATAGTTCTATTGTTACACATTTCACAAGAAATGAAAAGAGAGGACCTTCCTGCCTGAGTAGAGCTGAAGCTGAGAGTTAATCCTGGTTGGAGAAAGTGTAAATGTGACCAGCTGTACTCACCAGTGTTTGGCAGAGACTCTGCTGTGTTGTTGAGAAAGACCTGATGAAGTCAGTTTGAGTTTTCTTTCAGAGAGAAACAGAGTCTTGTCTCGACTGCAGCGTGGCTGACACTCTGACCAACTTAACTTTCGTTTCTGGAGTGAGACGTTGAAGCTCTCCTCTTTCCAGTGTAGCTCCTCCTCTTACTGCAGCTCTGGTGTTTGTTTCCTCCCTCTCATGTGCACTCTTATTGTGAAATACCAGGGCGTTGTCTGGTTGATATGGAGCAAAGGTCAAGCTATAACTAACTATTTATTATGTCCTGAAACTTTAAGGTGCCTCAGCTTTACTACAACCAAAATAATTTAGTTTATATTTTATTGGACACAAAGAGAGAGAGATTACACTAATCTGCAACATGTCAGTGATAACACAATAAAGTCCAACACTTGTTTCCAATGTGGACCTTGATGTAAAGACAACAAACTACCATCAGATCATACAACAAATACAATATGTATCATCAACAAGACAATCCCTACATCGAGAAATAAAATATATTCTTACAAATTAACTATTGGCCTTTGCACACAGAGAATATGTAACATTGGAGAGATTAAAAAAAATCATCAGAAAGTGAAGTTAATTCCTGTTTACTCTCATATTGTATGCAAAGGTTTTATGGATATTCATTCATTCATCTGCAGAGTTTACATGAATGATTGAAAATAAATGGAGAGACAGTTGGATTTTTAACGTATGCCTTTGCAGCAGAATTATAGTATTTTATATAGTAAAAAAGTGATGTAGTGTGTAAGTTAAGAATGTTTTAGATATGTTACTTCTGTTAGGGTTAGGAAACATGCCGTTCAACCAGGAAACCGTAGCAAAACGCTGCACAGTGTTAAGATTGAACGAGCCCCTGGCTTCTCTGTTCAGTGTTTGGAGTTCAAGTCACTGCTTACTCAAGGCTGGTGTTCAGCTGCTTTATTTTACAGTTTTTATCTTACAATCACATATTTACAGATTTCTTTGACTCATTTCCCATAACCATTTCACTACCAATGTTCGCAAAAAACAACTGAAATGGCTTCACAGTAATTAACCAAATCACTTTTTAGACAAATTATCACACATTAGCTGTGTTTGAAACCGCTCCCCCATTCACTCACTCACTCACTATTCCCTATATATATATAGTGTTAATTAAACAGTGAACTATAGAGGGAACGACCAAACAGGATTTCAGACACTACACTGTAAACACATCGTTGTGTCAGTAGATGTGCCGGTTATTTGTGTGACGGAGCCCAGCAACAAACCCAAACTAAAATACTTCTAATACGTCCCTGAAACAAAGTGAGCACTCAGGAGAATAGTAAAATGTTGTATATTATATATGTTGTATGTTACATTTCCACTGTTTAGAAACCAAAGCCAGCTCCATTTTTCCTTTTCAGTTTTCACGGTGACTTCTGCCTCCTTTCCTCCAGGAAAACACGACGCGTTAACATCCATCCATCCATCCATCTTTGTCCGCTTATCCGGTATCGGGTTGCGGGGGTACCAGCTCCAGCAGGGGACCCCAAACTTCCCTTTCCCGAGCCACATTAACCAGCTCCGACTGGGGGATCCTGAGGCGTTCCCAGGCCAGGTTGGAGATATAATCCCTCCACCTAGTCCTGGGTCTTCCCCGAGGCCTCCTCCCAACTGCACGTGCCTGGAACACCGCCCTATTACCTCCTCAGTTGAGGTCAACAGCGTCCCATCCTTACTGTACACAGCTTGGATGGTTCCCCGCTTCCCCCTCCTGAGGTGGCGAATGGTTTTCCAGAAGCACCTTGGTGCCGACCGAAAGTCCTTTTCCATGTCTTCTCCGAACTTCTTCCACACCCGCTGCTTTGCCTCTTTCACGGCAGAGGCTGCAGTCCTTCGGGCCCTTCGGTACCTTGCAACTGCCTCCGGAGTCCTCCGGGATAACATATCCCGGAAAGACTCCTTCTTCAGTCGGACGGCTTTCCTGACCACCGGTGTCCATCACGGTGTCCACCACAGGACTCCACTCAAGGTCTCCAAACTCTTGTTTGGTGCATATGCACAAACAAGAGTCAGAGTTTCCCCCCCCCCCCCCCACCAGCCGCAGGCGTAGGGAGGCGACCCTCTCGTCCACCGGGGTAAACTCCAACGTAGCGAACACACTACAGGGTGGACTATTTCTGTGATAGGGAACGTTTTCGAACACAGCTACTGATTAACTTTGGCCATTAACTTTTTATAGTATAAATGACTACAGACATGTAAAAGGCCTAATGGCGCATTCACATTCTACTCGTAGAAATTGTATCGGTATCAGTTGTGTTTATTCGCGTTACTCATGCGAGACACGATGGTGTAAAGCATAGACACATCGTCTGTGACGGCACCCATAGGTTTGTAAAACGCCAAAATAAAACTCAAAGTGGGCGGCTCCAGATGGCTCCGGCCTGGGCAATCTTGGCAGTGCCTAACTCCCGGCTAATCCAAAAATGAGCAAAGAGGTGCCAACTCAAGGAACTGCACTTTTTGGCACTTCCGTGTTAGGGACCGTTCGGTATTTATGGAATGGACCACTGGAGGAAAATAGGGGAGTCTTTTTATTCTGTGCTGAGGGGAGGGTCATCCAACATTTTTCAGTCCAGGGGGGGGGGGGGGGGTCACCCAACTTTTGTATTCATGAAACAGCAACATTTCAAAGTGGCTTGTTTGGTGCATATTTTCCCTGTAGCTCTCAGTCTCGGCCCTCCTTCGCTACCAGATGGGTCTGACCGCATACGCGGAGTTTGCTGGGGGGCAGAGGGAGCTGGCCGTGATGGTCGATGCCGGCCGTGATGGTCGATGCCGGCCGTGATGGTCGATGCCGGCCGTGATGGTCGATGCCGGCCGTGATGGTCGATGCCGGCCGTCATGGTCGATGCCGGCCGTGACGGTCGATGCCGGCCGTGACGGTCGATGCCGGCCGTGATGGTCGATGCCGGCCAAGCAGCCAGTGCTTTATTTTGAGTAATCAAATTAGAAAATAATTGTTTAGATAATCGCATGTTTTATCACATGATTAAAATTCTATTATTTTGCATTTTAGAAGATTTTAAGTCCATATTAACGATGGAAAGCCGTTCTTACCAGAGGATCTTGATTGGGAATCAAATGAATGCAAAGAAAGTTACTTTATGAAAATGATTTTAAGATTTGTATTTGTTTATTATAATAATAATAATAATAATAATAATAATAATAATAATAATAATAATAATAATAATACATTTTCTTTATAATGCACTTTAATCAAAAGATCTCAAAGTGCTACAGGTTAAAAAATCTAAAGGGGACCAAAAGCTTTGCTACAAGAAATGTCTTAAGATTTTTTTTTAAAACAGTCAGTGGATTGATGTGCCCTCAAGGTGTGAGCAGGGCATTATATAGATAGATTATATATTTAATCTAGTCACACATTTGAATCTAGAGTCAATATTAGGGTTGGGTATTGTTTGGTTTGGATACTGGCCGAGTGGTCGATGCCGGCAGTGGTGGTCGATGCCGGCCGGGTGGTCGATGCCGGCCGTGTGGTCAATGACCGAAATACGGGAAGTATTTTGTATGCTGTATTGGGGATGGATAATTGCATTTGTTTTTCTATTTTCAGATCCTTGGAGATTCCATGTTTTGCCGGCCTGGATTGCCGCTTCGGTGAGATGCCGTTATTTCTTTTGCTTTCCTGTCTTGCGGTCCGTGTTCCACCCTGACAGAATCGCGGGAATTATTTACTTCTGTTTTGGGGGTTGTATCACTATACTCACATTTCTAGTTTCAGATCCATTGCTGCAGGACGTAAGTATTAAGGTGTATATGATAGTATGTACGTATGCATTTATGAATGCTTGTTACAGTATACATATTAAATATTTTATTATCATATGATTGATAATATAAATTGAAATAATTGAATTCTTCCGGCTGACCGTTCTGTTGCCTTGTCAGTCTGGTCTACGGTCTCCTTCTCCGCCGCCACCAGTGTCTAGACTCCATCGGGGGGTTATGTTCCTATTCTCTACCCCTTTAAAAATATTATTATTTTGATGGAGTCTAATCTCCAAAAGACTTTGTACATTTTATCATGCAGTTGTACAATACATATTTTGCATATCTGCAACCGAAGTCTCTCCTGATTGAATTAGATAATATGCTGATACAAGCTAAATATGAAAAAGTTTGTTTTGCAGTACCTGTGAATCAATATAGAGCATGGACGTTAGCGTGTTGCTCACAGCAAAGCTTGTTTATTTCTGAGCTGCGTGTGAGCAGAGCTAAGAGCTACGGTCTCCATAAGGGGTCCACAGCAGCGCCATAGCGCCATCTACTGATGTGGAAGCGTAATAGCTTGAAGAAGTCTGTAAGGATTAGTTACAATGGTTCAAATGTTAAACAAAAATTGGGGGGGGGGGCTTTTCAACCTACTACACTGGCTTCAATTTGGATGAAGGAGCAGTTAAAGGAGAATGAATGAGTCTGAAAAGTGGGGAATGGGTCAGATTAGGGAATAACAATCAACTGACACACACACACACACACACACACACACACACATACACACACACACACACACACACACACACACACACATATACAGTTTTTATCAGTTCTATGGAAACATTCCTGCGAAAGAATGACAGTGATGCTGGCAGGAGTTTAAGGAAGAAGTTTGGATCCAGAAAAACAAGCTGAACACACAGACACACACACACACACACACACACACACACACACACACACACAGACACACACACACACACACACACACACACACACACACACACAGACACACACACACACACACACACACACACACACAGACACAGACACAGAGACAGACATGCACACACACACACACACACACACACGCGCGCACACACACACACACACACAAACACACACGCGTGCGCGCGCACACACACACACACACACACATCACATACACACACACACAAACACACACACACACACACAAACACACACATCACATACACACAAATCACAGACACACACAGAGATACACACACAAACACATACACACACATACACACACACACACACACACACAGACACGCACAAACACACACACACACACACATCACATACACACAAATCACAGACACACACAGACAGAGGTACACACACAAACACATACATAAAGGAGACTTTTAGCGTCAATAAGAAAGACAAAGGCACCTGACCAAACGTTCCTATGTTACGAGATGGGTGTGAGAATGTGTTGCCCTGGGTGTGTGTGTGAGACTGTGACGGTGTGTGTGTGTGTGTTGGTGTTCCTGATATTCAGGTTTCTGCTGTTGTTAGACTCAGAGCCGGTCCGTGTGGATGCTTTGTGTCTGCAGGAAGCACACGTCTTCTAAAACACTACAGCAGTCCTACTAATGAAGACGTTTTCAAGGATAAGGTTATTTTTAATCACTTGTCCATAGTCCACGTTAACTGGTGGTTATCAAAATAAAAAGGCCGATAGCTGTGGAGCGTAGATTCGTGCTTATGCCGCGTTCTATTTACCACGGAACTCGTTTTTTACGAGGTCAAAGTCGTAAACACGCCCCCTGACCTCGTATTTCCGAGCTCGGAACTCGTACAACCTCGCAGTAGCGCGAGTTCAAAATCCAACAGGACTGCCCCCTGTATCAACAGTTGTGAAAGCTGCAGTAACGTAAAGTTATAAGTACTTCTGTCTTATTTGTGTCGTTCACGGCATGTCCAACTTCTATATGTGGACATGTTGTTACGTTGTTTGCATGCACAAAAAAAGGCGTAATGTGTTGTTATCAACTGGTATTGCTAACAATAGCTAACCGGGCTAAAGCTAATGAAATGACTTTTAAATACAACGCATTCAACTCGGGTATGACGTCGTTCCCAGTTGCAGCTTCCGAGTTCTGAGGTAAATAGAACACGGCATTTCAATCAGGAGAGACTGTTTGCAGATATGCAAAATGTTTGATTGTACAAGAGCATAATCTGAACATTGTATTGGAGATTGAACTCCATCGTTAGGCTATATTATTACATTTGTATTAATACATTTGATATATTAATACATTTAATATAGGGGTAGGGAACCATGATGTAACCCCCGATGGAATCCAGACGCCGGTGGCGGTGGAGAAGGGCCGGGAGACTGGACCGAGGAGGCACTGGAGCGACAGCCGTAGATCACAAGGACGGGAGGTGGAAGGGGAGGAGGAGGGACGACGTCTTTCTGAAATGACAGCTGATAGCACAGGGAGAGAAGCAGCTTTTAAAACAGTGTTGCGACGCTGTGATTGGCCTATGGAATCTTTGGTCGTTCCTGATTGGTTTATCAGAAGGAGAGCGCCTCAAGCGCTGATTCGCTTTAGGAGAGACTGATTATGGTCTTCCTGAAAGAATTTGCGCTGAGCTACATTAATGCCAGACACGCAGTTCTCCGTGCCGTGTGTTAGCAAGCTAAGGCTTGAATGATACCGTATAGCGTTTTTAATGTATCCAGATTCATAGGCGCCGATTTATGTTTTGCTCACGGGCACACGCCCCTTTAAAAAAAAAGTTAAAAATGTTTGCATTTCAGAACCTTGGGAAATGGACAGCGGCCGACGCGAACACACACGCCTATTAACTTTTACGTTTCTCCGCCATGTTTCATTCATAAAATAGTGATGCCGTGGCGGCAGGAAAAACGAGGATGATAGCGCTAGCAGCTAGCAGCTGACCTGATGACAGCAAGGGTCCCAGGTTAAGAGGTCCCGGAGGTTTAGGGTCCCAGGTTAAGAGGTCCCGGAGGTTTAGGGTCCCAGGTTAAGAGGTCCCGGAGGTTTAGGGTCACAGGTTAAGAGATCCCGGAGGTTTAGGGTCACAGGTTAAGAGATCCCGGAGGTTTAGGGTCACAGGTTAAGAGGTCCCGGAGGTTTAGGGTCCCAGGTTAAGAGATCCCGGAGGTTTAGGGTCCCAGGTTAAGAGGTCCCGGAGGTTTAGGGTCACAGGTTAAGTGGTCCCAGAGGTTTAGGGTCACAGGTTAAGTGGTCCCAGAGGTTTAGGGTCCCAGGTTAAGAGGTCCCGGAGGTTTAGGGTCCCAGGTTAAGAGGTCCCGGAGGTTTGGCCTACTAAGTAGCCTGCCTACAATTTTAAGTGAGAACAAAAATATATAGTTTTCATGCAGACTTTTGTATACATTACATATTCTAGTGTATTATCATAATTTGTTTAACATGTGCAAATAATTTTTTTTTACCTCAACCTCAAACCAGATAAAGACTTGCGCCCCCCCCCCCCTGTGATCTTTGCCGCCCCCCTGAGGGGTCCCCGGACCCCAGGTTGGGAACCACTGCATTAGAGTAACGTTACATCCCCGGTACAATACACACACACACACACACACACACACACACACACACACACACACACACACACACAGGTACGATACACACAGACATCGTAGCTTCAGCGAGACGTTATCCTTGTGACATTTAAGTGGGTAGTCTTTCGAATTATGTATTTTCACAGTCTTATACTTCAACAGTTTAACAACAAACCAAGACTTTCTTCGGATGAAAAATGATCTTCTAAATTGACGAACATCATATTTGTAATCCATGGCTCAATTCAAACAGGATCAAAAAAATAATTATTATCTCTCCATTGACTCTCGTTCATATTTTTTTCAAAAGATAGGTCCCATGGACCGGAAGTAGAAGGGCGTAACTTCGGCTCTCTATAGATTAAATAACGTGACCATTTCACGAGCTGCCGTGAGACTGGGTTGTAATATCAGCCTGACTGTTGGCTGTTCACTCTCCTACAGCCAGTCACTGCTGGTGGAAACATTTCCTCCTGCCACTGCTTCACATTAAAAGCATCCAACTAGTGAAACACACAGGGAGCTTTTATTTTGAAGCAGCCACTGGAAACACAATGCATTTATAATGAAATACTACTTATATGTAAACCAGGCTTTTCTGTTCAGTGTTTGGTGCTTAAGTCACTTCTTACTCAGGCCTTGTGTTCAACAACCGGTTTATTTTACAGTTTTTTTTGTTTTACACATCATACATACAACTCTCAAATATACAGATTTCTATGATTCATAAGCCACGTTACAAGTATTCAGACACTTGCATTATGCATTCATACACATGCATGCTTACCTAATGTCTGGGATGAATGGTTGGGTCAAACATGTTACTTTCACCCAGGAGTTCGTTCAACTATTTTACTATTTTTAGACTATTTTACATTGACTACTTAACTTAAAGCTATAGTAAGTGATGTTAATCCAATACACTTTTTGTCAAATTCAGGGAATATCTCCTTATGGTCCCCTAGCTCTCTTTTTTCTGTGAATGGAGCATGTGAATGTGCCGGCCAGCCAGTAGTTATCTGTCAATGAATCTGGGGGGCGGAGCTTCTGAAAGGGGGGGGGGGGTTGTATTGGTTCGGCAGTTAAGTTCAAATATCAACAATCTTTGTGCAGCATCACTTACTGCACCTTTAAATCAACTAACCAAAAACCAAAATAAATGGGAGCAAAGTTACAGGATGTAATTCAGAGAAATAACAATTTAAACAAGTAAGATCCTAAAGGAAAACACAATAAAATAATGTGATAATGATTGTATCCACAGTTGAATAATTAACAAACTAAAATCAATGTTGTTCATCACTACATTGTTGAATTTAACAGATCATAAATACACGTATATTTTCTCTTTAAAAAGCCTTAGAATTAAAAACAAATCCACCGTTTTAACAGCAACACAAACTGAACTCCTTCAGTTCATGTTCAAATCCTGAAGCTGTACGACACAATGACACAAACGATAAAGAATGACCCAACATATTCAGATGAAAACACTGTGCATTACCGCTGAACTTATGTTGTATAAGTGACACAAAATCTTTGCTTTTGTGTCTCTAATCCATCGGCGTCCTAGTATTGACTGCTGTGTCAGTATTGTAGTATGAAAACTTTGTCTGATACATATTTACAATGTAAGGATACGTCTTATTGGCAATGATTCATTGTTATTGATCAGTTAGTCTCGATATAGGTCTGGCTAAACATGGTTAAACTTGGCTCTTATCAGTGTATCACCGTGAGTACTTCGTCCACAGAAATCCCACCAATCGCTCCCAAAACCAAGAACCAGGCAGGCCTGCCTTGTTGCACAATCCCAATTTGCTTTAAAACATGCCATTTTCAGTGTGTACTGTAGCTTGCTTCCTCGAAGTTTGTTGTTGTTTTCTGAAAAGAAGGGAGTTTGAGGATGGCATCACACAGAGAGCAGAAGAAATCAGTCATCCTGGAAATGTACTTCAATTAATCCAGACTATTGCTTAATTGGTCAGCGAGGCCACAGGGACACTGTGGACATAAACAATTCCACAGATTCTCTACAGATTTTAAACACAAAACAAAAAGATGTTAACACATCTCCACACCACTAAATCCCGCAGATTTTAATTCTGGATCACCGCCGAAAACCTCCGCTGATCAGGCAGTTTTATTGACACGAGAGATGATCAGAGGGGCAGAGTTTTCCCCACCATCATTCCTACATGGACTGAACAATGGGAAGAGTTTCTCAGTGAAGGAGCAGCCAGTAAAGGAGTAGATAAGAGCTGCAGTATCTACGTCATAAAAGGAGACCAGACCCTCCTCATAATCCACAAACACCCCCACCTTCTGAGGAGGAGACTTCAGAGAGACACGGACTGAAGGGACAGCACAAGCTTTGTACTCATTTCCATTTCTCAACCATATCGTCCAGTAACCATTCTCAGGTGTCATTGTGATTCTTCCCTTCCTGTTGATCGACTCTCTGACCACTCCTAAATTCCATTTAGGCTTCCCTTTGACTTGAACTTCAAAGTAAAATCTTCCTGAAGAGAAACTCTGCTTTCCTAATACAAAATTATAATGGGAAAATCTCTCTGGGTTGTCTGGGAGCTTCTTCTCTACATCAACATGATTCACTTGTTTCCCATTGTGAGAGAGGAAGAGTTCAGGATGTGCTGTATCAGGATCAAGAGCTACATCCACTGCATACTGCTGGACCTTCCTCAGCTCGGACTCAACAAGCAGCTTCTTTATCTCTTCACTGAGTGTCTCCTCCAGCTGATTCACAGCTATCCTCACAATTCCTTCAAATGATGGTAGGCGGACGTTGACGTATGTCCAGTCTTTGGTGGGTGGAGCATCTTTTAAGGACGGGAAACTTTGGAGGAGGTGAACGTGGTCTTCAAAGCGTGAGACCTGCTCCACCTCAGTGCTCCTCTTCATCAGCTCAGAGATTTCCTGTTCCAGCTCTTTGATGAAAGCTTCGGCCTGTTTTTGTGTCCTTTTATGCTTCTCTTCTATCGTTTTGATGACTTCCTTCAGGCCTCTCTCAACAGACTGCTTCAGGGAAGAGAAAACCCGAACACCTTCTGCTACCTCCATGTGGGTTTTTACCTTACTACGCTTCACTGAGAGTTTGATTTCCTGAACCTTCAGTCGTCTCTTCTGGATCATCTGCTGAATTTCAGCATCTGTCTTCCCCAATTCTGCCTTCTTTTCTTCATATTCCACTTTCAGAGGAACAAACTCATGTGTCTTGTGGTCTAAAGCAGGACAGTGTGTGCAGACACATGTCTGGTCGGTCTTACAGAAGAGCTCCAGAGGTTTATCGTGCTTCGTACACATCCTGCCTTCCAGGTTCTTCACAGGGTCGATCAGCTGATGTCTTTTCAGACGTGAGGCTGTCAGATGAGCCTCCAGGTGAGTCTCACAGTAGGAAGCCAGACACACCAGGCAGGACTTCAGGGCCTTCAGTTTGGTTCCTGTGCAGACGTCACAGGGAACTTCTCCTGGTTTGGACACTTGTTGCTCTGAGCTGCTGCTGGCTTTCTGTTGAGCTGACTGTCTGAACTGAGCAACCATCTCAGAGAACAAAGTGTTGACCCTCAAATCAGGTCTGGTGGTAAAGGACTCTTTACATAAGGGACACTGGCACCTGTAATTAACATCCCACCGATCAGTGATGCAGTTCTTGCAGAAGTTGTGTCCACACGGTGTGCTGACAGGATCCGTGAACAAATTCAGACAGATGGAGCACAGAAACTGATCTTCAGACAGCAGACAGCTCACAGCAGCCATATCTACACATTGAGAACAAAAGTAAACGTATTATAAAACATTGTAACGCACATATTCATAATTTGCATAAAAAAACAGATGTTCCGATACCATTTGTTCCTTCCTGATTCCAATTCTAATACCTGAACTTGCATATCGGCCGTTACCGAGTACTGATCTGATACCATTTTTAACAGTTGTACACTATTAACGCTGTGTGGATGTGATATGATTGATATCATTGTTGAATTTTATTTTATTGTGTAGTTTCACAGTATAGGAAAAATGGGAAGACACTTGGCTAACGTTATGCACAACATTACGTGTGCAGCAAGGATTTCATTTCCAGGTAAAATATCCAAATGTCACTTTTAGGCTCGTTTCATTTCCGGGATTGTTCAGGTTCCGCCAGATGTCCCTGATTTGGGCCGGACGTCCGTCCCCTTCCTATTTCTTTGTGTTGGCGTTCTAACCTCCGGTGGATTTGTGAGGACTATGGTTAACTGCTCCTCAGATCTCTGCAGGGTAAATCCAGACAGCTAGCTAGACTATCTGTCCAATCTGAGTTCTCTGTTGCACGACTAAAACTACTTTAGAACGTCCACATGTTCCACCAAAACAAGTTCCTTCCTGAGACTATTTTGCAGAGGCACCGTGGCTCCGTCCGGAGCTTAGCCCCGCCCACGATGATTGTGATTGGTTTAAAGAAATGCCGATAAACCAGACCAGGTTGTCCTCCCATCCAGGAATGCTGTGTGGACTAGCCAGACCTTCCTCCTCAGCCCTGTGGAGGATGGTCTGGCAATGCGAGGCTAGTTTTAGGCTAACTACTGTATACTTCTGTTATTGAAGCTAAAGACTTCTGTAACCAAGTCAAACATCCAAATGTCAGTTTTAGGATAACTATTTCTGTACGTTAAGCTAAAGCCTATTGACAGTATGTTACTGGTGTTATAGTGGAATGTAGATAAATCAGAAAGCTATGCAGGATTATGTTTGCAGGTGCATAAGCTAGCTAACACGTAGCTAACATTTGCTTACTAACAGCTAACCTCTCTGGTAGCGACCATAGACAGTATAAGAAATGGACACAGCGACGCCATATACTTCGACAGAGACCAGTGAAGTCTCTTTTCCGGTGATGGCTGAGCGTTACTGAGCAGCATCCAACTGAGCTTGAAGATGTAGATGTGACGTGAGCAACCTGTCTGAAAGTTGGAAGTCTTCTGGTAGCTGTGCCAAGAGAAATCTCAATCATTCCCAATCTAGCAGAGACGGAGAGCGTAGGTATATGTAAGGAGATAACATAGGCACAGGCTAATTACTGATCACTAACATGATAGTTAACATTAGTAATTACACTTAAACAGCTAATGGAAGTCCAAACTGCCTGAGAGCTTCTCCTGTACTATACGGTAATTCCTCTACTATGAGACAGTAAGTCTCGTGGTTATGACCCAATCGTTAGCCTATTTTTATAACAACGTCTGCTACGGAGCCATAACGTGAGCTACAAGGTAATGGAGCCTTTTATACATTGTCGTGTTTCTTTAGAAATAAACAACGGACAAATAGAGTCTTTAAACGCTTTAGATGTAAAGTTATTCTCTGTCAAAGTGACGTCAAAATGAATGACAGCCAATGGGACGCTAACGGGAGGTGATGGCTTGGTAGCATCAGAATGAATGGCAGTCAATGGGATGCTAACGGGAGGTGATGGCTTGGTAGCATCAGAATGAATGGCAGTCAATGGGATGCTAACGGGAGGTGATGGCTTGTTAGCCTACAATCTCCCCATAGGAGGGACACTTTCCAGATGCTCGCCTACCCCCCTTGATAGCGACAGGTGCTAAAACAATCCTTTGACATTAGGCTTAAATTTGATGTTTGAAGCTAGCTACAGGCACTTTGCGTTTAGTTGCATATAGTGGCGCCGATTGTTTCCTCCAGAGTATAACGCGATGTGCTCTGTATGATAACTGCAACACTGTTTTGACTTTTAAAGGTAAGTTTTAATTTAACGGCGTTGTCCATCAGAAGGGTCATTACTTAGGGGTGTAACGATGCCTCGTGAATCGATTAAAAATGGACATAAATGCGGAGAGATAACAAATGAATGCTGATGCAATTTTTTTTACTTTTTTTTGTCAGTTTTCAGAAAAGTGTTCGTTTACATGTCCCCGTGTATATATGCCGTCAATGCTGTCAGGAGCGCGCCAGACCTGTAGGTGGCGGTGTAACGAGAAGCTCAAGCCCACGTTAGCCAATCAGAATCCAGAAAATAGCAACAACAGCAACGAATTACTTCCTCTTTCTCTCTCTCGGCTGCCTAGACCTCCGTTTGTCTCCGTTTACGTGCAAACAAAGATTTCAAAAATATCCACTCTGGCCGGAGTTTTTAGAAAGACTCGTTTTCAGAGGAGAATTCTCCGTTTGTGTGTAAACGAAGGACACAAACGGAGGGAAGTATCTCCGTTTTCCAAAATAACCACGTACGTGTAAACAGCTGAAATAAAGTTAAATTCAATTTGCTGAATTTTAAACAAGTTAGGCCATTTCTGCTTGCCATTAAGCTGCCAAGTTGTTCTTATATACTATGATCTTTTCACAAATTGAGCATGGGTTTACAAACTGGGCATTAACTAGCATAACTACTCTTAAAAGCATTGAATCTCTATTTAAGAAAGCCATAAAAACTTTTGATAAAAAAGGCATTGTCATTTCACCATTGCAATCAGGGGCGTAGCACAAAATCCTGGGCCCTGTGGAAAGGCATTTTCTATGGGCCCCTCCCCGCATCCACAGCTATTCATTCTAGCATCTTTTTGGGTACTCAGTCCCCTTTTTCCCCCTAGTCCGACGCCCCTGATTGCGATATTGTATGTGAGTGAATGTGTATGTTGTACTTCTGGACAAAACGTATGGTCAATAATAGGAGGTAAACTCTGGAATAGCTTGCCCCTCCCAATCAGAGAGAGTCCTACATTCAACACCTTTAAAGCCCACTTAAAACAACCTAGAACACCAGAGATGCAGTCACTTTTAACTGTCACCCAGACACTGTCACTGTTACATTGAATGCAGTATAGAGGTGGATGAATAATGTCTTTGTCATCATGTATTTTTGTTTTGTTTTGTTTGTTTTGTCAATGTATATGTCACCATTATTGCTACGTTTACACGTGGCCGGCTATTTTCATAAATGGACATTTCAACCTCTCCGTTTTCAAAAATAACATCGTGCAGAGCTGTCAGTTTTCAGAAAAGTGTTCGTTTACGTGTCCCAGTGTATATATGCTGTCAAGAGCGCGCCAGACCTGTAGGTGGCGGTGTAACGAGAAGCTCAAGCCCACGTTAGCCAATCAGAATCCAGAAAATAGCAACAACAGCAACGAATTACTTCCTCTTTCTCTCTCTCGGCTGCCTAGACCTTTCCAAAATAACCACGTACGTGTAAACAGGGCCTGTGTTTCCCTTTTAATTGATAGTGAATGAGTGCTGTATGACTGCTGGCTGTCTCTGTGTTAGTCCTATGTCACCTGCCTAGGGACTGCAGATGAAAAGTAGTTATTTTTACCAATTCTGGCATATTTACACGGTGATTTTTATCCAACAATGTTCATAAATATGCATGGTCCCCATCAAATGAACAAAAAATAAAATAAAAACGTGATTCGCACCGTGAATTGAGTGTACTGTTACGTCCCTATAAGTCATTCTTTTATTGATCCAATCCAATCCAACTTTATTTATAAAGCACCTTAAAAACAACACTGTTGACCAAAGTGCTGAACAGTCTATACATAAACAATAACATACAACAGCAGCACAACACGAAATAACAAAAACAGTAAAAGAAATGCAATAATACAAAACTCAAAGCCAACCCTCAAACTGAGTTAAAAGCCAAAGAAAATAAATTTTAAGACGAGATTTAAAAACAGAAATCTTAAGAGCTGTAAGTTTAGTTATAATGCTGGTTTACTTTTTATTACTGAATATAATCAGCTGCACTCACCGGCATTTGTTGAGAAAGACCTGACGAACTCAGTTCAATATTTCTTCAGACAGAGACACAGAGACTTGTCTGGACTGCAGCTCCCTCTGACAGACTTAACTTTCATTTCTGGAGTGTGACGTAGAGGCTCTCCTCCTTCCAGTGTTGCTCCTCCTCTTTCTGCAGCTCGTGTTTCCTCCTTCAGGTTCACACGTGATTATAGTTACACACATTTGTCCGTCCACTGCTCAGCTCACTGTTTGTCCTGTAACGTTCTGGTCTTTTGGTGTAATTGTTGCATTGGCCTCTCTCCTAAAGTCGCTGCTAAAAAGGCTCTGTGTTCTGTTATTCTCCTGTATGAGACACCAGTGTCAACATAGCATGCTTTTCCCCAAAAAAACTTGCTTGTAAAATACAAAATCATTTTTTATTTTGACTTATTTCATTTTGATGAAATTACAGATATCCACAATTTGCTTCTTGCTTGTCAGAGAGAACATTTCAGATATCCACAATGACTTTCTTCCTATCTACAATTGTCAAATATCTGAAATTAAAATATGTCTATAGCAACAACTGGATTCTTACACACACACACACACACACACACACACACACACTCACAGACACACACACACACGCACACAAACACACACACACACACACACACACACACTCACTCACAGACACACACACACACGCACACACACACACACACACACACACACACACACACACTCACTCATTCACACACACGCACACTCACAGACACACACTCACAGACAGACAGACAGACACACACACACACACACACACTCATTCACAGACATACACACACACACACTCACAAAGACACACACACTCACAGACACACACACACACACTCACTCAGTCACAGACACACACACACACACACACACACACACACACACACACACACACACACTCATTCACAGACACACACACACACACACACACACACACACACACACGGACACAGACACTCACTCCTTCACTCACAGACACACACACACACACACACACACACACACACACACACACACCCTCACTCTCACACTTCACAAACAGACACACACACAGTGACATAAAATTAAATTATTATACTATGCACTGATTGTTTTTCACTTGCACTTCTTTAATTATGTATTTTTTATGCCAAGCACATAGCGGTACGTGTTATGTATGAAATGTGTTATATGAATAACGTTGACTGGAATGGTATTGACAGTTATATCTGCAAATACATTGACAACAACAACAAAAAACTGAGTCAAATTCCTTGCATGTAACTAAGAAAAGGGAAAACAAAGGCAAGTGATCAGGAAACTGTATGGCGATCTGCCTGTTACATTCAGACATTTCTGTGTTCTAGTGGAACATCTGTTGTGATGGTGTCTCTCTTTCCCTCCCTCTCAAACAATCAGTATCTCCTTCTTTTTCTCTGTCTTTCTATTTATATCAATTCTGAACTCCATCTTCATTTTTCTCACTCTTTGTTCCATCCAGACAGCAGTAATCTGTCTTATTTCACTAACCCCTTACCGTTAGCTAGCTATACTAATACTATTTTGGTTGTTTTACCGCAAATGACCCCCTTGTATTTTATTTTGAAAATTCTAACCGGAAGTAAAACTGATTTCTTGTTTTGCTAACTTGGCTACCATAGCAGGAAGCTGATGCACAGTCAGAAACCTCGCCAGTTATGTACCGTCTTTAATTATCAATGACTCCGGTTATTTAAGGGTGGTTTGAGGTCTAAATGTCCGCTTGAGGCTCTCCAGACACCGGGTTGCTCTGATCCTTACAGCCGTCGTTAGCCTGCGGGTGCTAACTTCAGCTAGCCTGTGGCTAACGTTACCAACTTGGTCACACAGCAAAAAAAAAAAGGGCGAGCTCAAGCTGAGAAGAAGTCCTGCTGGTTTTTGCTTGTTTTTAATCTTCCCACCGGTGCTACGCCAGCACAGTGAGTGATGTGGAAAGTGACTTTACAACTGTTGGGTGGTTTGCTGACGGCCTGGTTCTTCGGCAACTTCGTTCTGGGTTGGTTTCAACAAAACAACGCAATAAAGCCCGAAAGGCAGAACAGCGAGGCTCCGAGCAGCAGCGCGTCGGACAGCCAGGACCAGAGCTGCTTCTGCCATGTAAGTCTCATTAGAACACGACGGTGCTTACTGTGGTGGGACTGTGGGACCGTGAACTCAACGCGAACGTTCTTTTTTTTAACGATTTTATATTTGAATGGAACGTTCTTTTTTTTTAACGGTTTTATATTTTAATGGAACGTTCTTTTTTTAACGGTTTTATATTTGAATGGAACGTTCTTTTTTTTAACTGTTTTATATTTGAATGGAACGTTCTTTTTTAACGGTTTTATATTTGAATGTAACGTTTCGAACGTGGCAAGTACGACACGCCAACTGCAACCATTCAGGGAATATTCCAGCATTTTCCACTGTCATTTTAATTTGACGTCACGTGTGTGTGTGTGTGTGTGTGTGTGTGTGTGTGTGTGTGTGTGTGTGTGTGTGTGTGTGTGTGTGTGTGTGTGTGTGTGTGTGTGTGTGTGTGTGTGTGTGTGTGTGTGTGTGTGTGTGTGTGTGTGCGTGTGCGTGTGTGTGTAAGTAACTAAACGTGTTTCGCCACTTCGAGGCTTTTTAGTGGTGACATGCGCACAAAAAGTCGTTTAAATATCTAAAAAAAATTACACTCCTTTTTTTTTTTAACTAAGACTTGATTTTTCACGATTTTTAGCCAAAGTTTAGTTTTAATTACGTTCTAATAACTACAAGGAAAAGTAATACAACTAATATTAATAATGAATGAATGATCATTAAAAATACCTTTGAGTAAAG
>CM042317.1:41769930-41774930 GCA_023566125.1 Zingel zingel
ACACGTAACGCACAGTTAATTTGAGACGTACCAAACTAGTCCCGCGGTGTTTCTCTGATCTCTGCCCGGGCATCAAACAGGAGCATTCACGGCAGGTTACTGAGCTCTTCAATTGGTCAGAACTGCCTAAAGTGTAGCCTCACAGCCTGTGTATCCAAGGGGTGAGCTTCCCATTGACTGCCATTCATTTTGACGTCACTTTGACAGAGAATAACTTTACATCTGAAGCGTTTAAAGACTCTATTTGTCCGTTGTTTATTTCTAAAGAAACACAACAATGTATAAAAGGCTCCATTACCTTGTAGCTCACGTTATGGCTCCGTAGCAGACGTTGTTATAAAAATAGGCTAACGATTGGGTCATAACCACGAGACTTACTGTCTCACAGTAGAGGAATTACCGTATAGTCCAGGAGAAGCTCTCAGGCAGTTTGGACTTCCATTAGCTGTTTAAGTGTAATTCCTAATGTTAACTATCATGTTAGTGATCAGTAATTAGCCTGTGCCTATGTTATCTCCTTACATATACCTACGCTCTCCGTCTCTGCTAGATTGGGAATGATTGAGATTTCTCTTGGCACAGCTACCAGAAGACTTCCAACTTTCAGACAGGTTGCTCACGTCACATCTACGTCTTCAAGCTCAGTTGGAGGCTGCTCAGTAACGCTCAGCCATCACCGGAAAAGAGACTTCACTGGTCTCCGTCAAAATATATTTCGTCGCTGTGTCCATTCTTTTACCGTCTATGGTTCCACCAAAACAAGTTCCTTTCTGAGACTATTTAGATATAGAAAGAGCTTCTCATATCCTTCACTGGTCTCCGTCCAGAGACACGGGGCCTGCTGGTCCATTCTTATATACGGTCTATGTGTGTATCTAATATAGATGTTTGTTCAGGACATTAGCGTCCCTAAAACAAGTCAAAAGAAATAAAAAGAAATCCGATATTTTAGAGCTCCCTTAAATTCTTCAACGAGGCTTTCTGGGGAGCACATGTCTCCTCCAGCATACCTCATGTGTTCCTCTTAGAGCTGCAAAGATTAACAGATTAGATTAATCAGCAACTATATGGATAGTCAGTTTATCAGTTTGGGTCATTTTTTTTATGATTAAACAGTACAACGTGTGTGATGTCAGCTTGTTAGATGTGATTATGTCCTAGTCTCTGCTCTCCTCTGGGACAGTAATCTGAATATCTTCTAGTCTCTTCTCTCCTCTGGGACAGTAATCTGAATATCTTCTAGTCTCTTATCTCCTCTGGGACAGTAATCTGAATATCTTCTAGTCTCTTCTCTCCTCTGGGACAGTAATCTGAATATCTTCTAGTCTCTTCTCTCCTCTGTAACAGTAATCTGAATATCTTCTAGTCTCTGCTCTCCTCTGGGACAGTAATCTGAATATCTTCTAGTCTCTTCTCTCCTCTGGGACAGTAATCTGAATATCTTCTAGTCTCTTCTCTCCTCTGGGACAGTAATCTGAATATCTTGTAGTATCTTCTCTCCTCTGGGACAGTAATCTGAATATCTTCTAGTATCTTCTCTCCTCTGGGACAGTAATCTGAATATCTTCTAGTCTCTTCTCTCCTCTGGGACAGTAATCTGAATATCTTGTAGTATCTTCTCTCCTCTGGGACAGTAATCTGAATATCTTCTAGTATCTTCTCTCCTCTGGGACAGTAATCTGAATATCTTCTAGTATCTTCTCTCCTCTGGGACAGTAATCTGAATATCTTCTAGTCTCTTCTCTCCTCTGGGACAGTAATCTGAATATCTTCTAGTCTCTTCTCTCCTCTGGGACAGTAATCTGAATATCTTCTAGTATCTTCTCTCCTCTGGGACAGTAATCTGAATATCTTCTAGTCTCTTCTCTCCTCTGACAGTAATCTGAATATCTTCTAGTCTCTTCTCTCCTCTGGGACAGTAATCTGAATATCTTCTAGTCTCTTCTCTCTGTGACAGTAATCTGAATATCTTCTAGTCTCTCCTCTGGGACAGTAATCTGAATATCTTTGAGTTGGGGACAAAGCGAGACATGTGAGGACGTCAATTTGGGCTTTTTGGGAAACAATGATCCACATTTTTCTTTTTTTCTGACAATTTAGAGACCAGACAACTCATCCATTCATCCAGACAAAAATCATCAGATGAATGGAGAATGAAAGTAGCGGTTATTTGCAGTCATAGTTCCTCTCACTAACAGTCTCTCTGTCTCTCTTTCTGTGTGTGTGTCTCTCTCTCTCTCTTTTTCTCTGTCTGTCTCTCTCTCTCTCTTTTTCTCTGTCTCTCTGTCTCTTTCGGTGTCTCTGTCTCTCTCTCTGTCTCTCTCTCTCTTTTTCTCTGTCTCTCTCTCTCTCTGTCTCTCTCTCTCTCTCTCTCTCTTTTTCTCTGTCTCTCTCTCTCTCTCTCAATCTCTGTCTCTCTCTCTCTCTCTCTCTCTCTCTGTCTCCAGTACTCCCATGCAGCCAACACGGTGTCGGACGTCACGGATTGCGAGCAGGCCATAGAGCTGGGCGCCATCAACAGCACCCTGAGGTGACCCCTTCTGTCTGCTTTATCTGCCCCCCCCCCCAGAAATGCAAAGCAGCTCCGGCTGCCGATAGCACGCCGGCCAAACATTAACCAGCGCCTGAGCGCCAGCTGCTGCTACTTTCTCAGCAGACTGGCGTGGAAACGTGTCTCTCAGTCAACGTGAGGTTAGACTCTGACGAAGGAAACCACAGATACGTTTCTGCTGAAACTCAAAAGATAATTCACGCTGGCTCAACTCAAAAGTCTGTGATTAAGTTGATTTTAAACATGCTAAAAATGTACATTTAAGCACAAGCAAGATTATCTTCTAAAAGGAGCAGGAAGAAGTCCCATTTCTACATTTCTACTGTAGTTACAGACACACACTTATACATGTATATCACAAAGTAGACATGTTTAGGTCCTTTTAAAGCGCTCATATTCTGCTCATTTTCAGGTTCATAATTGTATTTAGAGGTTGTACCAGAATAGGTTTACATGGTTTAACTTTATATTTTAGTTGTACTGCTCGTTGCTGCAGCTCCTCTTTTCACCCTGTGTTCAGGTCTCTGTTTTAGCTCCAGAGTGAGACCTCTCACTGCTGTAACATCTTTTTTGGCAGTCGCACATGCTCAGTAGCTAGGTAAGATCACATGCTCAGTAGCTAGGTAAGACCACATGCTCAGTAGCTAGGTAAGACCACATGCTCAGTAGCTAGGTAAGACCACATGCTCAGTAGCTAGGTAAGACCACATGCTCAGTAGCTAGGTAAGACCACATGCTCAGTAGCTAGGTAAGATCACATGCTCAGTAGCTAGCTAAGACCACATGCTCAGTAGCTAGGTAAGACCACATGCTCAGTAGCTAGGTAAGACCACATGCTCAGTAGCTAGGTAAGACCACATGCTCAGTAGCTAGGTAAGACCACATGCTCAGTAGCTAGGTAAGACCACATGCTCAGTAGCTAGGTAAGACCACATGCTCAGTAGCTAGGTAAGGACTACATGCTCAGTAGCTAGGTAAGGACTACATGAGCTAGCTAGCTGTTTCTCCAACTTCAGTAGAACAAGGCAGGATTAGCCGGGAGACTTCTTCTAAACGAGGGCGCACTTCCAACTTTGTGGTGAACACCTGCAGAACAGGGACATGGAAGTAGTTCTTTTGGAGATTAGGGTGAACTAGTGTGTGTTGTAGCAGTGTTCTGCCATTGAGAACGAGCTAGCATGCTAACGGTTAGCCCCTAGCCCCCTCGTCTCAGCTAGTGACGTAGAAAGCCGTGCAGATGTTGACCAGCTCACCCAGAGACTGAAGGCAGGACACATTCAGACACCAGATCTCACTCTGAACAGCATGGATGTTGGTATGCGTGTGGAAGCACCAGAGACACAAAATAACACACACACACACACACACACACACACACACACACACACACACACACACACACACACACACACACACACACATAATAACCCATCCAACCAGACATAATATGCACTCCATCCTTCTGTCTCTCCTTGTCTTTCTTTCTGTCTCTTTCCTTCCTTAAGTACAGTACTTGAGTAAATGTACTTAGTTACATTCCAGCCCTGTAAAGTGTCTCCTCTTGTGTTAATAAAGTTTTTTCTTCCTGTTTCAGTTACCAGAGTAAGAAGGCGTTTGCTGATTGGGCGAGACACGATGACGCTCAGGATCACTTCTGTGAGCTGGACGGTAAGTTTGATCTTTTATATATATCTCTATCTATCTCAACAACTACAGGACAAATTTCAGAAGACTCTGGAGCACATGTTTGGCTCAGGGAGTGTTGTGTGTGTGTGTGTGTGTGTGTGTGTGTGTGTGTGTGTGTGTGTGTGTGTGTGCGTGCGTGACAAGCATAGTGCGCACGTGCTGTGCACGAGCCTAGGAGCATTTTACTAATGCTCTGTTAAAATAACAATGAAATGCTGCGTTACTGACTTTAGACCAGGTTTTTGTTGGTCAATGGTGCCATCACTTCCCACTGACTCAAGATAGCAATACACCCAGAATGCACCTGAACACACCTCCCTGTAAGACCAGCACGCCCAGAATGCACCTGAACACACTTCCCTGTAAGACCAGCACGCCCAGAATGCACCTGAACACACCTCCCTGTAAGACCAGAGACCCAGAATGCACCTGAACACACCCCCCTGTAAGACCAGCAGGTACTGGACAGTCTTAAACTAGCAGAGACACTTGCGTTGTGATTTGCGCTGCGCCGGGTGCAAGATAGGGCCGATAATGGCGGGAAAACCCTGGATTTAGTTTCATGGATATTTCAGCTTTTTCCTGAACTTTAGGCTACATCTACACTACTACGTTTTGGTTTAAACACGAATACATTGGCACATATATAGAGGTCTACTCCTCACCGCCTTTGCTGCGTGTCATTCCCTCCCTCTCTCTGCCTCTCTCTGTCTCTCTCTCTCTCCCCCCCCCCCCCTTTCATGTCTTCTGCTGTCCTTTCGCT
>CM042317.1:41782430-41787430 GCA_023566125.1 Zingel zingel
CATGGAGTCTGGTGGAGTTTGGTGATGGTGATTTCGGGGCTGTTTCCTGTTAAACTAAAAGGATCTTACTCTTCACCCCTTGCCAAATACGTCCACCTAAGTCTTCCACAAACCCAGGGAGAACACTGAAGACGGTGTGCGTTGCGTTGTGCGTTAAACTGTCGTTGTTGTTGTTGGTGTTTGTTTCCTCAGAGGGTTGGGGCCGCTCGGTGTGGGGTCCAAACGCTCAGGAGTTCCGGCAGCGCTTCGACACAGCGGAGACGAAGGGGGAGGGCACGCGGCGGCTGAAGAACCTCTACTTCCTGTACCTCATCGAGCTGCGGGCGCTCTACAAGGTGGCGCCGTACTTCGAGCGAGCGTTTGTCAACTTGTACACGGGGAACGCTCAGGAGGACGGAGCCACCAAGGAGCTGCTGCTGCAGGTCTTCAACGAGATCAAGTAAGAAAGGGGGGGCAAGTCATAAACGTTCGTGACGTAACGCTACTTTTAAGGCGCTGACACACCAACCCGATAATCTTCCGTTGGACAGTCTGGCGAGGTCGGAGACTCGAGTCTGTGTTTTCCGTGCCATCGTCCGTCGGAGGAGCCGTCGGCTTTAATTTTGGGCCGATTTTGACTTGCTGAGTCGGAGGGCGGGCAGTCGGACTCAACGACCGATCTGATTGGTGGAGAGCTAACCCTTGACTAGCGAATCGGCGCACTTATGTTACAACGCTTACCGGAAATGACGAGCAGGGTGAGCGTGGCGTGTCGATCTGAAACGAAGACAGATTCAGCAATTTCTCTCTTAACATGTTGACTCTTAACAACTTTTTTTTAGTACAATATGAGATCGTATTTCGAACGAGCCGCCATTATGGTCGGGCAGAAGCCAGACCCACGTGACGCGTTCGCCATTTCCGGGTTTTCATTTTCTTTTCTTCTTTTTTTTTTTTGGGCAACAATACAGATTAGCACCGCCTGCTGTTACGGAGACGTATTACGTCTCGCGCACGCGCAGAACGAACGCTCAAGTCGGCGTCTCTTCGGTGAGTTCCGAGGCACTTTTTGGGGACCTCGGGGAGTCAGACTGATCAGTCCGACTGGTCGGCCGTCGGGTTGGCGTGTCAGGTTGGCGTGTCGGGTTGGCGTGTCAGGTTGGCGTGTCAGAGCCTTAACCCTAACCCACGTTCATGACCGTGTCACTCTTACGTAGATACCCTCAAGTAAAGCGTGACCAAAGATTCTTTCATAATTTTGCAAAAGTACAATTACGCCACCGAGTGCGTTCTTTTAGCTCACAGACCACGGTGGTTACTGCTCTACCGCCGCCTCCATCGCTCAGTCAGTTTGTGTTATTTTTGGGCTGAACCCTAGTCTGGGTAGACTGGTAACCGTTCCAGGATAACTGCCGGATAACGTCCAGCGCCTCCAGATGTTCCTCGCCTCGCAGAGCCGTTCGCTTCGGGGAAGCAACAAACTTCTGCTTCTGCCCCCCCCCAGACCTCTCAGGTGGTCTGGGACAGGTCTGCTACACTATGACCCCCCCCCCCCCCAGACCTCTCAGGTGGTCTGGGACAGGTCTGCTACACTACGACCCACCCAGACCTCTCAGGTCACAGACAGCTGTTTCTCCGTAGAGAGAGAGAGAGAGAGACACAGAGAGAGAGAGACACAGAGAGAGAGAGACAGAGAGAGAGAGAGAGAGGGAGAGAGCAACAATCAGCTGTTGTTCTGAAGGATAGTCAGCTCAGATCGTGGTCACCACTACGTATTTCCTTGTCTCTGATTCTGGTAGTTGTTGTGTCTGATGTGATGTCATCGTCCATACGACTCTGTGATTGGCTGTTGTCTGTCCTCTTCGTGGAACGGATGATGAAGTCAGACTCCATGTTCTCTGTTGAGATGCTAAAGCTCTGACGTCGTGCTATTATTGTGCTAAGCTAGTTTGATGTTGCAGTAGACCCACTGTCCAGAGTTTGAGTTGTAATTGCGTCTGAACTGACTCCAACCTTTGGACCCTTCCTGTGGTCTCCTCCAGCCGGTCTCTCCTCTCAGCCCTCACTAGTTACCTCTGGCATGTGTCTGAACTGACTCCAACCTTTGGACCCTTCCTGTGGTCTCCTCCAGCCGGTCTCTTCTCTCAGCCAATCACTAGTTACCTCTGGCATGTGTCTCCAGCACCAGACTGAGCCGTCTGGTGAGCGACGGTAGCGGGAACGCCGTCCGTCAGCGCTACAACGTTAGTAACGCTGATGTAACCGAGCTTCCAGGCAAGGCATTTTGCATCGAGGATTTTTTGTAATCGAATTATTCGAGTTATTCGAGGAATCGTTTCAGCCCTACATATGACGTCATCTAGCGACTTTTGGAGCTGGTGCTAGGCGACTTTCATTGGAAAAGAGTTGGCAACACTGGAACTAACCCATTAAAACCAAAAAAATGACACAATAACACGAACTAACTGAGCGACGGAGGCAGCGGATATAGAGCTGCAGCTCCCGTGGCGTGCGATGTAAAATGTCTGTTTTTGTGAAAGGAGTCTGGTGGCGTTGAGGAGAGGCACCGGCTGCAGATCCCCGTCCTACAGGGCCGAACGTCGTCTGTGTTCCTGTCCGGACTAACCGCTCCTCTTGTCTTCCAGAGCCTTCCCCATGCACTTCGATGAGAAGTCCATGTTCGCCGGACACAAAATCGAAGCCAAAATATTAAAGGTGAAACCAAAATCTTTTCCGTTGACTTATCGTCCAACATGAGAAGAGATGTGTGTGTGTGTGTGTGTGTGTGTGTGTGTGTGTGTGTGTGTGTGTGTGTGTGTGTGTGTGTGTGTGTGTGTGTGTGTGTGTGTGTGTGTGTGTGTGTGTGTGTGTGTGTGTGTGTGTGTGTGTGTGTGTGTGTGTGTGTGTGTGTGTGTGTGTGTGTGTGTGTGTGTGTGACACATATAGTCACACACACACATATAGTCACACACACACATATAGTCACACACATATAGTCACACACACACACACATATAGTCACACACACATATAGTCTCACACACACACACACACACACACACACACACACACATATAGTCACACACACACATATAGTCACACACACACACACACATATATAGTCACACACACACACACACATAGTCACACACACACACACATAGTCACACACACACACATATAGTCACACACACACACATATAGTCACACACACACACACACACACACATATATAGTCACACACACACACACACATATATAGTCACACACACACACACATATATAGTCACACACACACACAGACACACATATATAGTCACACACACACACAGACACACATATATAGTCACACACACACACACACATATATAGTCACACACACACACACACATATATAGTCACACACACACACACATATAGTCTCACACACACACACATATATAGTCACACACACACCCACCCACACCCTCCCGTTCGTATAATGCAGTAATCGTGTATTGTGTGCGTCAGTAAACGGTGTCCGTGTGTCTCTGTCCTCCAGGAGGAGTTCCGCCTCCATTTTAAGAACATCTCCCGGATCATGGACTGCGTGGGCTGCAGTAAATGCCGCCTGTGGGGGAAGCTGCAGGTGAGTCCGCTCCACGGTCTGATGCCTCCTGCACCCTGGCTGCGTGGCCTGTCCGTTTATATTTGGGCTCCCATGGTAACAGGACAGAGCGTGCACACTGCCTGCGTGACACGCACGTCTCTGGCCGAAAGCGCGTGCGTGCTAGAAATAGGACCACCTGTTATTCACGCGACACGCCAGCGTGTTATAAGAGTTTCCAGGCAAAATAGAACAGGAAAAGATGTTTATATGTCATTTAGACACAAATATATTTAATAAATGACATGTTGATGTTTGAAAGTCTCGAGGTTTTGATATAAATGTCATTTAACAATATTATATTAAATAAGAGATTTTCAAATATTGCACCTGTCGATCCAGAAGGAAATATTCTGGAGCCTATTTTGCCGTCAATCCTGCCGACGTTGTCTTTGCTGTAATCAGATCAGAATATATTTATGTTTATGTTTAAGGGAGACATCCATGTGTCCAGACAAGGCTAGCAAAGACATAGACAACGCCACGCTCACGCCACGCAACAAGTGTGCAGGAGGCCTGAGAGAGGAGACACACCAGCCCGATAACCGGCCGTCGGACCGTCTGGCGAGGTCGGTGACTCCAGTCTGTTCGGTGTGTCCCGTGCCGTCGTCCGTCCGAGGAGCTGTCGGCCTTCATTTGGGCCGACCTGACATGTTCAGTCAGAGACAGGGCAGTCGGAGACAGGGCAGTCGGAGACAGGGCAGTCGGAGACAGGGCAGTCGGAGACAGGGCAGTCGGAGAGAGGGCAGTCGGAGAGAGGGCAGTCGGAGACAGGGCAGTCGGAGACAGGGCAGTCGGAGACAGGGCAGTCGGAGACAGGGCAGTCGGAGACAGGACAGTCGGAGACAGGGCAGTCGGAGAGAGGGCAGTCGGAGACAGGGCAGTCGGAGACAGGGCAGTCGGAGACAGGGCAGTCGGAGACAGGGCAGTCGGAGACAGGGCAGTCGGAGAGAGGGCAGTCGGAGAGAGGGCAGTCGGAGAGAGGGCAGTCGGAGAGAGGGCAGTCGGAGAGAGGGCAGTCGGAGAGAGGGCAGTCGGAGACAGGGCAGTCGGAGACAGGGCAGTCGGAGAGAGGGCAGTCGGAGAGACAGGGCAGTCGGGACTCACCCGGAGACGGGGAGCAGATGACCTTTGTTGATCTGAAATGAAGACAGATTCAGCGACTGCACGGCCTATTCCTCTCTTAACATGTTCTCAGGAACACGTTACGGTGAACTATTTTAGTCCAATATGAGATCGGATTCTGAACGAGCCGCCATGACAGTCTGGCTGGAGAAAAAAAGAACCACGTGACGCGTTCGTCCAATCAGCTGCCAGTTTTCATTTTCTGGGAAATAATCAGACTGTTAACGGAAACATTACAGAGCAGCGCCGC
>CM042317.1:41792430-41804930 GCA_023566125.1 Zingel zingel
CTCAGGTCCACGCTGTCTTTGTCTTTCAGTTCTCTATCAGTTGTTGATGTGTGGACCTGTTGACTCTATTTATTTGAAAAAAGGATTAATAAATATTTCTGGACATGATTGAACTGTTTCGGGGTTGTTGTTGTTGTTGTTTAAAAATTTAAAATCTCGAACCAGAAAACACTCAAAACTATATTTTCTTCACACATTATATTCTTTAAATGTTCCCTTTAAGGTATCGGCTCCGATGCTGACACCAGTACAGTAGAGATGCACCGATTACAACTTTCTAGGCCGATTCAGATTTCATTTTTTCCAACCACTTTACAGCACACACACATTTATTTTCTATCTTTTCTTTAATAGAACATGTTAGAACAGATAATGGATCACTATGAAATAGAACTATATCAATGACTCCTGGTGTGGGACATTCACACACATCTAAAGGTCAATGTTAGAACCATTTCCTTCTCTTCACATCCGATATCAACTAAAGAAATGTGATTTGGGTTGTTGGTGTGGTCCCTCCACGCCCTACTCTTTCCTTGCAGCTGTTGCATATTGCAAACTTGTTATCTTCTGCACACACGCTGAAGAACCCCAAACAGCTGACATGTTGCAGGTTAATTCACCAGGTTCCTACATGTGGGAGAATAGCGCCGACACGCCTTCACACCGCGAGCGGGTACGAGCCACACACGGCGGAGAAGTTGAGAGAAAGGAAGAAGAGAGCGTGCTGTGGCGTCCGTGTGTGCGTGCGTCCTTGAGAACTGTAACTGGTAGAACTTATGTTGGCAGTTAATTGGAGCGTTGACCGCCATGACATCAGCATATGTCAGACTGACCTGCCGGTCGCCGGTCATGGCCGAGCACGTGGAAACCGGCCAATCCAGGTCACCGGCCGCTCTTATCGGTGCATCTCTACAGTATAGGTATCGGCTCCGATACTGCCTAAAAACGCTGGTATTTGTATCGGGAAGTACTGGAGTTAATGCACAGATATTATATTCCGATCCCACGTAATAAAGCCCTAAAGAAAATCTACTTTAAAGTAGTTCATTTATGTTCTTTTTCCGTTATAACGGACTGTCAAACTGGAGAATAACAGAAAGTTCTGGCGTTCATTGTTCATGTTTCACAAAGAGGTTAACCTGAGCCAGACGACAACAAAGATAGAAATCATATCACATCCATACAGGGATAGTAGTATACAGCTGTTATACATCATATCATCATACAGGGATAGTAGTATACAGCTGTTATACATCATATCATCATACAGGGATAGTAGTATACAGCTGTTATACATCATATCATACAGGGATAGTAGTATACAGCTGTTATACATCATATCATCATACAGGGATAGTAGTATACAGCTGTTATACATCATATCATCCATACAGGGATAGTAGTATACAGCTGTTATACATCATATCATCCATACAGGGATAGTAGTATACAGCTGTTATACATCATATCACATCATACAGGGATAGTAGTATACAGCTGTTATACATCATATCATCCATACAGGGATAGTAGTATACAGCTGTTATACATCATATCACATCATACAGGGATAGTAGTATACAGCTGTTATATATCATATCATCCATACAGGGATAGTAGTATACAGCTCTTATACATCATATCATCCATACAGGGATAGTAGTATACAGCTGTTATACATCATATCATCATACAGGGATAGTAGTATACAGCTGTTATACATCATATCACATCATACAGGGATAGTAGTATACAGCTGTTATACATCATATCATCCATACAGGGATAGTAGTATACAGCTGTTATACATCATATCACATCATACAGGGATAGTAGTATACAGCTGTTATACATCATATCATCATACAGGGATAGTAGTATACAGCTGTTATATATCATATCATCCATACAGGGATAGTAGTATACAGCTCTTATACATCATATCATCCATACAGGGATAGTAGTAAATGACAAGAACTGGCGTGTTGTAATTCATTTTATTTGAAATGTTGCTACACAAACACACACATACACAAAGCAACGACACGCCACCTCCGCGACCCTCGGTTCAAACAGCCTAGAAAACCTGCGTCTGCTACAAATATAGTTCAGCTCAGCGCACGCTGCAACAGGAACGGAAAGACTTCAAATCATCGTCAGATTTCAACAGTGTTGATGGATTCATAACCATCCAGAGTCTTAAAATCTGCTTTTTGTACGTAAAACAACATAACTGTTCCTTATGTCGTGCTCGTCTGGATAGTATATATATATATATATATATATATATATATATATATATATATGCGTCCAGATAACAAAAGTGGCGTGTATGTTTACGTTGAAGTTATGATGTCACGCTGAACTATCGTAGACTTCGGTGGTAGAAGTCTCGGGTATGGTTAGTTTGAGTTCATTGGGAATAATGATTTCAAACACGGCGGATTTCATACGGACTTCTAGCTTCTTTATTTTGGCCTTTAACGGATGGGACAGTTGCAGGCAGCGAGGGGGGGGGGGGAAGACATGCGGCAAAGGACCGCAGGTCGGATCTGAACCCTGGGCCGCTGCGGTAAGGACTGAGTACCTTGGTACGTGGCTCTTACCAGATGAGCTACCCCTGAACGTCTGGCTTCTACCGGAGCAGAACCTCCCAGATCGGGGTCAGTCCACCTCGGATGGTTTAGACTTCATGGCTGATAATCACAATCCTTACGGATAAACTGATGAGCTCTATTAAAGGTGCAGTAGGTAAGCCTTCTAAAACTAAATTTCTGTCATATCTGCTGAAACTGACCCTATGTTCCAGTGGAACTACAGGAAGCAGGTCATCCAGCTCCTCTGGCTCCACCTACAGCCTGGAGTGTGATTTGCAAAAATCCACAGCTCCCTGTTCAGATGCACCAATCAGGGTCAGAGGGGCGTGTCTAACTGTTCAGATGCACCAATCAGGGCCAGGGGGGAGTGTCTAACTGTTCAGATGCACCAATCAGGGCTAGGGGGCTTGTCTAACTGTTCAGATGCACCAATCAGGGCCGGGGGGGAGTCTCTAACTGTTCAGATGCACCAATTAGGGCCAGGGGGGAGTGTCTAACTGTTCAGATGCACCAATCAGGGCTAGGGGGCTTGTCTAACTGTTCAGATGCACCAATCAGGGCCGGGGGGGAGTCTCTAACTGTTCAGATGCACCAATTAGGGCCAGGGGGGGAGTCTCTAACTGTTCAGATGCACCAATTAGGGCCAGGGGGGGAGTCTCTAACTGTTCAGATGCACCAATCAGGGCCAGAGGGCTTGTCTAACTGCGTGTCAGTCACTGCTCAAGCACACGCATTCATTCTCCCTTGTGGGCGGAGGGGCTTATGAGACCATTTTGGGCTTTAGCAGAAAGGGGGGAGGGACTGAGAAGTTGTTGATGTTGAAATTTTCCTCAAGTCCTGGATCTTCACAATCCTACCTACAGCACGTTTAATACTAATTATAAAAAAAGAAATGGAAAAAAAGCTTTCGATACTGATTTGGACGTCAACTAGCGTGGCAACGATCGAAGCTTTGAAGCATTTGGGTAAACGTGGGGGAAAGGTTAAAGAAAGAAGTTTAATCTCTCTTCAGGATCCTTTCCTTAATGCTGTCACACCCGTTCTCGCTCAATACTGGACCAAGTTTAAAGATTGTTGTCCGCAAATGTAGGAAAATAGTTTGGAAAAATACCCAAGTTACCCCTTCTGACTTCTGAAGGCTTAGTTTGAGTTCGTTGGGAATAATTATTTAATTATTTCACACAAAACAGAAGTACTCTGTGGAGAAAAACTCCCCAAGTGATCTAAAACATTCATCACGGCATCGTCTACGTACGTGTTGAGTTTATAAAACATAATTCTTTTCTGAAGCAGGGCTCCTACGCAGAGTTAGTCCGGATCACCGGGACCGATTCTTTTTGCATTTCTTTAAGCCAATCACAGTTGTCTCGTCTTAGCGGCGCTAAGCTCCGGACGCAGCGACGGGAAGTTAAGGTGAGGAAGTATTAGAGCGCAGAACGTCCTGGTAAGGAGGCAGGTTGGGGAGAACCAAACTGGGGACGTTTCACAACGTTAACGACGTGTTTAACCCTTGTGTTGTCTTCCCTTCAACCTTGAAAAAAGTTTTCTTCTGACATTTTCAGCGCTTATTTCTACGTCCTTTCTGATATAAAACCAAAATTTAAAACGGGTCAATGTGACCCGAGGTCAACACAAGGGTTAAGACTGCATCCGTTACCTTCTCTGGGTTAGATATGAGGACGGGAAAAACCCGCTCCTGTGGGTCGGATTATTAGGGGGGTATCCTGGTATGTTTGGAGCACTGGTGGTACACATCATGTCATCTAAGCCAATCACAGCGGTCCTGGGGCGGGGCTAAGCTCCGGACGCAGCGACGGAGGCTCTGCTAAATAGTCTCGGAGCTCGAAGGTCGTTGTTTCCCGAAGAGAACGGCGACACACAGAGAGAGAGAGAGAGAGAGAGAGGACAGGAAGTCAGGTTCTATCCTGGAAATAAGTTCCCGTTGATCCAGACTAACGTGAATGCGAGGAACCCTGCGTAACATTCTGGTATTTTTTAAGGTTTTTTTTCTGTCTCACTGTGACTCTACAAACGTTTACACGTCAGTGATGATAAGAAACACAATAACTGCTCGCCGTCAAAGTGCAGAGTGATGCTGTACAGTGAAGAGGGGGATCATGGGTAAGGGTGGAGCTCCCCGCCGGCAGCAGCGGTGGCCGTCAGGCGCTGCTCGTCGCTGTTGGTGTGCACGGTGAAGCTGCTGTGGCGGCTGCCCCAGTCGTAGCAGTCGGAGGAGAGGCTGTCGGAGAGACCACACACACTGTCACTCATTCAGTCCATGACTACCACACACTGTCCCTCATTCAGCCCATGACTACCAGACACTGTCCCTCATTCAGTCCATGACTACCAGACACTGTCACTCATTCAGTCCATGACTACCAGACACTGTCACTCATTCAGTCCATGACTACCAGACACTGTCCCTCATGACTACCAGACACTGTCCCTCATTCAGTCCATGACCACCAGACACTGTCACTCATTCAGTCCATGACTACCAGACACTGTCACTCATGACCACCAGACACTGTCACTCATTCAGCCCATGACTACCAGACACTGTCCCTCATTCAGTCCATGACTACCAGACACTGTCACTCATACAGCCCATGACTACCAGACACTGTCCCTCATGACTACCAGACACTGTCCCTCATTCAGCCCATGACTACCAGACACTGTCACTCATACAGCCCATGACTACCAGACACTGTCCCTCATGACTACCAGACACTGTCCCTCATTCAGCCCATGACTACCAGACATTGTCCCTCATTCAGCCTATGACTACCAGACAACGTCCCTCATTCAGCCCATGACTACCAGACACTGTCCCTCATTCAGCCCATGACCACCAGACACTGTCCCTCATTCAGTCCATGACCACCAGACACTGTCCCTCATTCAGTCCATGACTACCAGACACTGTCACTCATTCAGTCCATGCCTACCACACACTGTCCCTCATTCAGTCCATGACTACCAGACACTGTCCCTCATTCAGTCCATGACTACCAGACACTGTCACTCATTCAGTCCATGACTACCAGACACTGTCCCTCATACAGCCCATGACTACCAGACACTGTCCCTCATTCAGCCCATGACTACCAGACACCGTCCCTCATTCAGCCCATGACTACCAGACACTGTCCCTCATTCAGCCCATGACTACCAGACACTGTCACTCATTCAGTCCATGCCTACCACACACTGTCCCTCATTCAGCCCATGACTACCAGACACTGTCCCTCATTCAGTCCATGACTACCAGACACTGTCACTCATTCAGTCCATGACTACCAGACACTGTCCCTCATTCAGTCCATGACTACCACACACTGTCCCTCATTCAGCCCATGACTACCAGACACTGTCCCTCATTCAGTCCATGACTACCAGACACTGTCCCTCATACAGCCCATGACTACCAGACACTGTCCCTAATTCAGCCCATGACTACCAGACACTGTCCCTCATTCAGCCCATGACTACCAGACACTGTCCCTCATTCAGCCCATGACTACCAGACACTGTCCCTCATTCAGCCCATGACTACCAGACACTGTCCCTCATTCAGTCCATGACTACCAGACACTGTCCCTCATTCAGTCCATGACTACCAGACACTGTCACTCATTCAGCCCATGACTACCAGACACTGTCCCTCATTCAGCCCATGACTACCAGACACTGTCCCTCATTCAGTCCATGACTACCAGACACTGTCCCTCATTCAGCCCATGACTACCAGACACTGTTCCTCATTCAGCCCATGACTACCAGACACTGTCCCTCATGACTACCAGACACTGTCCCTCATTCAGCCCATGACTACCAGACACTGTCCCTCATTCAGCCCATGACTACCAGACACTGTCCCTCATTCAGCCCATGACTACCAGACACTGTCCCTCATTCAGTCCATGACTACCAGACACTGTCCCTCATTCAGCCCATGACTACCAGACACTGTCCCTCATGACTACCAGACACTGTCCTTCATTCAGTCCATGACTACCAGACACTGTCCCTCATTCAGCCCATGACCACCAGACACTGTCCCTCATTCAGCCCATGACTACCAGACACTGTCCCTCATGACTACCAGACACTGTCCCTCATTCAGCCCATGACTACCAGACACTGTCCCTCATGACTACCAGACACTGTCCTTCATTCAGTCCATGACTACCAGACACTGTCCCTCATTCAGCCCATGACCACCAGACACTGTCACTCATTCAGTCCATGACTACCAGACACTGTCCCTCATTCAGCCCATGACTACCAGACACTGTCCCTCATTCAGCCCATGACCACCAGACACTGTCCCTCATTCAGCCCATGACCACCAGACACTGTCCCTCATTCAGCCCATGACTACCAGACACTGTCCCTCATTCAGCCCATGACTACCAGACACTGGAAGACTTTTCCCATCTAACGTTAAACACATATATAACATGTCGTCATACGTGAAGACTGGGGATCATTGCAAGACTACAACTAGATTCCTTTTGAGAAATGTAACCAAGCTAGCTATCTAGCGCTAACGTTAGCGTGAAGGGAACATTTAATTTTTTTTGGAATCAAAACGCGTCAAAGAAGCCTTAAAAAAACATTTTAAAAAAGCACCAAATGTCAAAACTAAATGTTGGGAAAAAACAGTTGTCACTTCTCCGGTCAGGCCAGGACCCCCAGGATCCGTATTGGGGCTATCGGCTAACGTTAGCGCTAGCTAGTAGCACGACGTAATGAATGAACGCAAGCCGTCAAAAAAGCGTAGAAAAATATTTTTTCGCTGCATGTCTGCAGTCGGACTGTTCAGTCGGCTCGCCGAGGTCCAAAGACGTGCCTCAGAACACACTGAAGCGACGCCGACTTGAGCGTACGTTCTGCGCAAAACGTCTCCATAACAGCAGGCGGCGCTAATCCCAAAATATTAAAACCGGAAATGACAAACGCGTCACGCGGGTCTGGCTCCTCCAGCCGATAGTAACGGCAGCTCGCCATTTCTGAGCGTAGATAATGCATGTCAGCAGCTCATTCTGTTAAAAAACTAATCCTAAGAAAATGGTCAGTCGTGTCGTCTACTGGGTTACAGCACGGACGTTGTGGCGTTCGTACCTCGCTGATGCATTCTGGGGAGGAATGCTCCACGCCAGGTCGTCGTCGCTGTCGTAGCGCCGAGGGTTGTCGAAGAAATATCCTCTGGAGGAGAGAACGTGGTTCGGGATCCCCGCCACGCTCTGGGGACACAAAGGAGGCAGACAGACACACACACACACACACACACACACACACACACACACACACACACACACACAGAGACACACACACACAGACACACACACACACACACACACACACAGAGACACACACACACACACACACAGACACACACACACACACACACAGACAGACACACACAGACACACGCACGCACGCACACACACACACACACACACACACACACACACACACACACAGACACACACACACACACACACACACACACACACACACACACACACACACACACACACACACACACACACACACACAATCAGTACTTTTATCATCGTAAACAGAAACTAAATAAAACTACCAAAAGCCATCTTGGTTCATCTTTCCACTGTTCCAACAATCACCACTCTGGTTTGGTTGAAATAAACCCTTAATTCACCCATTTACATGTGGAGATATGCTGGCTCTATACACGCTAAAAGTCCTGATTATTTACATGGAGTCTGGTGGAGATATGCTGGCTCTATACACGCTAAAAGTCCTGATTATTTACATGGAGTCTGGTGGAGTTTGGTGATTATTTCAGGGCTGTTTCATGTTAAACTAAAAGGATCTTACTCTTTAACTAAAAGGTCTATCGCTGTAGGGATCCATCCCATAATGTTGTCAGACACTTAGAATAATAATCTGAGTCTGTCAGTGGGAACAACAGAACTCAATCGATCAATACTGTTAATTATCATTATTGTATTTCTCCCATGCTTCCTTGGTGGGATGTACTAAGACAAAGGGAAGCAAGTGAAGGAACCAAGGATGCAATGTAATGACCTGAGACGTCCCCGCTGACGTTGACCATCCCTAGAGGAACGCTACGGCTTAAAGAAAGCAGAGGACTGACCCGTTCCTGAGGCGGCCGGCGCACCCTGAAGAAGAAGACGACCAGCGACGTTGGCAGCAGCTCCCAGACGAAGAGAATCACGCCGAATACGACGTAGCCGCCGTCTCCCAGGGACGAGCGGAGGTCCGCCTGCAGACACAAACACAGGCCAACGATGCCGGGATTACTACATCTAAAGCCCACATGTTGAGGTACTTGTACTTTACTTGAGTCTTGTGTGTGTGTGTGTGTGTGTGTGTGTGTGTGTGTGTGTTTGTGTGTGTGTGTGTGTGTGTAACTAAGTACATCTACTCTAGTACTGTACTTAAGTCCAAATGTTGAGGTACTTTTCATGCCACCTTCTACTTCTACTCTGCTCCATTCATCTGTTCCAGCTTTAGTTACTAGTTACTTTAGTTACTAGTTACTTTAGTTACTCCACTACATTCATCTGTTCCAGCTTTAGTTACTAGTTACTTTAGTTACTCCGCTACATTCATCTGTTACAGCTTTAGTTACTAGTTACTTTAGTTACTCCGCTCCATTCATCTGTTCCAGCTTTAGTTACTAGTTACTTTAGTTACTCCACTACATTCATCTGTTACAGCTTTAGTTACTAGTTACTTTAGTTACTCCACCCCATTCATCTGTTACAGCTTTAGTTACTAGTTACTTTAGTTACTCCACCCCATTCATCTGTTACAGCTTTAGTTACTAGTTACTTTAGTTACTCCACTACATTCATCTGTTACAGCTTTAGTTACTAGTTACTTTAGTTACTCCGCTACATTCATCTGTTCCAGCTTTAGTTACTAGTTACTTTAGTTACTCCACTACATTCATCTGTTACAGCTTTAGTTACTAGTTACTTTAGTTACTCCACCCCATTCATCTGTTACAGCTTTAGTTACTAGTTACTTTAGTTACTCCACTACATTCATCTGTTACAGCTTTAGTTACTAGTTACTTTAGTTACTCCACTACATTCACCTGTTCCAGCTTTAGTTACTAGTTACTTTAGTTACTCCACCACGTTCATCTGTTCCAGCTTTAGTTACTAGTTACTTTAGTTACTCCACCCCATTCATCTGTTCCAGCTTTAGTTACTAGTTACTTTAGTTACTCCGCTCCATTCATCTGTTCCAGCTTTAGTTACTAGTTACTTTAGTTACTCCACTACATTCATCTGTTACAGCTTTAGTTACTAGTTACTTTAGTTACTCCGCTCCATTCACCTGTTACAGCTTTAGTTACTAGTTACTTTAGTTACTCCGCACCATTCATCTGTTCCAGCTTTAGTTACTAGTTACTTTAGTTACTAGTTACTTTAGTTACTCCACTACATTCATCTGTTCCAGCTTTAGTTACTAGTTACTTTAGTTACTCCGCTACATTCATCTGTTCCAGCTTTAGTTACTAGTTACTTTAGTTACTCCGCTACATTCATCTGTTACAGCTTTAGTTACTAGTTACTTTAGTTACTCCGCTCCATTCATCTGTTCCAGCTTTAGTTACTAGTTACTTTAGTTACTCCACTACATTCATCTGTTACAGCTTTAGTTACTAGTTACTTTAGTTACTCCACCCCATTCATCTGTTACAGCTTTAGTTACTAGTTACTTTAGTTACTCCACCCCATTCATCTGTTACAGCTTTAGTTACTAGTTACTTTAGTTACTCCGCTACATTCATCTGTTACAGCTTTAGTTACTAGTTACTTTAGTTACTCCGCTACATTCATCTGTTCCAGCTTTAGTTACTAGTTACTTTAGTTACTCCACTACATTCATCTGTTACAGCTTTAGTTACTAGTTACTTTAGTTACTCCACCCCATTCATCTGTTACAGCTTTAGTTACTAGTTACTTTAGTTACTCCACTACATTCATCTGTTCCAGCTTTAGTTACTAGTTACTTTAGTTACTCCACTACATTCACCTGTTCCAGCTTTAGTTACTAGTTACTTTAGTTACTCCACCCCATTCATCTGTTCCAGCTTTAGTTACTAGTTACTTTAGTTACTCCGCTCCATTCATCTGTTCCAGCTTTAGTTACTAGTTACTTTAGTTACTCCACTACATTCATCTGTTCCAGCTTTAGTTACTAGTTACTTTAGTTACTCCGCTCCATTCATCTGTTCCAGCTTTAGTTACTAGTTACTTTAGTTACTCCGCTCCATTCATCTGTTCCAGCTTTAGTTACTAGTTACTTTAGTTACTCCGCTCCATTCACCTGTTACAGCTTTAGTTACTAGTTACTTTAGTTACTCCGCTCCATTCATCTGTTCCAGCTTTAGTTACTAGTTACTTTAGTTACTCCGCTACATTCATCTGTTCCAGCTTTAGTTACTAGTTACTTTAGTTACTCCGCTCCATTCATCTGTTCCAGCTTTAGTTACTAGTTACTTTAGTTACTCCACTACATTCATCTGTTACAGCTTTAGTTACTAGTTACTTTAGTTACTCCGCTCCATTCATCTGTTCCAGCTTTAGTTACTAGTTACTTTAGTTACTCCGCTACATTCATCTGTTACAGCTTTAGTTACTAGTTACTTTAGTTACTCCGCTCCATTCATCTGTTCCAGCTTTAGTTACTAGTTACTTTAGTTACTCCGCTACATTCATCTGTTACAGCTTTAGTTACTAGTTACTTTAGTTACTCCGCTCCATTCATCTGTTACAGCTTTAGTTACTAGTTACTTTAGTTACTCCACTACATTCATCTGTTACAGCTTTAGTTACTAGTTACTTTAGTTACTCCGCTCCATTCATCTGTTCCAGCTTTAGTTACTAGTTACTTTAGTTACTCCGCTACATTCATCTGTTACAGCTTTAGTTACTAGTTACTTTACACATTAAAGGACAATTCCAGCGCAAAACGAACCTAGGGGTTAATAACGGATGTGTACCCTCTCTGTCGCTCTCTGGGACACGTTTTCATGCTAATCCAATGAGTTTGGAGCTTGAAAGACGCTAGCGCGGACCGCCGATTAGCTTACAACGCTAGTATTCGGGGCACAGGGAACGTAAAAACAAATCGCTATTTATATACCGCTAAAAAGGCTCTAAATATCACCACACCTCCACGGTAGCATAACGAGGGTCCCTACATGGTAACCCAAGCGTTGAGAACTTTGTAAGTGTACAGAAAGTTTATTAAAAAGATAGATTATAAAGACAGTCACGTTCTCGTATACAGGCGGCCGCCGTCTTGGGAGCGACTGTCTTCATAATCTATCGGTTTAATAAACGGTCTGTACATTTACAAAGTTCTGCTTGGGTTAACATGTAGGTCTGTCTGTTACTTTTTCCACCATTACTGCCATATTCCATGGCAAATAGGCCTATGTAGGCCTACGGGCTGTTTGATGCACATATGCAAATAGGCCTAGACGAGGAAAGATTAGGTCAGGGGTGGCAAACCCTAACCCTAACCCCCTAACCCTAACCCCCTAACCGTAACCCTAACCCCCTAACCCTAACCCCCTAACCCTAACTCTAACCCCCTAACCCTAACCCTAACCCTAACCCCCTAACCCTAACCCTAACCCCCTAACCCTAACCCTAACCCTAACTCTAACCCCCTAACCCTAACCCTAACCCCCTAACCCTAACCCCCTAACCGTAACCCTAACCCCCTAACCCTAACCCCCTAACCCTAACTCTAACCCCCTAACCCTAACCCTAACCCCCTATCCCTAACCCTAACCCTAACCCCCTATCCCTAACCCCCTAACCCTAACCCCCTATCCCTAACCCCCTAACCCTAACC
>CM042317.1:41812430-41814930 GCA_023566125.1 Zingel zingel
CCATAGCTCTATATGTTCCCACAGCCCTATGTTCCCACAGCTCTATGTTCCCACTGCCCTATGTTCCCACTGCCCTATGCTCCCACAGCCCTATGTTCCCACAGCCCTATATGTTCCCACAGCCCTATGTTCCCACAGCTATATGTCCCCACAGCTCTATGTTACCACTGCCCTATGTTCCCACTGCCCTATGTTCCCACAGCCCAATGTTCCCACAGCCCTGTTCCCACAGCCATATGTTCCCACAGCCCAATGTTCCCACAGCCCTATGTTCCCACAGCCCAATGTTCCCACAGCCCAATGTTCCCACAGCCCTATGTTCCCACAGCCCTATGTTCCCACAGCCCTATGTTCCCACAGCTCTATGTTCCCACAGCCCTATGTTCCCACAGCCCTATGGTCCCACAGCCCTATGTTCCTACAGCCCTATGTTCCCACAGCCCTATGTTCCCACAGCTCTATGTTCCCACAGCCCTATGTTCCCACAGCTCTATGTTCACACAGCTCTATGTTCCCACAGCCATATGTTCCCACAGCCCTATGTTCCTACAGCCATATGTTTCCACAGCCCTATGCTCCCACAGCCATATGTTCCCACAGCTCTATGTTCCCACAGCCCTATGTTCCCACAGCCCTATGGTCCCACAGCTCTATGTTCCCACAGCCCTATGTTCCCACAGCTCTATGTTCCCACAGCCCTATGTTCCCACAGCCCTATGTTCCCACAGCTTTATGCTCCCACTGCCCTATGTTCCCAGAACCCTATGTTTCCACAGCCCTATGTTCCTACAGCCATATGTTCCCACAGCCCTATGTTCCCACAGCCCTATGTTCCCACAGCCATATGTTTCCACAGCCCTATGTTCCCACAGCTCTAGGTTCCCACAGCCCTATGTTCCCACAGCCCTATGTTCCCACAGCTCTATGTTCCCACAGCTCTATGTTCCCACAGCTCTATGTTCCCACAGCCCTATGTTCCCACAGCTCTATGTTCCCACAGCTCTATGTTCCCACAGCCCTATGTTCCCACAGCTTTATGCTCCCACTGCCCTATGTTCCCACAGCCCTATGTTCCTACTGGCCTATGTTCCCACAGCCCTATGTTCCCACAGCCGTATGTTCCCACAGCCATATGTTCCCACAGCCCTATGTTCCCACAGCCCTATGTTCCCAGAACCCTATGTTTCCACAGCCCTATGTTCCCACAGCTGTATGTTCCCACAGCCATATGTTCCCACAGCCCTATGTTCCTACAGCCCTATATTCCCACAGCCCTATGTTCCCACAGCCCTATGTTCCCACAGCCCTATGTTCCCACAGCCATATGTTTCCACAGCCCTATGTTCCCACAGCCATATGTTTCCACAGCCATATGTTTCCACAGCCCTATGTTCCCACAGCCCTATGTTCCCACAGCCATATGTTTCCACAGCCCTATGTTCCCACAGCCCTATGGTCCCACAGCCCTATGTTCCCACAGCCATATGTTTCCACAGCCCTATGTTCCCACAGCCCTATGGTCCCACAGCCCTATGTTCCCACAGCTCTATGTTCCCACAGCTCTGTTCCCACAGCTCTATGTTCCCAATGCCCTATGTTCCCAATGCCCTATGTTCCCACAGCCCTATATGTTCCCACAGCTCTATGTTCCCACAGCCATATGTTTCCACAGCCCTATGTTCCCACAGCCCTATGTTCCCACAGCTCTATATGTTCCCACAGCTCTATATGTTCCCACAGCTCTATGTTCCCACAGCTCTATATGTTCCCACAGCCCTGTGCTGGCCAAAACCTCTTTAGGGTAGCGCCAAAACTTCCTCTCTGTAGGAAGCCCCTGCTTAAAGGAGCTACGCTTCTCTTATTACACAACAATATCCTGCTAGAACTTCCAGTATTTTTTTTGTTTTACACGTAAGTCCGAACCATCCAAAAAATGCTTTCACGGTAGAAACGAACAGTACCATGGTTCAGTTTGATCCAGGTCAAGGTTACCTCTTTCTGTCGGGCCGAATGTTCGCAGTTTGGTCCGAACCGGGGATGGTTTTACACCTATAACTTTGGTTCAGATCTAGTCTCGCATTGCCAGACCTTCCTCCACAGCGCTGAGGAGGAGGGTCTGGCTAGTCCACATAGCATTCTGGGATGAGAGAACAACGTGCTCCGGTGTATTGGCATTTCTTTAAACCAATCACAATCGTCTTGGGCGGTGCTGAGCGCCAGACGGAGCCACGTTGCCTCTGCTAAATAGTCTCAGGAAGGAACTTGTTTTGTTGGAACCATAGACGGTAAAAGAATGGACACAGCGACGCCATATATTTCGACGGAGACCAGTGAAGTCTCTTTTCCGGTGATGGCTGAGCGTTACTGAGCAGCCTCCAACTGAGCTTGAAGACGTAGATGTGACGTGAGCAACCTGTCTGAAAGTTGGAAGTCTTCTGGTAGCTGTGCCAAGAGAAATCTCAATCATTCCCAATCTAGCAGAGACGGAGAGCGTAGGTAT
>CM042317.1:41819930-41822430 GCA_023566125.1 Zingel zingel
TCCCTCCCTCTCCCCCTCTCTCCCTCCCTCTCCCTCTCCCTCCCTCTCTCCCCCCTCTCCCTCTCTCTCCCCCTCCCCCTCTCCCTCTCTCCCTCTCCCTCTCCCCCCTCCCTCTCCCTCTCTCTTTTACATAACAGATTGTTAGATAATAGCTGACGCTGTGCAGCTCGTCTCCTTCACATTATTCCCTCTCAGTCCGTGACATCGATTTCATAAAGATCATTTTAAACGCTGTACGTATTCGTCTCAGGATGGAAAAGGATCATTAGTCACCGTTGTTTACAACACCTATTGCGTCATGTTTAAAATGTTATTGTAGCACAACCCTGAATATAATAATACAGAACATGTTAAAGCTAAAACCAGCTGTTTTTAGGGGCTCATCCTGGTACTTTCAGTGCGTTATCTCCACGATATACTTAAAACTGAGTGTGTGAATTGTGCCAGCAGGCGCTTTGAGACACAGTCATTGTATAGCCTACAGTCGGCATTCAGTAAAAATAACCCAGTTGATAGCATAGAGGCGGTCCGCCACGGTATAATGTCCAGCGCCACGGTATCAGAAATATGGCAGACGCACAACAGGGTTTCTGCTACGTACACCGCGCACCCCCCTCCTCCAGCTGTTTATGAAAGTCATAAAGTCGTAGAGCCGTCTGCTCTACTGAACTCACGCTACTGTCCTCCGCTCTCTCCCCCCCTAGGGTGAGCTCTCTCCCCCTCTAGAGTGAGCTCTCTCTCCCTCTAGGGTGAGCTCTCTCTCTCTCCCTAGGGTGAGCTCTCTCCCCCTAGGGTGAGCTCTCTCCCCCCCTAGGGTGAGCTCTCTCTCCCCCTAGAGTGAGCTCTCCCCCCCCCCCCCCCCCCTAGAGTGAGCTCTCTCTCCCCCTAGAGTGAGCTCTCTCTCCCCCCCCCCCCCAGAGTGAGCTCTCTCTCCCCCTAGAGTGAGCTCTCTCTCCCCCTAGAGTGAGCTCTCCCCCCCCCCCCCCCCCTAGAGTGAGCTCTCTCTCCCCCTAGAGTGAGCTCTCTCTCCCTCTAGAGTGAGCTCTCCCCCCCCCCCCCCTCTAGGGTGAGCTCTCTCTCCCCCTAGAGTGAGCTCTCTCTCCCCCTAGAGTGAGCTCTCTCTCCCTCTAGGGTGAGCTCTCTCCCCCTAAAATGAGCTCTCTCTCTCTCCCCCCTAGGATGAGCTCTCTCTCCCCCTAGAGTGAGCTCTCTCTCCCCCCTAGGGTGAGCTCTCTCTCCCCCTAGAGTGAGCTCTCTCTCCCCCCCTAGGGTGAGCTCTCTCTCCCACTAGAGTGAGCTCTCTCCCCCCCCCTAGAATGAGCTCTCTCTCCCCCCTAGAGTGAGCTCTCTCTCCCTCTAGGGTGAGCTCTCTCTCTCTCCCCCTAGGGTGAGCTCTCTCTCCCCCTAGGGTGAGCTCTCTCTCTCCCTCTAGGGTGAGCTCTCTCTCCCTCTAGAGTGAGCTCTCTCCCCCCCCCCTAGGATGAGCTCTCTCTCCCCCTAGAGTGAGCTCTCTCCCCCCCCCCCTAGAGTGAGCTCTCTCTCCCCCCTAGAGTGAGCTCTCTCTCCCACTAGAGTGAGCTCTCTCTCCCCCCTAGAATGAGCTCTCTCTCGCTCTCTCTTCCCCCTAGGGTGAGCTCTCTCTCCCCCCCTAGAATGAGCTCTCTCTCGCTCTCTCTCCCCCCTAGGGTGAGCTCTCTCTCCCCCCTAGAGTGAGCTCTCTCTCCCCCTAGAGTGAGCTCTCTCTCGCTCTCTCTCCCCCCTAGGGTGAGCTCTCTCTCCCCCCTAGAATGAGCTCTCTCTCCCCCCTAGAGTGAGCTCTCTCTCCCACTAGAGTGAGCTCTCTCTCCCTCTAGGGTGAGCTCTCTCTCTCCCCTAGAGTGAGCTCTCTGTCCCTCTAGGGTGAGCTCTCTCTCTCCCCTAGAGTGAGCTCTCTGTCCCTCTAGGGTGAGCTCTCTCTCTCCCCCTCTAGGGTGAGCTCTCTCTCTCCCCCTCTCGAGTGAGCTCTCTCTCCCACTAGAGTGAGCTCTCTGTCCCCCCTAGGGTGAGCTCTCTCTCTCCCCCTCTAGGGTGAGCTCTCTCTCTCCCCCTCTCGAGTGAGCTCTCTCTCTCCCCCTCTAGAGTGAGCTCTCTCTCCTCCTAGAGTGAGCTCTCTCTCCCCCCCTAGAATGAGCTCTCTCCCCCCCCCCCCCCCAGGGTGAGCTCTCTCTCCCTCCTAGGGTGAGCTCTCTCTCCCCCTAGTGTGAGCTCTCTCTCCCCCCTAGTGTGAGCTCTCTCCCCCCACTAGAGTGAGCTCTCTCTCCCTCTAGGGTGAGCTCTCCCCCCCCCCCCCCCGCTAGGGTGAGCTCTCTCTCCCCCCACTAGAGTGAGCTCTCTCCCCCCCCCCCCCCCCCCCGCTAGAGTGAGCTCTCTCTCCCTCTAGGGTGAGCTCTCTCCCCCCCCCACTAGAGTGAGCTCTCTCTCCCTCTAGAGTGAGCTCTCTCTCCCTCTAGAGTGAGCTCTC
>CM042317.1:41829930-41854930 GCA_023566125.1 Zingel zingel
GCAGTCGGAGAGAGGGCAGTCGGAGACAGGACAGTCGGAGACAGGGCAGTCGGAGACAGGACAGTCGGAGACGGGGCAGTCAGAGACAGGGCAGTCGGAGACAGGGCAGTCGGAGACAGGACAGTCGGAGACAGGGCAGTCGGAGACAGGACAGTCGGAGAGAGGGCAGTCAGAGACAGGGCAGTCGGAGACAGGGCAGTCGGAGACAGGACAGTCGGAGAGAGGGCAGTCAGAGACAGGGCAGTCGGAGAGAGGGCAGTCGGAGACAGGACAGTCGGAGACAGGGCAGTCGGAGACAGGACAGTCGGAGAGAGGGCAGTCAGAGACAGGGCAGTCGGAGAGAGGACAGTCGGGACTCACCCGGAGACGGGGAGCTGATGACCTTTGTTGATCTGAAATGAAGACAGATTCAGCGACTGCACGGCCTATTCCTCTCTTAACATGTTCTCAGGAACACGTTACGGTGAACTATTTTAGGACAATATGAGATCGGATTCTGAACGAGCCACCATGATGGTCGGGGAGCAGCCAGACCCACGTGACGCGTTCGTCCAATCAGCTGCCGGTTTTCATTTTCTGGGAAATAATCAGACTGTTAACGGAAACAACACAGAGCAGCGCCGCCTGCTGCTATGGAGACGTATTACGTGCAGAGCTCAAGTCAGCAGTAGATAGGTAGGTAGATAGATAGGTAGATAGGTAGGTAGATAGGTAGGTAAGTAGATAGATAGGTAGATAGATAGATAGATAGATAGGTAGGTAGATAGGTAGGTAAGTAGATAGATAGGTAGATAGATAGGTAGATAGGTAGGTAAGTAGATAGATAGGTAGATAGATAGATAGGTAGATAGGTAGGTAAGTAGATAGATAGATAGGTAGATAGGTAGCACTTTATTGTCCATAGACACGGAAATTTGTCTGGCAATACAAGCTCCAACAATTACAACACAACAACCTAAAGACAACAAATCATGAATAAATAATTAATATGAGGGGCCGGCCCTGCAAGAGTGCTGTTAAAAAGCCATTCATCTGTGGGTGAAAGTGGGGGGCCTTTACTGCCCAACGGCCGGCCGGCCCTGCCTCCCGTTCACCATACGACCATACGGGGGAATTAAAGCTGTTAGCTGAGTCGTTAGCTGTTAGCTTGTTCTCCGCTCAGACAATAGCCTTCCTGTGGAGCGGGGGGGGATACCTGCTGGGAGCCGGCGGGATGCCCGCTGCCAGTCATGCGTCTCTCCGGAGGAAACCGTCGGCTCTTATTTCGTCTCCCCTCTCATCTGGCAGCATCTTGTCGAACGGCCACATACTTCTCTCGTGTTGCCAGGGGCTCTGACCTCTGACCTCTGACCTGTCTGGTCCTCTACTTAGGGTTAAAGTACTAATAGCACACTGAGCACACACTCCGTCACAAGTACAAGGTCTGCGTTGAACACGTACCTCCAGCAGAAGTCTGAAAGTATCGTCAGGAGAGTGTGTGTGTGTGTGTGTGTCTCTGTGTGTGTGTGTGTGTGTGTCTGTGTGTGTGTGTGTCTGTGTGTGTCTCTGTGTGTGTGTGTGTGTGTGTGTGTCTCTGTGTGTGTGTGTGTGTGTGTGTGTGTGTGTGTGTGTGTGTCTCTCTGTGTGTGTGTGTGTGTGTGTGTGTGTGTGTGTGTGTGTGTGTGTGTGTGTCTCTGTGTGTGTGTGTGTGTGTGTGTGTGTCTGTGTGTGTGTGTGTCTGTGTGTGTCTCTGTGTGTGTGTGTGTGTGTGTGTGTCTCTGTGTGTGTGTGTGTGTGTGTGTGTGTGTGTGTGTCTCTGTGTGTGTGTGTGTGTGTGTGTGTGTGTGTGTGTGTGTGTGTGTGTGTGTGTGTGTGTGCCAGCTGAGAATTCCAGACTAAGCCCCCATAAACCTGGTTGTTTTATTTTGAAATCTGGTTCATTCTGTAACCCGCCCGGCTCGACTTACACCAGACTATAGAAATATTAATGAACATGTAAAGTAACTAGTAACTAAAGTAACTAGTAACTAAAGCTGGAACAGATGAATGTAGCGGAGTAACTAAAGTAACTAGTAACTAAAGTAACTAGTAACTAAAGCTGGAACAGATGAATGTAGCGGAGTAACTAAAGTAACTAGTAACTAAAGCTGGAACAGATGAATGGAGCGGAGTAACTAAAGTAACTAGTAACTAAAGCTGGAACAGATGAATGTAGCGGAGTAACTAAAGTAACTAGTAACTAAAGCTGGAACAGATGAATGTAGCGGAGTAACTAAAGTAACTAGTAACTAAAGCTGGAACAGATGAATGTAGCGGAGTAACTAAAGTAACTAGTAACTAAAGCTGGAACAGATGAATGTAGCGGAGTAACTAAAGTAACTAGTAACTAAAGCTGGAACAGATGAATGTAGCGGAGTAACTAAAGTAACTAGTAACTAAAGCTGGAACAGATGAATGGAGCGGAGTAACTAAAGTAACTAGTAACTAAAGCTGGAACAGATGAATGGAGCGGAGTAACTAAAGTAACTAGTAACTAAAGCTGGAACAGATGAATGTAGCGGAGTAACTAAAGTAACTAGTAACTAAAGCTGGAACAGATGAATGTAGCGGAGTAACTAAAGTAACTAGTAACTAAAGCTGGAACAGATGAATGTAGCGGAGTAACTAAAGTAACTAGTAACTAAAGCTGGAACAGATGAATGTAGCGGAGTAACTAAAGTAACTAGTAACTAAAGCTGGAACAGATGAATGTAGCGGAGTAACTAAAGTAACTAGTAACTAATGCTGGAACAGATGAATGGAGCGGAGTAACTAAAGTAACTAGTAACTAAAGCTGGAACAGATGAATGTAGCGGAGTAACTAAAGTAACTAGTAACTAAAGTAACTAGTAACTAAAGCTGGAACAGATGAATGTAGCGGAGTAACTAAAGTAACTAGTAACTAAAGCTGGAACAGATGAATGGAGCGGAGTAACTAAAGTAACTAGTAACTAAAGCTGGAACAGATGAATGGAGCGGAGTAACTAAAGTAACTAGTAACTAAAGCTGGAACAGATGAATGTAGCGGAGTAACTAAAGTAACTAGTAACTAAAGCTGGAACAGATGAATGTAGCGGAGTAACTAAAGTAACTAGTAACTAAAGCTGGAACAGATGAATGGAGCGGAGTAACTAAAGTAACTAGTAACTAAAGCTGGAACAGATGAATGGAGCGGAGTAACTAAAGTAACTAGTAACTAAAGCTGGAACAGATGAATGTAGCGGAGTAACTAAAGTAACTAGTAACTAAAGCTGGAACAGATGAATGTAGCGGAGTAACTAAAGTAACTAGTAACTAAAGCTGGAACAGATGAATGTAGCGGAGTAACTAAAGTAACTAGTAACTAAAGCTGGAACAGATGAATGTAGCGGAGTAACTAAAGTAACTAGTAACTAAAGCTGGAACAGATGAATGTAGCGGAGTAACTAAAGTAACTAGTAACTAAAGTAACTAGTAACTAAAGCTGGAACAGATGAATGGAGCGGAGTAACTGAAGTAACTAGTAACTAAAGCTGGAACAGATGAATGTAGCGGAGTAACTAAAGTAACTAGTAACTAAAGCTGGAACAGATGAATGTAGCGGAGTAACTAAAGTAACTAGTAACTAAAGCTGTAACAGATGAATGTAGTGGAGTAACTAAAGTAACTAGTAACTAAAGCTGGAACAGATGAATGTAGCGGAGTAACTAAAGTAACTAGTAACTAAAGTAACTAGTAACTAAAGCTGGAACAGATGAATGGAGCGGAGTAACTGAAGTAACTAGTAACTAAAGCTGGAACAGATGAATGTAGCGGAGTAACTAAAGTAACTAGTAACTAAAGCTGGAACAGATGAATGTAGCGGAGTAACTAAAGTAACTAGTAACTAAAGCTGGAACAGATGAATGTAGCGGAGTAACTAAAGTAACTAGTAACTAAAGCTGTAACAGATGAATGTAGTGGAGTAACTAAAGTAACTAGTAACTAAAGCTGGAACAGATGAATGTAGCGGAGTAACTAAAGTAACTAGTAACTAAAGCTGGAACAGATGAATGTAGCGGAGTAGAAGTAGAAAGTGGCATGAAAAGAAAAGACTCAAGTAAAGTACAAGTACCTCGACATGTGGACTGAAGTGCAGTACTGGAGTAGATGTACTTAGTTACATTGCAACACTGCTGGCTGCTGCTAAGGGTTCAGTCATATTGTGTTGTCTTCGTTTCAACCTTCTTAAAAACGGGCCCGTGTGACCCGAAGTCAACACGAGGGTTAAACGTCCGTCAGGGTTATACTCAAGTCCTGGTTTGTTCTCAGGTGTAACGCTGCGTTCCAGGTAGCCCGTAACTCGTGTTTTGACCACCTTCTACCGTGAAAGTGTCCTGGAACGCCAGTCAAACCCGTAACTTACTCCCCGTGAACTGGTACCAGATGGTTGTTCTCCCAGTTACAGTTTCTGACATCACACACACATTAACAACAATGGCGCCCCCTGTTGATGCTGTACAGACGCCGCTGGTTAACGGCGAGAAATAGAAATAAATAGGCAACGTAAAGTAATTCCGCACATTGTAATCAAAACTATACACATACGATTGTGTACTACTACAGGTTATGTTTATTAAATGAAGCCCAAAATATGTCGCCGGCTAGAAATCGCTAGGATCAGCTAGCGTTAGCTAACGTCAACGTTTGGTAGCCGCTAGCTAACGTCAACATTAATTAGCCGCTAGCTAACGTCAACATTTCGTAGCGGCTAGCTAACGTCAATGTTAAGTAGCTGCTAGCTAACGTCAACGTTTGGTAGCCGCTAGCTAACGTCAACATTAAGTAGCCGCTAGCTAACGTCAACATTTGGTAGCGGCTAGCTAACGTCAATGTTAAGTAGCTGCTAGCTAACGTCAACGTTTGTTAGCGGCTATCTAACGTCAACGTTAAGTAGCCGCTAGCTAACGTCAACGTTTGGTAGCGGCTAGCTAACATCAACGTTAGGTAGCAGCTATCTAACGTCAATGTTAAATAACTTCTAGCTAACGTCAACGTTAGGTAGCGGCTATCTAACGCCAACGTTAAGTAGCCGTTAGCTAACGTCAATGTTAGATTACATTAGATTAGATTAGATTACATTAGATTAGATTACATTAGATTACATTAGATTACATTAGATTACATTACATTAGATTACATTACATTAGATTAGATTACATTAGATTAGATTACATTAGATTACATTACATTAGATTACATTAGATTACATTAGATTACATTACATTAGATTACATTAGATTAGATTACATTACATTAGATTAGATTACATTAGATTACATTAGATTCTATTACATTAGATTAGATTAGATTACATTAGATTAGATTAGATTACATTAGATTAGATTAGATTACACTAGATTAGATTAGATTAGATTAGATTACATTACATTAGATTAGATTAGATTACATTAGATTAGATTAGATTACACTAGATTAGATTAGATTACATTACATTAGATTACATTAGATTAGATTAGATTACATTAGATTAGATTAGATTACATTAGATTAGATTAGATTAGATTACATTAGATTAGATTAGATTACATTAGATTAGATTAGATTAGATTAGATTACATTAGATTAGATTACATTAGATTAGATTATATTACATTACATTAGATTAGATTACATTACATTAGATTAGATTAGATTACATTACATTAGATTAGATTAGATTACATTAGATTAGATTAGATTACACTAGATTAGATTAGATTACATTAGATTGCATTAGATTAGATTACATTAGATTAGATTAGATTACATTAGATTAGATTACATTAGATTACATTACATTAGATTAGATTACATTAGATTAGATTAGATTACATTAGATTAGATTAGATTACATTAGATTAGATTACATTAGATTAGACTTTATTTATCCCACAATGGGGAAATTCACTTGTTACAGCAGCAGTTTTTTAACAGACAATGTGCAAAAAGTACTGAATGAATGTGAAGTGGATCATATAAAAAGTGAAGTGAAGTGAGGTGAGGTGAAGTGAGGTGAAGTGAGGTGAGGTGAGGTGAAGTGAGGTGAGGTGAGGTGAGGTGAAGTGAGGTGAGGTGAGGTGAGGTGAGGTGAGGTGAAGTGAGGTGAGGTGAAGTGAGGTGAGGTGAGGTGAGGTGAAGTGAGGTGAGGTGAGGTGAAGTGAGGTGAGGTGAGGTGAGGTGAGGTGAGGTGAAGTGAGGTGAGGTGAAGTGAGGTGAGGTGAGGTGAGGTGGCCATAGTACGAAAATATTGTAACGTAAGTAAGTCATTGACGTTACATTAGATTGAATAATATGTAATTAAATAACATAGCAAAAGTAGGGCCTAACGTGCCCAAAAAATAATCAAAAAATAAATAAATAGGAATATCTTCTGCTACGTTCCCCCCTCTCATTCCCCCTGCTCTGGCGTTCCCCCCTCCCATTCCCCCTGCTCTGGCGTTCCCCCCTCTCATTCCCCCTGCTCTGGCGCTTCCTCCTCTCATTCCCCCTGCTCTGGTGTTCCGTCCTCTCATTCCCCCTGCTCTGGCGTTTTCCCCCCTCATTCCCCCTGCTCTGGCGTTTCCCCCTCTCATTCCCCCTGCTCTGGCGTTTCCCCCTCTCATTCCCCCTGCTCTGGCGCTTCCTCCTCTCATTCCCCCTGCTCTGGCGTTTTCCCCCCTCATTCCCCCTGCTCTGGCGTTTCCCCCTCTCATTCCCCCTGCTCTGGCGTTTCCCCCTCTCATTCCCCCTGCTCTGGCGTTTCCGAGCCCCTAAACCGGAGACATTTGCAAACACTTCTGACTCGTTTTGGAATCAGCGGGGTTGTGTTGCAGTCTCAACGGGCGCAAACGGAGACCTTTGGCAACGCTGACGCCAACGTTTCCCCTCCTGATTGGGTCTCATCGGTCACGCCGTGGTGTTAAAAAGTCTTGAATTTAACGTGGAGAATCTCGGCGGTAGCCTGACTCGGCGGTAGCCTGACTCGGCGGTAGCCTGACTCGGCGGTAGCCTGACTCGGCGGTAGCCTGACTCCTCGGAGCCGTCACAGAGACATAAAGTGAGGCTGAAAAGTCTCCCGGCTCCGACGGAGAGGGTTGGCCTCCCGGTCACAGTTCACGGTGTTCTGGGCTCAAACATTTCAGTGTGAGGCGGATTTGAGTTGATGAGGTTAAAAAGATCCTTTTCTTCGGAGTGAATGGGAAGTCATTGTGTGGAATTCCTGTGGGCTGACAAAGCGAGCAGAGACGTAGGAGAGTCCAGGATCTGAAGCTCTACGGGAGGTTTAACTGTTCCCTGTCAAACAGGACAAACGGCAGAAACAGACTCTCAAGAGTTTGTTTGACTTTGTCTAGTTTCAGGGCTGTTCCATGTTAAACTAAAAGGATCTTACTCTTTAACTAAAAGGTCTATCTCTGTAGGGATCCATCCCATAATGTTGTGAAATGATGAAATCACCATCAGCTAACCCACCAGACTCCATGTAAATAATCAGGACTTTTAGCGTGTACAGAGCCAGCATATCTCCACCAGACTCCATGTAAATAATCAGGACTTTTAGCGTGTATAGAGCCAGCATATTTCCACATGTAAATGGTTGAATTAAGGGTTTATTTCAACCAAACCAGAGTGGTGATTGTTGGAACAGTGGAAAGATGAACCAAGACGGCTTTTTGTAGTTTTATTTAGTTTCTGTCCACTTTGAATGAAGGGTGTTTTACGATGATAAAAGTCCTGATTATTTACATGGAGTCTGGTGGAGTTTGGTGATGGTGATGTCGGGGCTGTTTCATGTTAAACTAAAAGGTCTATCTCTGTAGGGATCCTTTCCATAATTGCACTTGTCAGAATATGCTAAGGCACAAACTTAGCAAATGTTCCCTTAGAAGTACAAAAATATATCATTAGGTGCAATTATGCACCTTCCATTGTACATTGACCAAGCGCGTTTACTTATAGCGCTAAAGGGACGGCGATAGTCCCGACCAAGCGCGTTTACTTATAGCGCTAAAGGGACGGCAATAGTCCCGACCAAGCGCGTTTACTTATAGCGCTAAAGGGACGGCGATAGTCCCGACCAAGCGCGTTTACTTATAGCGCTAAAGGGACGGCAATAGTCCCGACCAAGCGCGTTTACTTATAGCGCTAAAGGAGACTTTTAGCGTCAATAAGAACGACAAAGGCACCTGACCAAACGTCCTTATTTTACGAGATGGGTGTGAGGACGTGTTGGTCCCTTAATGTTTAAATGTAAAACGGCAGGAATTAGTGGATGCTCATCACAGCAGAAAATGAAAGTCATCTCTCAAGACAGAAACACAAGTTAATCTATACTATATACTATAACTCAATAATTGTCAAACTAAATTAAAGATATATAAAGATATTTTACAACAATGTACCTTTGAGGGTACCACCCCAGGTACTGTTTGGTACATGTCCAACGCCAGCGTCATTTCAGTGCTTCCCATTCATTTCTATGGGAGCAGCCGGGCAATGCATTCTGGGAGCCTTGCAGGGACTTTGGAGGAGCGGAGCGTCGAGGTGCCCGATACCACATTTTTTTAAGCCCCATATAGACGATCTTGTGAAAATGCTTAAACTTAAATTGGCGCCTTGTTAATGCAACATTTGATCTATTTTGAGACTACGGAGACCTGTTGTACATGAATGCTTCTGCTAAATGTCTCCATTAGATTGATATTGCATATCATGCTTCTCTGCGGTTCGTTACTAACTGTAGGGTCTTGACCCATCATTGTGAACTGTATTCTCGAGTGGGATGGCCTTCTTTGTCCTCCAGGAGGCTGGGTCACTGGTAGACTTTCATTTATAAGGTCTTTTGCCTTCCTGCATCTGTAACTTAATCTCATGGAGGAGTGTTGGCTCTCACTGTTTGCGTTCGAATGATCTTTTGTTGCTCGCTGTTCCACGTGCCCGTACAGAACTGGGAAAAAGGGCTTTTGTTCATTCAGCCCCCCACACATGGGACATGTTGCAAAAAGACTGGGAATTGACTGAATTACTTATAAACGCTTTTAAGTCCAGATTGAGAGCACTTGAGTCGATCTTTTGTAATCGTTTGTGATAATGTATATGTAATTGTATTGTATGTTTGTAGCTTTTTTGCTGCTTCTTGGCCAGGACTCTAGAAAAAGAGGTTCTTAATCTCAATGGGATTTTCCTGGTTAAATAAAGGTTAAATAAAATAATTTGCAAATAGGTTGACTTTGGTTCAACTTTATGCAAATGAGGAGCGGCCGGCTCGGCTCGCAGCCTCTCAAACGCTCCTGAAAGTCTTTCAAACGTGCACGTGATCCACAGGATTGACTCGGTAGTTATTAGCTATTAGACCCTTCGTTAACAACAGCCCTTCCGTCTTTTGCTCCAGATAAACACAAATGGATTTGTGTCCGTGGTCGAGCCTCCGGCCGAGGAGCAGTACCTCGGGAAGATGCCCGCCAGTTTCAAAATGATCGCCGCTCTGCTGGGCGACCTGGACGACAGCGACGGGCGGGGGAGGGTCCACTTCAGGTGGGACAGCAGCCCGGAGGTACGGAATCGAACCGCTGAACACGTCAGGCGAGCGTTCCCCAGAGACGAGCCGGAGGAGCCCATCGGCGTCCTCATCGTCACCTGGGAGAACATGGCCGCCCGGGGGACGCCCGGACGCGGAGACGGACTGGACACTAAGGTGGGAAGCATCAGAGACGTGGACTCGTATTCTTTATGTGTGCGTACGAAATAAAGAAGAAGGAATATACAATAACATAATGAAATGCACAGGTGGCATAGAAAAAGGAGCCGCCCCTAACGTTGCAGTTAAAGATAGCTGCACACGCTTGGCACACATCTGCACATGAACGGACATATTTCATTTAAATATTTAAAGGAGGGAAATACATATTTAAAGTTAGGGCTGTGTATTGGCAAGAATCTGGCGATACGATACATGAGTCACCATTCAATATGTTGTGATATATTTCCATACTGTGGGTAAGGCTAAATATATTGGGATTTTTTTGAAGTATAGCTTTAGAAAAACTAATATTTAAAAAAAGACATGATGTGCATAAAAGTCAAAGCAGTTCACTTTAGGACAACAATTCAGTACAGAGAAAATCAAAGTGCCAGTTTGGGATTGTGGTTCCAGGTTCTTAGTGAGCTGATGTTGATATGCTAAAGTAGAGAGTTCAGCCATAGCTACGTTGTTAGCTTCTAGCAACAAGTCAGGCACTGTCAGGCACTGCTAGGTACTGTTAGGCACTGCTAGGCACTGCTAGGTACTGCTAGGTACTGCTAGGCACTGTTAAGCACTGTTAGGCACTGTTAGGCACTGCTAGGCACTGTCAGGCACTGCTAGGTACTGTTAGGCATTGCTAGGAACTGTCAGGCACTGCTAGGCACTGCTAGGTACTGCTAGGTACTGTTAGGCACTGTTAGACACTGTTAAGCACTGTTAAGCACTGCTAGGCACTGCTAGGCACTGCTAGGCACTGCTAGGCACTGTTGGGCACTGCTAGGCACTTTTAGGCACTGTTAGGCACTGTCAGGCACTACTGGACACTGTTAGGCACTGTTAGGCACTGCTAGGCACTGCTAGGCACTGCTAGGTACTGTTAGGCACTGTTAGGCACTGCTAGGCACTGTCAGGCACTGCTAGGCACTGTTAGGCACTGTTGGGCACTGTTAGGCACTGCTAGGCACTGCTAGGCACTGTTAGGCACTGCTAGGCACTGTTAGGCACTGCTAGGCACTGCTAGGTACTGTCAGGCCCTGCTAGGCCCTGCTAGGCACTGCTGGGCACTTTTAGGCACTTTTAGGCACTGTGAGGCAAGGACACTAATGGTGTGTCTCAGCATAGCCATCTAGCGGTAGGGGGTTTAAATACAACATAAAACTTGAACCACTGTCTTACATGAATATTTTTTAACGTAAAAAAATAAAAATCGATATTGCCTTTTTGAAAATCTATACAGTATTGCAAAATAAAATATCGCGATACTCAAGTGTATCGATTTTTAAGGAAAGAGAGGGAACAATTCGTGACAAGGGTTAGGCGTACTCAGGTATTTCTCTGACTCAGACTCTGCCTTTGGGGGGGGGGGGGGGGGGGGCGATCTAGGCACCAGAGGTGGGACTAAGTCAAACATGAGCAAGTCACAAGTCAAGTCATAAAAAAAATGACCTTTAACGTTTTTGATTGTGATTGGTTTAAACTAGGGCTGTCAGCATTAACGCGTTAATCGCGATGCGATTAAGGGTCGAGCATAATGTGTTAATTTTTTTAATCGTATTAATCGCATGTCGCGATTTATTCATTTTTCACTTCACTCGGGTGGCGTCGTGCCTAACAGGCGACTATTTTGCCGTACTTCCTGGTGCTGCAGGAATAGCAACACGGATTTCGGAGCCTCATTCTGGAGCCGCTGATATGTCTGCTCTTCTCTCTGATGCTCTGAGACAGACGATACAGGCTACACACACACCGCTGCACGGGACGCTAGTTAACGCTACTCAACAGCAGCTAACGTTAGCCTACCGCTAGCTAGTTAACACTATACTCAACAGCAGCTAACATTAGCCTACCGCTAGCTAGTTAACACTATACTCAACAGCAGCTAACATTAGCCTACCGCTAGCTAGTTAACACTATACTCAACAGCAGCTAACGTTAGCCTACCGCTAGCTAGTTAACACTATACTCAACAGCAGCTAACGTTAGCCTACCGCTAGCTAGTTAACACTATACTCAACAGCAGCTAACATTAGCCTACCGCTAGCTAGTTAACACTATACTCAACAGCAGCTAACATTAGCCTACCGCTAGCTAGTTAACACTATACTCAACAGCAGCTAACGTTAGCCTACCGCTAGCTAGTTAACACTATACTCAACAGCAGCTAACGTTAGCCTACCGCTAGCTAGTTAACACTATACTCAACAGCAGCTAACATTAGCCTACCGCTAGCTAGTTAACACTATACTCAACAGCAGCTAACATTAGCCTACCGCTAGCTAGTTAACACTATACTCAACAGCAGCTAACGTTAGCCTACCGCTAGCTAGTTAACACTATACTCAACAGCAGCTAACGTTAGCCTACCGCTAGCTAGTTAACACTATACTCAACAGCAGCTAACGTTAGCCTACCGCTAGCTAGTTAACACTCTACTCGACAGCAGCTAACGTTAGCCTACCGCTAACTAGTAGCTGGATTAAACACGGTTAACATGCTAACAGCTAACGCTAAACGGTGTAACGTTAGTCTGTGTTTCACTGTAGAGGATTCAACACCGGGAGGTAACAATCTGCAGCTGCTGTCGGAGAAACACAGACGGTGCGTTCAATGAAACTGGTGAACTACAGCCTCGTGGTGCATTTGAAGTTATTGTAAATGTCCATTTCCCATCTGGTGGTTGTTTTTGTCGTTCAACAGCAACTTACTAGTGAAATAAGTTATTGTTATAGTTATTACATTATTATTAAACATTTAATTTTGACGATATGGCCTTAGCAACAAACAAGCCGTTCTTTAATGTCGCCAACTGTTTAGTACCCTTCTTTTTTTTTTAAACTTTCTTAGAAAGTTCAGGCACCGGTACCGTTTTAAAAGTAGCGCTTTAGCACTGGTATCCAAACCAAACAATAGCCAACCCTAATATTGACTCTAGATTCAAATGTGACTCTAGATTAAATATATAATAAACAAATACGAATCTTAAAGTCAAGTTCATAAAGTAACTTTCTTTGCATTCATTTGATTCCCAATCAAGATACACTGGGAAGAACGGCTTTCCATCGTTAATATGGACTTAAAAACAGCTCTGAAATGCAAAATAATAGAATTTTAATCATGTGATAAAATATGCGATTAATCGCGATTAACTATAGAACTTCAACGATTAATCGCGATTAACTAGAACTTCAACGATTAATCGCGATTAAGAAAATGTAATCGCTTGACAGCCCTAGTTGAAAGACATGCCAATAACCCAGAGCACATAGTCCTCCCATCCAGGAACGCTGTGTGGACTAGCCGGACCTTCCTCCGCAGCGCTGTGGAGGAGGGTCCGGCTATGCGAGAGTAAATGCAACCTTAATTAACAAAACTGCACACGTAATGTGCCAAACAATCGTCTCTTTTTGTGATCGTCAGGAGCCGAAAAACACAATCGCTGTTCAAATTTGATTAATCGCACGGCCCTTGCAACTACGTATTGTTTTGTGCTTTCAGAGAAACACTTTCCAGCTGGTTGTGGCGTCCACGGAGATGTTGTCCTGCGCCATCCTCCTGTACCCGCGAGACCAACTGCAGTTCCTCTCCACGCCAGTCGGGGGCGAGAGTAAGCTCCTCGAGGCTGGCTTCAACGAAGGCCTTGTGGCGGGCTGGTGGTGGAGGGAAAAACAGGGGACGTACTTCCGCACCACCACCGACGAAGAGACTTCCATCAGGGAACTCACGGAGTACGAATCTGCTCGAATATCAAAGATACACAAAACGTGAAAGCATATCAGAATACACGACGGCATTTCTCGTCTTGTCTTGTCTTTTAAATGAGTTTTCTTCCTTCCTTTATCCAACCAGAAAGACGAACTCGGGGCAGACTGGAGTTTGGGTGTACGAGATCGGCTCCTCGCCAATCTTTGTCGCCATTACACCTGGGACAGTCACTACCCTTCCTGAGGAAGATGCCACCGAGCCGCCCGTCACCATATTGCCAAGGCGATCTGAGAAAGAAACCGCGACTGGAACTCCCAACGAGTACAGACCCATCACGGCAGAGTACGCCAAACCAGAGACAGAGGAACCGGATTACCCAGAATACCCAGAATCGGAGACACCAACGTACACCGAATCCGAGAGGGCTGATCCAACTTACCCTGACCGATCTGAGACTAGATACCCTGACCGATCTGAGACTAGATACCCTGACCGATCTGAGACTAGATACCCTGACCGATCTGAGACTAGATACCCTGACCGATCTGAGACTGGATATCCTGACCGATCTGAGACTGGATATCCTGACCGATCTGAAACTGGATATCCTGACCGATCTGAGACCGGATACCCTGACCGATCTGAGACCGGATACCCTGACCGATCTGAGACCGGATACCCCGTCGTTGACCCTTTGCAGCCAACGGTCCCTGAAACCACTGAGCCGAGATACTCTACATCTGAGCCGAGGTACCCTGAGCGCACCGAGAGTGGAGCCCCCGACTCTGAGCTTAGATACTCTCCAGTCCAACCAAGATACCCTGAACCAGTCCAACCAGTGCCTCCACGTTCCCGGTCCCAGCAACCCCAGATCGTCGTCGTAGATGAAGATGAAAATCTGGACGTGAACGGTAAAAAGATCAAAACTTTTGGATGCAAACAAGCAGTTTTTTTTCTTGAATAATTCCATAGAAATGAAAAGAATGAACGAAAGCCTACTGAACTGTTTTCCGTGGTCTTCAGATACAGTATTAGGGGACCACTAAGGCCTATATAAAAGAGACTTCAGATACAGTATTAGGGGACCACTAAGGTCTATATAAAAGAGACTTCAGATACAGTATTAGGGGACCACTAAGGTCTATATAAAAGAGAGTTCAGATACAGTATTAGGGACCACTAAGGTCTATATAAAGAGACTTCAGATACAGTATTAGGGACCACTAAGGTCTATATAAAGAGACTTCAGATACAGTATTAGGGACCACTAAGGTCTATATAAAAGAGACTTCAGATACAGTATTAGGGACCACTAAGGCCTATATAAAAGAGACTTCAGATACAGTATTAGGGGACCACTAAGGTCTATATAAAGAGACTTCAGATACAGTATTTGGGGACCACTAAGGTCTATATAAAAGAGAGTTCAGATACAGTATTAGGGACCACTAAGGTCTATATAAAGAGACTTCAGATACAGTATTAGGGACCACTAAGGTCTATATAAAGAGACTTCAGATACAGTATTAGGGACCACTAAGGTCTATATAAAAGAGACTTCAGATACAGTATTAGGGACCACTAAGGTCTATATAAAAGAGACTTCAGATACAGTATTAGGGGACCACTAAGGTCTATATAAAGAGACTTCAGATACAGTATTAGGGGACCACTAAGGCCTATATAAAGAGACTTCAGATACAGTATTAGGGGACCACTAAGGCCTATATAAAAGCATCCAAAGAGCACCATGTCATGGGACCTGGCTGGTTGGGCATTGTTTGTTCTTTAACAATGCTGATTCCAATTCAGATTCTTCCCTTCGATCCCGATTCTTTGAGGGGTCACATGCTTATTTCACAAATAAAAGGAAAGTTTTATTTTGAGTTAATGGTGGGTTGCGGTTTTACCGGGCTAATGTGCTCCAAGCCTGCAACACAACGCCTGGCCGCTACGGAAACCAAAACATGTGCTTGTTAAATTTGGAACGGATGATCGGATTAGAAACCAAATCCTCCAAACGATTCCAAGTAGGAATTGGTTCTCGATGCCTAATCCTACTCGTCAGGTCACTACTGCGCTGCCCGTTTGTCCTCACAGCCGAGACTTGCCGCAAGTCGGCTCGTACAGAAGGTTATACGAAAGTTAGTCCAGTCACAAAAAGATGGCTGCCTCTCTGACCAGTCTGCTTAATTGTGCATTTGAATGAGCCTTTCTATCCATTTCGTTTCTATGGGTAATTCTGTTTTTAAGTTGTTGTTTTTTTTGTTTTAATTGAACCCAAATGGGTTCGTTCTTTTGGTTGTTTTTTTTCACAGTATTTGCGTACAATTCGGAGACGTGCGCCCTCAACAGGCACAAGTGCTCAGCTTTCGCTGACTGCCGGGATTACAGCAACGGGTACTGCTGCCATTGCAGGCCTGGATTCTACGGTAACGGGAAGGACTGCGTCGCCGAAGGTGAGAAGCATGTTCGCTATTACTTCAGCTGTTGTTGTTTAAGAAGCAGACGTTATCTGAGGATTACTTCAGTGATCTAGACCACTAGTGGTCCGTGAGTGTACTGCAGGTGGTCCGTGGAAAAGCTTGTAACCTTTTATATTAAGAATATGTATATTGTATAGTAAATAAATTAAATATGTGTGCAGTAAACCTTCTTGTAACGAGCCTGTTGTACTGATGTGATGACCAGTTCTAGTTTTAGTGCTAGTAGGCCTATTAATTAAGATTAATTCAGGTAGGACTGTGTGTTGACATATTTTATTATGTGTATTATGAGGTGGTCCGTGAAAATTCTTGATTACAAATAGTGATCCACACACACACACAAAGTTTGAAAACCCCTGATCTAGACCACACTCTAAAATGTACCGAGACCAAGCCCCCCCAAGAGCAAGAATTTGGCACCGCCCAAGACGATTGCGATTGGTTAAAAGAAATGCCAATAACCAGGAATGCTGTGTGGACTAGCTGGACCAGCTGTGGAGGAAGGTCTGGCAAAGCGAGACTATGACAACCCTAATAACTGTAACCTGGAACTACTGAACTTCCTGCTCTACTAATACAAGTCTTTGTTGTTTTTCCAGGGAAACCGCAGAGAATGAACGGCAAGGTGAACGGTCGAGTGTTTGTGGGGAACTCGCCTTCGCCCGTGGAGCTCAGCAACAACGACTTGCACTCGTACGTGGTAGCCAATGACGGACGGGCCTACGTGGCCATCAGCAACATCCCCGTTAGCCTGGGACCCTCCCTGCAGCCGCTGTCCTCCCTGGGGGGAGTCATCGGCTGGGCCTTCGCCCTGGAGCAGCCCGGCTACCAGAACGGCTTCAGTCTCATCGGTGAGCCGACGTCTCGTTGTGTGAAGTTGTAGGTTGACGGTCCAGTTATTCGAATTTCGATCTCGATTTCGGCTCCTAACGATCACAGAATTTTTTTTTTTGGCACATCATGTTTGATTGGGAGTTTTTTTGTGATTGTTTTTGGCAAAAATCATTAAAAAATGCGATGGAATATGCGGGATATTTATGCAATTTTATGCGATGAAATTGCGGTAATTTGCAAAAATTTCAGGAATTTGCAAAAATTTCGGGAATTTGCAAAAATTTCTGGAATTTGCAAAAATTGCGGGGACGTGCAAAAATTTCGGGAACGTGCAAAAATTTCGGGAACTTGCAAAAATTTTGGGAACGTGCAAACATTTTGGGAATTTGCAAAAATTTCAGGAATTTGCAAAAATTTCGGGAATTTGCGAAAATTGCGGGAACTTGCAAAAATTTCGGGAACGTGCAAAAATTTCGGGAACGTGCAAAAATTTTGGGAACTTGCAAAAATTTCGGGAATTTGCAAAAATTTCGGGAACTTGCAAAAATTTCGGGAACTTGCAAAAATTGCGTGAATTTGCAAAAATTGCGGGAACTTGCAAAAATTTCGGGAATTTGCAAACATTTCGGGAATTTGCAAAAATTGCGGGAACTTGCAAAAATTTCGGGAATTTGCAAAAATTTCGGGAATTTGCAAAAATTGCGGTCTCATCGCGGGGTCTGCAGCTTTTCGATGACGTTCACGTCGCGCAATTACGTCACTTCATAATGTTCCCATGGCAACAGGGGAAAACGGCTGCTCTTGTGTGAAGTAAACGCAACATTTCTCAACTTTCTGCTGAGATATATGTGGGACTTTTTTGCAACGAAAATGCGTTTTTCTGGAGGGACTGACTAGTGAACTGTTATTTTGTCGTGTGTTGTGAGTGAAAAACTAAAAAGTTGAAAATTCACAATCGAGAGAGTCATCAGCGCCACAAAACGCAACTTATGTCTGAAACGCTAACAAAGTTAGGGCCTTCGCCCTGGAGCAGCCCGGCTACCAGAACGGCTTCAGTCTCATCGGTGAGCCGACGTCTCGTTGTGTGAAGTTGTAGGTTGACGGTCCAGTTATTCGAATTTCGATCGCGATTTCGGCTCCTAACGATCACAGAATTTTTTTTTTTGGCACATTATGTTTGATTGGGAGTTTTTTTGTGATTGTTTTTGGCAAAAATCCTTGATTGTGCGTCACGTTTTCTTACAAAATGCGATGGAATATGCGGGATATTTATGCAATTTTATGCGATGAAATTGCGGGAATTTGCAAAAATTGCGGGAACTTGCAAAAATTTCGGGAATTTGCAAAAATTGCGGTAATTTGCAAAAATTGCGGGAACTTGCAAAAATTTCGGGAATTTGCAAAAATTGCGGGAACTTGCAAAAATTTAGGGAATTTGAAAAAATTTTGGGAATTTGAAAAAATTTCGGGAATTTGAAAAAATTGCGGGAACTTGCAAAAAAAAATTTTTTTCACAGAATTTTTTTTTTTGGCACATTATGTTTGACTGGGAGTTTTTTTGTGATTGTTTTGGGCAAAAATCATTGAAAAATGCGATGGAATATGCGGGATATTTATGCAATTTTATGCGATGAAATTGCAGTAATTTGCAAAAATTGCGGGAGGAGAGTAAAGATGGAGAGCTCCTAAAGCTTAGTTCCATATCATTGCACGGATTATTCCTTGTTTTGTCGTTAGTGAAACACAATATTGACCTTGTAGGTGAAAAAGGAGCCTCGTATAAGAATGACATTTCCTCCTGTGGAGTCCGTTCATTCACATTCGGATATCGCCTATTTTGGACTGGGGAAATGGCGGATAGCGTAAACAACAACTGCTAACGTGAGTTGTTTAAAACCTTTCTTTTCAAATAACGGAGGATCAGTCACTCAGCAATGTAAGTTACGTATCCCTGCTGTATCGGACAGTTTTAAGTTCCCCTTAAATTTTCCCTTAAATTTCCCCTTAACTGCCGAATCGGATGCCAACTTCAGCGTCGTAAAAAGACCCTAAGTTGCATTTTGGCGCGAGTTACGCTTTAACGTTGGGCACAACGTCAGCTTAGCGTCTTCTCATTCTCCCAATCAGCACGTCCGTATCAACTTTTGTCTTCTTTAAAGCTCAGTTTTTGTTTTTCGGGTCGGCAGCTGATTGAAAACTTAAGTCTTGGCTTCTTTACATTGTTGGTAGTTCATATCTCCACAAAATGGACGAGGAGGAAACGTCACGCAATTCAAGTCAATGGAGAGCGTCCGGTGTGGGCGGGACTTAAATGTGCTCTGTCATTATGTATAGCAAGGCTCTCATTGGCTAGCTGTTAGCCAATCAGAGTCAAGCAGCTTAGCTAATTAATGAGAGCTGGCACAAATGGAGTCTTCCTGCAGGCTTTCTATACCGCGCTAGAATGGCTTGAAACAAGGTAACCAAGTTACAGAGTCCATGGTAGACCTTCAGACGTTACCGTAAAGTGATGACATACGTGTGGCGGGGCACCTTTAAAGCGTGCAGAACCCTCACATGTATTCTCATGCAACATATAGACAAGCCTCAAAAGTGACATTTGGATGTTTTGACTTGGTAGCAAACTGCTTTAGCTCAACGTACAGAAATACAGTTCGGACCCTGACGTGTTCTCCCCCACGCGTCCATGCAGGCGGCGTGTTCTCGCGGCAGGCCGAGGTGATCTTCCAGCCCGGTAACGAGCGTCTGAGCATCAAGCAGCAGTTCACGGGAATCGACGAACACGACCACCTGGTGGTGAGCACCGAGCTGGAGGGACGCGTGCCCGCCGTCCCGCTGGGATCCTCCGTCCAGATCAGCCCCTACAAGGAGATCTACCAGTACGACACTAACCGTAAGCACTGACGGCAACTACAGCCGGCAACACGGCGCAGCTCCCGCGCTGTTTGGTTGTGTATAAAACTGTTATGTTACTGTTTTATCATAATTATGACTTTTTATCCCATAATTATGACTTTTTATCTTATAATTATGACTTTTTGTATCAAAATTATGACTTTTCATCTCATAATTATAACTTTTTTTCCCATAATTATGACTTTTTGTCCCATAATTATGACTTTGTATCCCATAATTATGACTTTTCATCTAATAATTTGGACTTTTCATCTTATAATTATGACTTTTTATCTCATACGAGATTTCAATTTGTATCTTTTTTGTCTAATGCAGCCTTTGCAACCAGGAAAAGACTAAACTTAAGCATGTAACGATATTACAATTCTTCAAAATCGAAGACGACATCTAGTCTCGTATCACGATATCGATGTAATATTGAAATATCGCCCAGCCCTATGGTGAATGGATGCTGTGCTATGTAAAAGCTCTGTGAGTAGTCGTTATTTCCTACTGCGTCTCCTCCTTTCAGTCATCACTTCCTCCTCCAACCGTGACTACACCGTCTCCTCCACCCCCGGCGGCGGTGCACAGACCCGGAGCTACCAATGGCGCCAGACCATCAGCTTCCAGAGCTGCCCGCACACCGAGGCGACGGCGGCCGCCACCCAGCAGCTCAGCGTGGACCAGATCTTTGTGATGTTCGACGCGGACAACCATCTGATCCGCTACGCCATGAGCAACAAGATCGGCTCGGTCCACAGTGAGTCCTCTCCTCTCTCCCTCATCCTCGGCTCCTTCCTCCCCCTCTCTCCCTCTCCTCTCTCGCTCATCCTCTGCTCCTTCCTCCCCCTCTCTCCCTCTCCTCTCTCGCTCATCCTCGGCTCCTTCCTCCCCCTCTCTCCCTCTCCTCTCTCCCTCATCCTCTGATTCCAGCTTGTTAAATGTGAATATCTTCTAGTCTCTTCTCTCCTCTGGGACAGTAATCTGAATATCTTCTAGTCTCTTCTCTCCTCTGGGACAGTAATCTGAATATCTTCTAGTCTCTCCTCTGGGACAGTAATCTGAATATCTTCTAGTCTCTTCTCTCCTCTGGGACAGTAATCTGAATATCTTCTAGTCTCTTCTCTCCTCTGACAGTAATCTGAATATCTTCTAGTCTCTTCTCTCCTCTGACAGTAATCTGAATATCTTCTAGTATCTTCTCTCCTCTGGGACAGTAATCTGAATATCTTCTAGTATCTTCTCTCCTCTGACAGTAATCTGAATATCTTCTAGTCTCTTCTCTCCTCTGGGACAGTAATCTGAATATCTTCTAGTCTCTTCTCTCCTCTGACAGTAATCTGAATATATTTGAGTTTTGGACAGAACAAGACATTTGAGGACGTCATCTTGGGCTTTTTGGGAAACACTGATCCACATTTTTCACCATGTTTTGACATTTTTATAGCTCAAACAACTAATTGATTAATCAAGAAAATAATCGACAGATTAATGGACTATGAAAATAATCGTTAGCTGCAGCCCTAGTTGTGTGGTAGGCATCACTGTTCTGACACTAGACCAGGAGTGCGTGGTCGCCTCCATGTTGTCGGATGGTTAGGGTCTCCTGGCCGTCTCTCTGTCTGTCTGTCTGTCTGTCTGTCTGTCTGTCTGTCTGTCTGTCGGGGAGGGGGGGGGGGCGGAGTACAAACATGTGTGTGATTACCGGGAGGAATGCACCCAAACACGCCTCCGACAGTTTAGTGTTTACAGCGGGACATCAGAGGAAGACAAACACTAACCTGAGGCCGGCTGTATTTCCTCAGCTGTGAGAGCGTTGGCAGGCGGATACCAGGACACAGAGGGGGGGGAGGGGCGTCCTTATTAAAGAGGGAGGGGGGCTGTTGATGGGTCATCTCCTGCAGGCGGCGGGGGGGGAGGGGGGGGGGGGGGGAGGAGGAGGAGGAGGAGGGGGTTTCAGAGTTACACAAGCAAACACAACTCAGTTTGTTGCCAAAAAGTGGGACATCTGTGTCGTGTTTCCTGCGAGGAGGTGAACGTCTGAACAAGAGGACACTGACTCTGTGTCGTCTCCACTGTGGAGTCTTTGTCCACAGATGCATTCTGGGATAGGGGGGCGGGGGCAGGGGGACGCTTGGGGTTGTTTTGCGTTTCTTTAAACGCTGTCGCCTCACTTCATGGAGCTCCTCAACTCCGAAAACTTTGAAGCAAATTGTCAATTCGGCATCAATTTTCGCAAGACTGCCTATATTCAAAATCTAAACAGTTAATTTCTCTCCTAAAACGTTGTCAGAAGGGAATTTCACGATGAATAAGATGGTGAAAATTGTTTAAAATGTCCCGTTGTTGGTTGTTGCTCTGTCTGCAAGTTCCAAGTTGGCAGTGGGCGGGACTTATAAGTTCGACCAATCAAGTCCACCTAGGAAAAGGGAAAAGGGAGAAGACCCTGCTCTGAAGTAGGAGCTAAAAGAGTACGCTACTGAGGCCAGGGGAACTTAAAAATCCCCAAATCTAGGAACGTTTAGTTCTAAGAACTGCAAAAATCCCTCCGGTCGGAAAGCCCCTATGGTCTCAGGAGGAACTTGTTTTGGTCGAGCATTTACACCCCGCAGAAGAAAATGCCTCATATACAATATTAAATGAAGTTAACTGTTGACACAATACCGTAACTGCTGTCAGGTCCGTTAAAGTCAAGAACAACACGGACAATAAAAATCCTTTAGGACTAGGGCTGTCAAACGATTACATTTTCTTAATCGCGATTAATCGCATTTTTTATCACATGATTAAAATTCTATTATTTTGCATTTCAGAACTGTTTTTAAGTCCATATTAACAATGGAGCCCCTGGTGATAGTATATATCTTGGTCACCGGTGGAGTTAAGGTGTAGAGCCCCTGGTTATAGTGTATATCTTGGTCACCGGTGGAGTTAAGGCGTAGAGCCCCTGGTTATAGTATATATCTTGGTCACCGGTGGAGTTAAGGCGTAGAGCCCCTGGTTATAGTGTATATCTTGGTCACCGGTGGAGTTAAGGCGTAGAGCCCCTGGTTATAGTATATATCTTGGTCACCGGTGGAGTTAAGGCGTAGAGCCCCTGGTTATAGTATATATCTCGGTCACCGGTGGAGTTAAGGCGTAGAGCCCCTGGTTATAGTGTATATCTCGGTCACCGGTGGAGTTAAGGCGTAGAGCCCCTGGTTATAGTGTATATCTCGGTCACCGGTGGAGTTAAGGCGTAGAGCCCCTGGTTATAGTATATATCTCGGTCACCGGTGGAGTTAAGGCGTAGAGCCCCTGGTTATAGTATATATCTCGGTCACCGGTGGAGTTAAGGCGTAGAGCCCCTGGTGATACTTGGAGCAAAGTCTCATGTTGTGTCGAGCCTTCTTAGTGTTTAAAAATAGCTATGTTGAGGCTAGCATCAAAGTGCCGCTAGCACTCCCATTCAGAAGGCCATTTGACCCAAAAACGAGAATACAGTCCATCTTAAAAGTGGCGATTCCGTCCTAAATATGCTTCAAACGATATTCAAACGAAAGTTTGACTCCTGTACTTTCACACAAAGACCCTAGGTTGCATTTTGGCGAGAGTTACGCTTTAAGTGTGCTGCAAGCATTTCGTTACCAAGTCAAACATCCAAATGTCAGTTTTAGGCTAAGTAACGTTATATTTCTGTACGTTAAGCTAACGCATTTTGAAACTATGCCGACTTGTGTTATGCAGACTTGTGCAGTCACAAAAAGACCTTAGTTTGCATTTTGGCGAGAGTTAAGCTTTAAGTAGGGCGCCCTGTTTGAGTGTAGCCATTTTGGAGCGAAGGGAGTTGACCAGCTGATGTGACCGTGTCGTTGACCAATAGCGGTTAGCGGTGTCTTGACTCCTTGGCCTGCCAGAACCATAGACAGTATATATAATGGACCAGCAGGCCCCGTGTCTCTGGACGGAGACCAGTGAAGGATGTTAGAAGCTCTTTTCCGGTGATGGCTGAGCGTTACTGAGCAGCCTCCAACTGAGCTTGAAGACGTAGATGTGACGTGAGCAACCTGTCTGAAAGTTGGAAGTCTTCTGGTAGCTGTGCCAAGAGAAATCTCAATCATTCCCAATCTAGCAGAGACGGAGAGCGTAGGTATATGTAAGGAGATAACATAGGCACAGGCTAATTACTGATCACTAACATGATAGTTAACATTAGGAATTACACTTAAACAGCTAATGGAAGTCCAAACTGCCTGAGAGCTTCTCCTGTACTATACGGTAATTCCTCTACTATGAGACAGTAAGTCTCGTGGTTATGACCCAATCGTTAGCCTATTTTTATAACAACGTCTGCTACGGAGCCATAACGTGAGCTACAAGGTAATGGAGCCTTTTATACGTTGTTGTGTTTCTTTAGAAATAAACAACGGACAAATAGAGTCTTTAAACGCTTCAGATGTAAAGTTATTCTCTGTCAAAGTGACGTCAGAATGAATGGCAGTCAATGGGATGCTAACGGGAGCTGATGGCTTGGTAGCATCAGAATGAATGGCAGTCAATGGGATGCTAACGGGAGGTGATGGCTTGGTAGCATCAGAATGAATGGCAGTCAATGGGATGCTAACGGGAGGTGATGGCTTGGTAGCGTCAGAATGAATGGCAGTCAATGGGATGCTAACGGGAGGTGATGGCTTGGTAGCATCAGAATGAATGGCAGTCAATGGGATGCTAACAGGAGGTGATGGCTTGGTAGCGTCAGAATGAATGGCAGTCAATGGGATGCTAATGGGAGGTGATGGCTTGGTAGCATCAGAATGAATGGCAGTCAATGGGATGCTAACGGGAGCTGATGGCTTGGTAGCATCAGAATGAATGGGAGTCAATGGGATGCTAACGGGAGCTGATGGCTTGGTAGCATCAGAATGAATGGCAGTCAATGGGATGCTAACGGGAGGTGATGGCTTGGTAGCGTCAGAATGAATGGCAGTCAATGGGATGCTAACGGGAGGTGATGGCTTGGTAGCATCAGAATGAATGGCAGTCAATGGGATGCTAACGGGGGGTGATGGCTTGGTAGCATCAGAATGGCGCCATAGGAGGTTTGGGTTGTGAGGAGACGCTAACCCCCTTGGCCAGAACTGACGCTTGGACGCTCACTTTTTCATTCCTAATTCCCCAGGCAGTCTTCCAGAGCAGAACCCGTGTTTCACCGGCAGACACGGCTGTGACATCAACGCCGTGTGCCGGCCCGGCGACGGCCTCCGCTTCACCTGCCAGTGTGCGACCGGATTCAACGGAGATGGACGCTATTGCCACGGTAACACAACCCCTGCATGCCCACACC
>CM042317.1:41859930-41864930 GCA_023566125.1 Zingel zingel
ACTGCTGGTTTCTTCATCCCTTGTTCAGCTGTTGCTCGGAGCGTCTGGATGAGCCGTTGTACAGCGTTTTCTTCTCCACGTACAAAACTAAACATCTATTTGTGAAGAGGACTTTCTGCAAGCCAAACACGTTGAAAAAGAAGAATATAGAAGAGTCCTAAAGACGTCTGACTGGAAGCTTTGTGGCAGCAGATTACTAACTCTTAAATGCTTTTGTACATATATCATATCATTAAGCAGTTTCCCATGTGGACTTGCAGAGTTAGAGACAGTTCAGTCAGCTTCTTCAGTGTGGCGTATTGTAAGTCAGCGCCGCACGTGGGCCCCACGCACAGGAAATGCTTCCACCTGGGCAGGAAATGCAGAACCCTGCCTTACAGCTGTGCAGCTCATCTCTTGTATATACATCTCCCAGAGTCGGCAGAGTCTGAGCTAAAGAATGTTCTTATGTGGAGAGACAACAGCAGGACGAAACTGTCCAGCTGTTACAGCGTCTGTGGGAATAGCTGAATGAATGAAAACAGAGAGAACTGGTTCTGCTGTTGGTGTTGAGACTCTGAGATGGGGTTGAAGCCGCCTGAAACACATAATGAGTTGTGGTAAAGTTTCCACGAAATGACATACACTCAACAAAATTATAAACGCAACACTTTTGTTTTTGCCCCCATTTTTCACGAGCCGAACTCAAAGATCTGAGACTTTTTCTACGTACACAAAAGGCTTATTTCTCTCAAATATTGTTCACAAATCTGTCTGAATATATTTATTTATTTCAGGTTTATTTAACAGGGACAATGCACACTAATAATACATATTAAAAATGTAAAATGTGCCAGAATTAGCCAAAAGGCTGTTTTACATCTGCTGTCCCGGGACAGATCGTACAACGTCACACCTAAAAAGATAAAAGGATTATAACAGTAGATACAGGTTTAGATTTAAAAACATGTCATAATCAACATGTAAACAAGAACATATTGTCATTATCAACATCAATACCAACACACACACACACACACACACACAGACACACACAGACACACACACACACACACACACAGACACACACACACACACACACACACACACACAGACACACACACACACACACACACACACACACACACACACAGACACACAGACAGACAGACAGACAGACAGACACACACACACACAGACACACACACACACAGACACACACACACACACACACACACACACACACACACACAGACACACACACACACACACACACACACACACACACAGACAGACACACACACACACACACACACACACACAGACACACACACACACACACACACAGACACACACACACACACACACACACAGACACACACACACACAGACACACACAGACACACACACACACACACACACAGACACACACAGACACACACACACACACACACACACACACAGACACACACACACACACACACACACACACACAGACACACACACACACACACACACACACACACACACACACACAGACACACAGACAGACAGACAGACAGACAGACACACACACACACAGACACACACACACACAGACACACACACACACACACACACACACACACACACACACAGACACACACACACACACACACACACACACACACACACACACAGACAGACACACACACACACACACACACACACACAGACACACACACACACACACACACAGACACACACACACACACACACACAGACACACACACACACAGACACACACAGACACACACACACACACACACACAGACACACACACACACACACAGACACACACACACACACACACACACAGACACACACACAGACACACACACACACACACAGACACACACACACAGACACACACACACACAGACACACACACACACACACACACACACACTAAACGTTCAGTCCATGTAACAGACGACCTCGTAGGCATAGCACAAGTGGCACAAACAGGCAGGACAGAAAAGACAAAGTAGCAGCAAGATTTAGTGTCTACATGTAATGTCGACAGTCCTGATGACCTGTTAGCAACTTCTTTAAGTTACATTTAAAAGAAACGTATGTTTTAACGTTTCTAATGTGAGTTGGAACGAGGTTCATTCACGAGCAGCGCTGACTGAAAAAGCTGTTTGACCGAATGCACGTTTCCTCAACGGGACAATGCAGTCACCTCTTACTGCACTCCTTGTAGATCTGTAAGCATTTGGTGCTGCGTTTACAAACTGGCTCAACACTGAATCTGTGTTAGTTTGTTGTTAGGGTTTCAGGACCCCCCCCCCTCCCCCCCACCAATACAGTAAAACATTTTAGAGTGGCCTTTTATTGTGTCCAGTCTAAAGAACACCTGTGCAATAATCCTGCTGTCTAATCAGCATCTTAATATGCCACAGCTGTGAGGTGGATGGGTTATCTCTTGCTCACTAACACAGATTCAGACAGATTAGTGAACAATATTTGAGAGAAATAAGCCTTTTGTGTACATAGAAAAAGTCTTAGATCTTTGAGTTAATTTTGTTCAGTGTACATTTGTGTAAATGAAGTAATGAAGTTTCAAAGGGGACATTTTCAGTCGATTTCTTCTAGGGCCCTTTCACACCGGCCTCATTAAGTTCAATGTCTCCAGAGTTGGTTTCCCCCCCCTCCTTGGTTCGTTTGTGCAGGTGTGAATACAGCATTCGCTCTTAGATGCGCACCAGAAGTGGACCAAACAAGCGTACCGAGACTGCATATGCTTTCAAACGAACTCTGGAGCGGTTTGTTTGTGGTGAGAACATGATGCGACCTGGACCGGATCCAACCAGTCTGAGCCAAACGTCTCCTGTAGTCAGGAGTGCTTGGCACAGTCACGCAGCAGAGCAGTCAAACTGGAGCGGCTTCCAGACTGATCTCAGTAAGTGGCGTATGTACGACACGCCAATTCGTATGCCATTTTGGCGTGTTATCCAGACGCATAATCGCTTTTTAGTGTGTTTATCAACGCCGTTTGGCCTCCATTGACTTACATTACCTCGCGATTGCGTGTCCATTCATGCCAAGTTCTCCTGAGAAGAGAACGGTAGTGAGTAGTATGAAAGGCCGAAAATCCGCGTAGGGAGGTTGGTCGGGGTGGGGGACGGGTCAAACAACACGGGACTTTCACCCCGGAGACCGGGGATGTCACGTTTCCTAAACCCAACCCGTCCGCTGTATAAGGCGTAGACATACGCTAGCTCAAAATGCGTTCACGCCACACAGTATGTTTACGCAAAGTCATGATGTCAGGTTGCAGCTTCAATGTTTCTCTCTCAGAGAGACAGCGGTCAGACTCGACTGTCGCTGGTATCTTCGTGGTCGAACCAGCCAAGGAGACGGACACCGGCAGAGCGAAGTCTCGGTGAGCAGAGCAGACGTAGAAACAATGTCTGGAAAATGATTGAAATGAAATGAGCTGGTTTGACCACGGAGACGTCCAGAACACGGGACCTTCTTCCTGTATTCACTTTCTTGTTCCCACCCCCCTCAGACACACGTGACCAATAAGAGGAGTTCTTCCGTGATTTGTAACGACACATTTTGGTTTGGTTTGGTCCAGGGTACAAGCGGCCGAAATGGGTTTCCTCAGGAGGGTGGCTGGCGTCTCCCTTAGAGATAGGGTGAGAAGCTCAGTCATCCGTGAGGAGCTCAGAGTAGAGCCGCTGCTCCTTCGCGTTGAAAGGAGCCAGTTGAGGTGGTTCGGGCATCTGGTAAGGATGCCCCCTGGGCGCCTCCCTAGGGAGGTGGTCCAGGCACGTCCAGCTGGGAGGAGGCCTCGGGGAAGACCTAGGACTAGGTGGAGGGACGTCCAGCTGGGAGGAGGCCTCGGGGAAGACCCAGGACAAGGTGGAGGAATTATATCTCCAACCTCGCCTGGGAACGCCTCGGGATCCCCCAGTCGGAGCTGGTTAATGTTGCTCGGGAAAGGGAAGTTTGGGGTCTCCTGCTGGAGCTGCTGCCCCCGCGACCCGATACCGGATAAGCGGACGAAGATGGATGGATGGACATTTTGGTTCGCTTGGATTTGGAATCGGTTACACTTTACTTGAAGGTATCTACATAACCGGCAGTTTCCACTGACTGCGGCGGAGCACGCAGCCGGTATTTTTCATCTGCAGTCCCTAGACAGATGGTAAAAAAAGTCACCCTAAAGAAAGGTAAAATTACACATTTTCATAAAAATACAATTGGTAAAAAAAACTATTAAGCTACAACGTACAATAGGAGCACAGCAGACAACAATCAGACAGTCGTCAGACAAAGACATGAACACATGCACACACACAAGGCAAGAAGCCGGTATGACACCGAACCAAGGATAATCCACTCCCAATTTTACAAACTCATCAACAGAGAACAAACTGGAGGTGTGGAAACGCCCAAAGAGTGAGCAGCTAGCGGTGGTCAGCGGTCTCTCTTTAGTTATAGAGGATCTTTGTTCACAACATCACTTTAATCTTCTGTATTTACTTGTTTTGCCGGTTCAGACGTAGACGAGTGCCAGCAGGACCAATGCCACCACGACGCCTTCTGCGCCAACACGCAGGGCTCCTTCAACTGCCAGTGCCGACCTGGTTTTCACGGCGACGGCTTCCAGTGCCGCCCCACGTCCTCAGGTAGGTGACTCCCGCCTAAGTTCACACCACACGACTTTAGCCCTGAATTTCCAATCGCCTTCAGTTTCCCTACATAGCTGTGTGACCTGTAGGGCCGTCCAACATACCATTTTGTTGTGCTTTGAAGCTTTCAGACCAAAAACCATCCGGCGATTCTCCGCAGGGTTGTGCGGCGGTGGGAGTGTCACTTATAGCGTAATGCTCGCCAAAATGCAACCTAGGGTCTTTTTGTGAATGTACCCGAGTCAGACTTTCGTTTAAAAGCGTAATTGGGATGGAAACGCCACTTTTAAGATTGGCTGTATTGTTGGGTCAGATGGCCTTCTGAATGGGAGAGCT
>CM042317.1:41872430-41877430 GCA_023566125.1 Zingel zingel
CAAACAATAAAGATAGTAACCTACTGGACCTTTATCTTTCTTTCTGTCACCAGATAAGATATAGGTCCAGTACTGGCATTTATCAAAGGAACACAGGCATGCATCATAATTCACTTCATCTAATCCTCTGATCCTTTCTGCCCCAGCTGGGGTCACGCTCCCCGTACATCTAACCAGACAAGAGGGGAACGGAGACGGGAGAGGAGGATATTAGAGCTGTGGCCTTGTGGGTTATCAGTTCACACGAAGGGCATACACCTTCCTCTGAGACTCTCAGTCTCTGAAGTATCAACAACCCCCATCCACATGCAGGAATGCACATGAACTGCCGTTTATATTGGTGTATGAAAATGCAATGTGCTGAATGAAAAAAACACAAGGATTATAAAGAATAAAGGCTTAAATGTGATTTTGCCATTACATGATCAATAAAAGATTCTGATTCTGGACCAATTAACGCTCCTCAAGCGTTGAAATATAGCTTTAATTGGACATTTAAGCCTTTAATTTTAAAATCCTATATCAGAATGCTCCGATATTACCCAGTGACAGTCTGGGATGTGTATACTATCACCCTGAGGGGAAATGAGTCAGGCTTAACAGGAGGTTTCATTTTTAGAGCAGCCTGAAAAAGAGTTTCAGTATGGCTTAAATTAGCAGCCAAAGTATGGCTTTAATTGGACGGAGCTGCAGCTGAACTATCTCCCCGATGTGATCAATAAAGGATTCTGATTCTGGACCAATGAACGCTCCTCTCTCTCTCTGCAGGTATCGACCAGACGGTCACGCCGGCTCCGGTGGGTCCAACCCCGCGGCCCGATGTCCACCCCGTCGCTCCGGGAACACACCTGCTGTTCGCTCAGAGCGGGAAGATCGAACACGTCCCTCTGGACGGATACGACATCAGGAAGGAGGAAGCCAAACCTCTGCTGCACATCCCCGTAAGACCACATCAGATCAGATTTCACTTCCCTCTTCAGGCCAGTTCATGCTTCTGCGTTAAATCCACGTACGTAGCTACGAGGAGATACCGACCTTACGCCACAGCCTGACGTCACCTCTCCAGAAATGTAACCACACGTTGCTGCGACGCAGTCCGCTCGGCCGTGGCTCGGTAGCGTTGCGGTAGTGTTTTTCAGGCTACGGCGTAGGGTCCCGGGTAGGTTCATGTCTCCCCGTACGTACAGTACACATGCAGGGTTCCAAATTAGCACCATCTACTATCTTCTCCTTCTTCCGTCCGCGGCCGGCCGTCGGTCAGTACGTCCCGCAGTGCGACCGCCACGGAGCCTACGAGCCCACGCAGTGCCACGCCAGCATCGGACAGTGCTGGTGTGTGGACGCCAGCGGACAGGAAGTCCCGGCAGCACCCCTCTGTTTGAGTCAACTGACCGATTACACGTTAGGGCTGGGCGATATGGAGAAAATCAAATATCACGATATTTTTGACCAAATACCTCGATATCGATACCGCAACAATATTGTAGAGTTGACTATCGGTGCTGTTAGATCAATAATCATCAGTAATGTGGATATAAGGACTAAGGGGGTAAAGGGAAATATTAGAACAGTTACAACAGTCTGGTTAGTTCAGAGAATGACATCACTTTACTGTAATGCAGCCTTTAAAACCAGGAAAAGACACTTACGCCATATCACGATATCCAAAATCTAAGACGATATCTAGTCTCATATCACGATATCTGTCGTGGTGAGCAGGTGAAAGAGACAGAGAGAGAGAGAGAGAGACAGAGAGAGAGAGACAGAGAGAGAGATAGAGAGAGAGAGAGAGAGAGAGAGAGAGACAGAGAGAGAGAGACAGACAGAGAGAGAGAGAGACAGACAGAGAGAGAGAGAGACAGAGAGAGAGAGAGAAAGAGACACAGAGAGAGAGAGAGACAGAGAGAGAGAGACACAGAGAGAGACAGAGAGAGACAGACAGACAGAGACAGAGAGAGACAGAGAGAGAGACAGAGAGAGACAGAGAGAGAGAGAGATTTTTTTGATTTTTAAAGGAACTTTATTTTAACAATGTTCCATCTCTTTATCTACAAAAATAATCTCTTATCAACAGACCAATAGAAACGTCCATACATAGACCCTTAAACACACGACATCATCTCCTGAGAGAAGCTGAGCTGGTCTCCTTGAACAGAGCACAGCACATCCCCCTGGGCCCAGACCTCACAGAACTGATCCACATCCTTCATCTCTTTATAATAATTAAAGTCCATCTTAACTCTGGCCTTCACCATCCTAGTAAACAGCAGATTAACATCAATATCAACAGAGTCCTCCACCTTCCTCTTCCTGCTCACATACACGGCCATCTTTGATTGGCCCAGGATGAAGTTCAACAGCTGACATTTATGTTTAGTTAACTTCCTGTAGCTGAACCCAAAGATGAACGTGTGTTTGGAGAAGACCTCCCCGACCTTACTGAACAGCTTCTCCAGCAGCAGGAACAATGGCAGCAGGCGCACACACTCAGAATAACAATGAAAAACAGTTTCTTTTACATCACAATAAGGACATGTGTTGCTAACCCCCGGACTAATGACAGCCAGAAAGGCGTTGACCGCCACGATCCCGTGCACCACTCTCCACTGGAGGTCAGCTACTCTTTTAGTCAATGGTGGTTTATAAAAACTCCTCCATGCAGGTTGGACATCGACCGCCAATCCCAGATGTCCTCGCCACGGTGTGTCCACCCGTCCATGGAGCTTACTCTTGTTCAAACACAGCACCATCATTTTATAAAAGGCTTTTCCTGTTGCCTCTTTCAGGTCTAAAGTGCAGTGCTTAACATTCAAATAACAACCAACATAGTTATCAAGCCGGGGACGGACACATACAGCAGGGAAGGAATCGTCAGATTGAGGAGTAATCACACCAGCATGATATTCCTCTAACATAATGGACTCATGTCCAGACAGACAGTACTTCCAGTGGTCCAACAGTTTAGAGATTGTTCTGACTGATCTCACACCCAGAACAGCTGCCAAAGCAGCAGCATTGTCTAGATGTGGTCCAGCGATATCCACCACTGTGCCCAGCGTGAGCACCCGTGCTCTGCAGAACACGTCCGAGAGGGCAGAACCAGCCCAGCAGGGGTAATCCAACCGGTCCCCGTACACCACCGGTTCCTGTAGCAGCCAGTGAAGGGAGTCGCCTTGCACCCGTCTCTCCTTGGTCAACAGCTTCCACACCGTAAACACGCCACGAAAGAAAGGAGGCAAAGCCTGGACACTCAGCTTCCTTGCATCCATCAGGAACAGAGACTCTCCTAGTCCAAAACCCTTAAAGTCTTTCAGCACCCAGTGGGCCAGAGGTCTCCAGACCAAGTCCTTAGGGCCAAACAGCAGTCTCTGGAGGAACTGCAGGCGGAAAGCAGCTCCCCTGCTGGCCAAATGAACCAGTCCTTGTCCTCCCTCGTCCTTGGGAAGAAACAGAACAGCCTGGGGAATCCAGTGCAGCTTGTCCCAAAAAAAATCAACCAAAACAGATTGAATCTTCACAAGTAAATTAGAAGGAGGATCCACACAAGACAGTTTATGCCACAGAGAAGAGGACAGCAGATTGTTAATAACAAGCGTCCTCCCTCTATAGGACATGCTCGGTAAGAGCCACTTCCATTTCTTTAATCGGCCTTCTATTTTTTCCAGAGCGTTATCCCAGTTCTTTTGCATCACACACTCCTCACCCAGAAACACACCCAAATACTTCACCCCTCCTTTCTTCCAGGTGAGCCCTCCAGGGAGAGAGAGAGTGCTCTGGAGCTCATCTCCCACCACCACAGCTTCACTCTTAGCCCAGTTCACTTTAGCAGAAGAGATATGATTAAAAATACTTACATTCTCTACCAAAGAGTCGATATCTGTTTGCTTGTTTAAAACAACCATGACATCGTCTGCATAAGCTGATATTTTAATAGCTGAGGCACACCCAGGAAAATACACACCTAAAAGTTCATTCCTGAGTTTATGGAGCAGAGGCTCAATAGATAAAGAATACAGCATCCCTGACAGAGAGCACCCCTGCCGTACCCCCCTCTGCACATTAAAAGGTGCAGCCAAACCACCATTAACCTTCAATATACTCGCAATGTCACGGTACAGTACCTGGATCTTAGCTATGAAACCTGGGCTGAAGCCAAAAGCATTGAGCGTGAGCCACAAATACTGATGTTCAACCCGGTCAAAAGCCTTTTCCTGGTCTATGGAAATAAGACCAGTATCCATACCCAATGAGCTAGAGACGTCCAAAACATGCCGAATTAAAGTGATATTATCACTCATTAACCTGCCGGGCACACAGTAAGTCTGGTCAACATGAACCACTTCACTTAATACCTCCCGAAGCCGAGAAGCAAGAGCTTTGGACAGGATCTTATAGTCCCCACACAGCAGAGAAACAGGTCTCCAGTTCTTTAATTCCTGTAAATCTCCTTTCTTTGGCAGCAGGGTAATGACTGCCCTTCTGCAGCTCAGCGGCAGAAGTCCTCGGCTCAAGCTGTCCTGAAAGACCTCCAGCAGATCTTCACCAAGTACTGGCCAGAAGGTCTTATAAAAATCCACAGGCAGCCCGTCGATGCCTGGTGCCTTACCGTTCCCCAAACTCATCAGAGCAACATACAGTTCATTCAGGGACAGTGGATCATCCAGCACGGTGTTGTTGGCAGCACCCACCTGAGGAAGCCCAGCATAGAAAGACGCAGCTGACTCAGCATCCTCCACGTACTCCTCTCTGAACAGGTCTTTGTAGAACGAGGTGGCAAATCTCCTGATCTCAGGAGTTCCTGTGATCGTATGTCCGTCGTCAGAGCGTAGCGAATGGATGATCTTTCTTTGACCATTCTTACGCTCCAGACCAAAGAAGAACTGTGAGGGGGCATCCATCTGGGAGGCGTTCATGAAACGGCAGCGGACCAGAGCCCCCTGTGCAGTGATGCCCAACAGGTTGGCTAAAGCAGCCTTTTTGACTTTAAGAGCTTCAACATG
>CM042317.1:41882430-41902430 GCA_023566125.1 Zingel zingel
ATAGATTACTAAATGTTGATCTATAGATTACTAAATGTTGATCTAAATGTTGATCTATAGATTACTAAATGTTGATCTATAGATTACTAAATGTTGATCTATAGATTACTAAATGTTGATCTATAGATTACTAAATGTTGATCTATAGAGTGGCTGGTGAGATGTGAAGGTTGACTAGCCGTTCGGCTGGTACACTTGTAGCCACGGCGTAGAAATCAAGCCTCACGGTGCGTGTCCACAGTGACGGCAGGGATCGCCCAGCTTTGTTCCCTCCACTGGCAGTTCTCGTTTTCTTTTCGATGACCGCTGACGAGCGAAGAAAACAGGCTCCGCCCTCCTACAACAGCAATGGCTGCACCTGATTGGACGAACTCTGCGGGGGGGCTTTCACGTCTGCCTCATTTAGCTGTGTTGAATTCTCACTCGAGTTGGTTCCCCCCCCCCCTTTTCCGTGCCGTTCCTTTGGGTTAGTTTGAACGCAGCTATCGGACTCGGATCCGCACCAAATGCGGACCAAAACAAGCGTCCAAACTTCAAAGAAGAAGAAGCCCTTTGTGAGGCCGCTCTGGACTCTCGAACTGAGCCAAACGCTTACGTCAGCATGCTAACATGCTGCTCCCGCTAGTTAACATTACGCTCGGTTATTTAACTATTAAATAAAACGCCAACTATTTTGATAATCCATTCATCGGTGGGAAGATATTGGACTAGTGACGATGCATTGATCATGAGCCTATAACAAGATTGGTCTGATTATCATAATTGTTTTTTAAAATGTACTGAGTGGCATTTTTTTCCGCCTGTTCACGGTCTGTGATGGGAGCGCCACTTTTGTGAATGAATGACGTCATTCAAGAGCCGGACCTGATTGGTCCTGGTCGGTCAACCAAACTATTTAAGGCTATGGTTGAGGTGAATGTGTGCGTTTACCTGATGAAGGTCTGAGACCGAAACGAAAAATGATTGCTTGCGTAATGGTCAGTGTGCGGGACTTTTCTCTAAGTCAAACTGAATATCTTTTTTTTTTTTTTTTTATTTAACCTTTATTTATTCAGGGAAGGTTCACTGAGAGGCAGCCTCTCTTTTGCAGGAACGCCCTGATCACATTCACACAGTTACACATTCACACCTGGAAGCTGCCCAGTACTACCACAGTCTGACCTGATCACATTCATACCTGGAAGCTGCCCAGTACCACCACAGTCTGATCTGATCACATTCATACTGGAAGCTGCCCAGTACCACCACAGTCTGATCTGATCACATTCATACCTGGAAGCTGCCCAGTACCACCACAGTCTGATCTGACCACATTCATACCTGGAAGCTGCCCAGTACTACCACAGTCTGATCTGACCACATTCATACCTGGAAGCTGCCCAGTACCACCACAGTCTGATCTGACCACATTCATACCTGGAAGCTGCCCAGTACCACCACAGTCTGATCTGATCACATTCATACCTGGAAGCTGCCCAGTACTACCACAGTCTGATCTGACCACATTCATACCTGGAAGCTGCCCAGTACCACCACAGTCTGATCTGATCACATTCATACCTGGAAGCTGCCCAGTACTACCACAGTCTGATCTGACCACATTCATACCTGGAAGCTGCCCAGTACTACCACAGGCTGATCTGACCACATTCATACCTGGAAGCTGCCCAGTACCACCACAGTCTGATCTGACCACATTCATACCTGGAAGCTGCCCAGTACTACCACACTCTGATCTGATCACATTCATACATGGAAGCTGCCCAGTACCACCACAGTCTGATCTGATCACATTCATACCTGGAAGCTGCCCAGTACTACCACAGTCTGATCTGATCACATTCATACCTGGAAGCTGCCCAGTACTACCACAGTCTGATCTGATCACATTCATACCTGGAAGCTGCCCAGTACTACCACAGTCTGATCTGACCACATTCATACCTGGAAGCTGCCCAGTACTACCACAGTCTGATCTGACCACATTCATACCTGGAAGCTGCCCAGTACCACCACAGTCTGATCTGCTGGCCACTGAGCAGCTCCACTGGAGCGGTTGGGGGTGAAGGGCCTTGCTCAAGGGCACCTCAGTGGTGGTAATGAGGGAGGGACAAGCGCTGCTCTTTCACTTTCCTTCGCTTCTCTAACCTTTAGGCCACCACTGCCCATCTTTGAGTTGGGGACAAAACAAGACATTTGAGGACGTCATCTCGGGCTTTTTGGGAAACACTGATCCACATTATAGGGCCCAGACAACTCATCCATTCATCCAGAAGATAATCCGTGACGACAACAATGGTTATTTACAACCCTAGAGTAAATGCTGAGAGAAACTCCAGCCGGCTGAGCTCCTTGTAGAAGCGAGAACCAGCCCAAACATCTGGACTCGTGAGAGTTTTTCGGGTGACGACATTCGGTCTTTATGTCCAACAGCCTACACACGCACACAGAGAGCTTCAGTGTTTGTCACGAATGTAGTCAAACCACTTCTGAGCGTTCCTGTCGGCCGGGACACAATCGTCCAGTTGTGCTGTAACAGATTTATAGCATCAGAATTCTTTCCTTCTCTTCTCTGAAGCCCGTACGTCGTAACGTAGCGCAGCTGAGCACAAAGCTCTCCGTCAGCGTCCGCTCGTTGTGTCACCGCGAGACAAAAGGCTCTTTCAGAATCAAAGTGCTGCTGAATGCAGCGCTGGAAGAAGTATTCACATCCTTTACTGCACTCAAAGTACTAACACCACACTGTAAAAATACTCTGTTACAAGTACAAGTCCTGCAGTGAAGACATAACTTCAGTGAAAGTCTGTGAGTATCATCAGGAGAATGTACTTACAGTATTAAGCTGGACTTGTAGGCCGTTATATTGTTGGCTAGTTTAATTTAGAATACAACATCAGGATTTATTTATTCCACGTGTTCTGTGTGCAGTAATCTGAATGTGTAAAGTAACTTGTAACTAAAGTAACTAGTAACTAAAGCTGTAACAGATGAATGCAGTGGAGTAACTAAAGTAACTAGTAACTAAAGCTGTAACAGATGAATGTAGTGGAGTAAAAAGTTCAATATTTCTCTCTGAGATGTAGCGGAGTAGAAGTAGAAAGTGGCATGAAAAGAGAAGACTCAAGTTAAAAGTACAAGTACCTCAACATTTGGTACTTAAGTACAAGTACTGGAGTAAATGTACTTTAGTTACTTTCCACCTCTGGCTGAATAAAAATGTGTGCTCCGTGTCAGGACCGGGTGGTCATCGCCGTGGCTTACGACTGCGTGGAGAAGATGGTCTACTGGACCGACATCACGGGGCCGGCCATCAGCAGAGCCAGTCTGAGTGGAGGAGACATTACCCCCGTCATCACTACAGGTACTACACAGGTTACCCCCGTCATCACTACAGGTACTACGCACGTTACCCCCGTCATCACTACAGGTACTACGCACGTTACCCCCGTCATCACTACAGGTACTACGCACGTTACCCCCGTCATCACTACAGATACTACGCACGTTACCCCCGTCATCACTACAGGTACTACGCACGTTACCCCCGTCATCACTACAGGTACTACACACGTTACCCCCGTCATCACTACAGGTACTACACACGTTACCCCCGTCATCACTACAGGTACTACACACGTTACCCCCGTCATCACTACAGGTACTACACACGTTACCCCCGTCATCACTACAGGTACTACACACGTTACCCCCGTCATCACTACAGGTACTACACAGGTTACCCCCGTCATCACTACAGGTACTACGCAGGTTACCCCCGTCATCACTACAGGTACTACACACATTACCCCCGTCATCACTACAGGTACTACACACGTTACCCCCGTCATCACTACAGGTACTACGCACGTTACCCCCGTCATCACTACAGGTACTACACACGTTACCCCCGTCATCACTACAGGTACTACACAGGTTACCCCCGTCATCATTACAGGTACTACACAGGTTACCCCCGTCATCACTACAGGTACTACGTACGTTACCCCCGTCATCATTACAGGTACTACGTACAGAACAGCAGACACATAGGAGACAGAGATAGGAGACATAGGAGACAGACATGGGAGACATAGGAGACATAGGAGACAGACATAGGAGACATAGGAGACAGAGATAGGAGACAGAGATAGGAGACAGACATATGAGACAGAGATAGGAGACAGAGATAGGAGACAGACATAGGAGACAGAGATAGGAGACAGAGATAGGAGACAGACATGGGAGATATAGGAGACAGACATGGGAGACATAGGAGACAGACATAGGAGACATAGGAGACAGACATAGGAGACATAGGAGACAGAGATAGGAGACAGAGATAGGAGACAGACATATGAGACAGAGATAGGAGACAGAGATAGGAGACAGACATAGGAGACAGAGATAGGAGACAGAGATAGGAGACAGACATGGGAGATATAGGAGACAGACATGGGAGATATAGGAGACAGACATGGGAGATATAGGAGACAGACATGGGAGATATAGGAGACAGACATGGGAGATATAGGAGACAGACATGGGAGATATAGGAGACAGACATGGGAGATATAGGAGACAGATATAGGAGACAGACATGGGAGACATAGCAAGTAGGCACTTCAGACTCTGTCCCTTGGTTCCATCCTCAGTCTGGGCTGACCTTTTGGTGAGGAGGATGCATGATCTTCCAGACTTTTTTCGACGTACTATACCACGACTCTTTTTTCAGAGCCAGGGCAGGGCTTGATTCCAGCTGGAGGACCAGCTGCTGTTCTCCTGTACCATGACACTGCACTTTTCCTCAGACAGAACATTACAATTACAGACAGTAAGACTGAACAATAACAAAACATTACAACTGATTTACATGAGTTATTCATACAGCATTGTGTGTGCGTTTGTGCGTTTGTGAATTTCCAATAATAATACAATCCTGAGTGCGATTACTTTTCCAAATATTCTCACTACTTCACCTTCTTCTTACGGACTTAAGCTAGCAATCCAGTTTAGCTTTAGCAATGTTGCTTTTCAGCATTTTCTAGTTAATGTTCGTCTTTTGGTATCAGAATTGTTTGCCGTTTTACTTTGTAGCACTTTGGGATTGCTTTTAAACAACGAAATGTGCTCTGCAAATAAAATGTACTGTTATTATTACATTTTTAATGAAACGGCGTCTGTCCCTGGCGTGCTCAGAGCTGCAGAGTCCTGAAGGCATCGCCATCGACCACGTGGCGCGCCTCCTCTTCTGGACCGACTCCATGCGTGACACCGTGGAGGTTTCCAAACTGGACGGCAGCCAGCGGCGAGTCCTGTTCGACACCGACCTCATCAACCCGCGACCCATCGTCACCAACCCGGCGTACGGGTGAGTCCTTCCATCACAGCGTCCACAGGTTTCAAAGCCACGTTTCCTCTTTGAGTCGGTGGGAAATGCTGCTCGAACCAAGCGGCAACTTCCGGGTCTGAAAAGTAAAACCAAAGCTGAAGCTGCTTAAAGCTGCGATCCCTCCGACTTCCTGCAGGGGCGACTCCACTGGCTCCAAAAAGAAGTCTTTTCCTTTTCAGTCATATATATATGTATGTGTGTGTGTGTGTGTGTGTGTGCGTGTGTCTGTGTGTGTGTGTGTGTGTGTGTGTGTGTGTGTGTGTGTGTGTCTGTGTGTGTGTGTGTGTGTGTGTCTGTGTGTGTGTGTGTCTGTGTGTGTGTGTGTGTCTGTGTGTGTGTGTGTGTGTGTGTGTGTGTGTGTTTGTGTGTGTGTGTGTGTGTGTGTGTGTGTGTCTGTGTGTGTGTGTGTCTGTGTGTGTGTGTGTGTGTGTGTGTGTGTGTGTGTGTGTGTGTGTGTGTGTGTCTGTGTGTGTGTGTGTGTGTGTGTGTGTGTGTGTTTGTGTGTGCGTGCGTGCGTGCGTGTGTCTGTGTGTGTCTGTGTGTGTCTGTGTGTGTCTGTGTGTGTGTCTGTGTGTGTGTCTGTGTGTGTCTGTGTGTGTCTGTGTGTGTGTCTGTGTGTGTGTGTGTGTGTGTGTGTGTGTGTGTGTGTGTGTGTGTGTGTACAAACTGCAAGTCTTAGGCACATTTGACCAATATACAGCACCCACTGCGGTGTTTCAATCAATAAGTGTAATTTTAACTAATGTTAGCTAACGTGCTAGCTAGCTAGCTACACTCAATCACAACATGATGTCGTAACTCTCACCACTGCCCATTTCATAAAGGGCCCCGGCAACAACACGTGTCTTTGTTTACGTTGTATAATGTGCTGTTGGATTGCATTTGATTTTGCCATTTTGTCTGCGATCGGACACGATTCTGCGAATTGGATAGACCGCTAGCGCGCTAACTAGCTTTTCACCGGCAGTCAGAAACAAGCATCTATGATCCAATGTCTTTTTTGATAATCTACACGTTTTCTTGCCATGGCCTTTCTAAAATAATACTATAATCCGTTCAAGGAGTTGATAAGCAGACAGCAAAGCTAGCTAGTTGGTCATTTGTCTACTTCCATTTTATAAACAGCTAACGTTACGTCCCTGCCGGAGCTGTGAACTAATTTGGCGATGTTTAGCTACATAACGTTAGCAATATATCTTGTGTAGAATACAGGACCTGCAGGGCAGAGGGAAGAGTCAGGGAGCAGAGTATAGGCTTGTCTCTCCTTGGTTTGTGCATCCAGTTGAACAACAACTATCTGATATTTTAGGCTACAGTGTGGTAAAAGCTGAGCCGACTCGTTCACGGACAGTGGACGGCAGCTTCTTTTTGCCCTCCAGGTGGGCGTTCCCATAAGGCTGTGACGTCACGTGAAAACTACCAATAGAAGCCTAGAGCTGGAGAAAATCAAATATCACAATATTTTCCGATCAATATTGCCGCAATATTGTAGGATTGAAAATCCGTGCTTTCACAAAATATTTACACAATGAGATTTTTTATAAATAATCACTAGTAATGTGGATTTAATGATTATCAGAACCAGAATCAGAAAGGGCTTTATTGCCAAGTACGTTGCACATACAAGGAATTTGTCATGGTGCTGTTGGTGCATGTCACACATTCAAATATAAGAAGGATAAAAAAGAATATAAACAATATAAATATAAACATGTACACACAGAATGTATTAATAACGATAAAAATTAAGTAAATAAATAGTAAAATAAGTTAAATAGTAGTAGAAAGGAATACTACAGCAGAGTAGGTACAGTGGCATGAGGAGCCCGAGGTGGGGTGTGGAGAGAGTCAGGGGGGGGGTCCGGGCCTTGTTGATAAGACTAGTGGCGGAGGGGAAAAGCTGTTCATGTGGCGTGAGGTTTTGGTCCTGATGGACCTCAGCCTCCTGCCAGAGGGGAGTGGCTCAAAGAGTTTGGTGGGGAAAAGACAAATAATAGAACAGTTACAGTCTGGTAAGTTCAGAAAATGACATCACTCTACTGTAACGCAGCCTTTAAAACCAGGAAAAGACACCGCTTATGTCATATGACGATATCCAAAATTGAAAACGATATCTAGCTGCAACTTTCCCTCTTTAGCGTTTGCAACAATAATCAACACTGGCTTTGACACATCCTCCCCAGCTAGCTTCACCCTTTTGTCCAAATATGGTCACTCCTGACTCCAAAATACCAAGATGATTAAGATGTGTAACCCCCTCAACGTAGGACAAGTAGACGATATATTTCACAGCTACTTCCGTCAGATCGTTTATAGATCTTGACGTTTCTGAGTGCACTTGAAGGCAGCTTCATTTCCCGGGAAAGGAGAGAAATGAAAGGGACGGCGGGACCGAGGAAACAGACCTGGCAAGTTCAGAGCTTGTGTTTGGTGTTTTAAAACGTTTTTGTGGCAGAGATAGAGGCAGTGCTGTTTCCTGTTTCCTGTTTGGGACTATCACACCGTCTCAAGACACACCGACAAGTCTGATCCACGCTGACATGAGGGTAAAACAGGGTTGCGTTTAAAAAAAAAAGTTGAGTCAGTCTACCTGAGTCAGGTTAACGCACTACTAGCCTGGCTCCACCCTCCTACGTACTTCCGCTCAATTTTTATTTCCCTTCAGTACTTCGCCTGCGTTTGCGGTATATTCGCGCATTTTTCTCCGGCCAAATCTTTACCGGTCCAATCAGCGACCAGAGGGAGTGGCTGAGAGCGGTGGCGTTGAGGACGTGCGCTAGAAAGATGCGAGCGAAGCCATTCGGTCCGTTGTGGCAACGCTGCTGAATATCCAGAAGTTAAAGCCTGAGGAAGAGCAATCTTTGCTGAGTTGTGTTGGGGGCCGTGATGTTGTGGCCCTCCTCCCCACGGGGTTCGGGAACAGTTCGATTTTCCAGCTCGCTCCGTTAGCGGTGAAGGAGTTGGCTAAGGCTAACGCTAGCGATGCTAAGCCGACGTCACGACCAAACGTTAGCGATTGGTTATGGCAGATCCAGAGTGGCTCTGGGCAGATCCAATAGTTTTAAACTTCAGCAGAGTACCCGCCTTCAAGGAAGTTAACACATGTCAATGGAGAGAGGTCAGACTCTCTGGACCAATGAAATGGACCAGAGTCTGGTAGGACCAGGCTAGTGGACCAGAGTCTGGTAGGACCAGGCTAGTGGACCAGAGTCTGGTAGGACTAGGCTAGTGTACCAGAGTCTGGTAGGACCAGGCTAGTGGACCAGAGTCTGGTAGGACCAGGCTAGTGTACCAGAGTCTGGTAGGACCAGGCAGGCTAGTGGACCAGAGTCTGGTAGGAACAGGCTAGTGGACCAGAGTCTGGTAGGACCAGGCAGGCTAGTGGACCAGAGTCTGGTAGGACCAGGCTAATGGACCAGAGTCTGGTAGGACCAGGCTAGAGTACCAGAGTCTGGTAGGACCAGGCTAATGGACCAGAGTCTGGTAGGACCAGGCTAGTGTACCAGAGTCTGGTAGGACCAGGCTAGTGGACCAGAGTCTGGTAGGACCAGGCTAGGTTAACGCACTACCCCCATAAAAATGAATGGCAAGACCTGCGTTTCTGCCGTACCGTCTGACGGCCGACGCCGGCTGTGTGAACACACGTTAACTGGCGTTTGTCCCGTTCGATGCAGGCGGCTGTACTGGGCTGACTGGAACAGAGACGGTCCCAAGATTGAGATGTCCAACATGGACGGGACGGACCGGACCGTGCTGGTGAAAGACGACCTGGGGCTCCCCAACGGCCTGACCTTTGACCTGGAAGACCAGCAGCTGTGCTGGGCCGACGCAGGTGAGACACACCTCAACAACAACTACACAACCGACAAGCTCCAACCAGGAGATCTTACTTAAAAAGTCTTTAAAAATCAAAATGTTAGGCCTTAAAAGTCTCAAATTCACTGAAGAATTGTGTTCTAGGATCATTTTAAACAGGTCTTAGTTTTCCTACGTCCATGCAACGCCTCTAATGCTCAGATTTTTATTGTCCCGTTGTGTAATTCAAATATAATCTTGTATAAAGTAATCAAAAGCAATACTTGAGTAAAAGTACAAGTATCCTCCCAGAAAATGGGAGAAGTTAAAGTCTCCTTTTAGAATATTACTGCAGTAAAAGTCTTAAAGTATCTGATATTAAATGTACTTAAGTAGAAGTAAAAGTAAAAAAAACTTTGATTATGAACTTTATGGCCAAAGTTGTGTAACGTTATCTTCATCACCACTGTCGTCGGGGTGATCATCATCTGTTACCATGGCGGCAGAGCCAGTACCAGGTGCTTCCATGACACCATCAGTCATTCTGCTTCCTCCTCCTCTTCTTCTTTAGTTTTTTTTTGCCGCTTGGCCACAAACAGGCATCACGTCACCAACTGGAACTTCCTTTTTTTCAGCGTAACAAATATCTTCTGATTATATTTTGTAGTAACGAGTAACTAAGATGCTTATAGAGGGGAAATGGAGTGGAGTAAAAGTAAAAGTTTCTGGAAATATAAATAACGAAGTAAAGTACAGATACGTGACAATTCTACTTAAGTACAGTAGTGAAGTATTTGTACTTTATTACATTACAACACTGGATGTGAATTCCCTGTATTACGACTACAAATGAGCCCAACATGTATGAACAGGATGTAACCTTCTCTGTCCTCTCTCACACAAAGAGTCTTTGGATCAGAGTAGAAATCTGTTTTAGCCTGACGTCTCTGTCCCAGTTGTTGACCCTCAGAGCGGATGAATGTGCGCTTGAGTTCAGTAGAGCAGACGGCTCTGCCAAGTCGTGTAATTACGACTTTATGACTTTTCATAAACAGCTGAAGGAGCGGCGGAAACTCTACATAAATAAATGGGCTTCCCAGACTAATGGAGCACAAGCAGTCTCAGGATAACACAACAAGATGTCGATTCCCAAAGAGTTTAAACGCCTGATAGCAGAAGGAATGAAGGACTTTGAATAGCGGTGTGTGTGTCCGTGGATGGCGTGAACTGAGTGGACAGTTCAGTTCAATTCAGTTTTATTCATAATATCAAATCATAACAAGAGTTATCTCGAGACACTCTACAGATAGAGTAGGTCTAGACCAGACTCTATAGTTTACAGAGACCCAACAATTCTAGTAATTCCCCCAAGAGCAAAAGCATTTAGTGCGACAGTGGCGAGGAGAAAGTCCCGTTTAGGGGGAAACGTGGGCCAGACCCAGGCTCTTGGTAGGCGGAGTCTGACGGTGCCGGTTGGGGGGTGATGAACAGTGGCTGTAATAGTCACGATAAAGATAATGGAACAGTGACTAGAAATAGTAGTTGTAGTAGTTCATAGCGTATCAGGGCACTACAAGGCGTTACAGGGGCGTAGCAGGACACTGCAGAGCATAGCAGGGTGTAGCAGGGCATAACAGGGCACTGCAGGGTGTAGCAGAGTATAGCAGGGCGTAGCAGGGCACTGCAGAGTGTAGCAGGGCACTGCAGAGCGTAGCAGTGTGTAGCAGGGCACTGCAGGACATAGCAGGGTGTAGCAGGGCACTGCAGGACTTAGCAGGGTGTAGCAGGGTGTAGCAGGGCACTGCAGAGCGTAGCAGTGTGTAGCAGGGCACTGCAGAGCGTAGCAGTGTGTAGCAGGGCACTGCAGGACATAGCAGGGTGTAGCAGGGCACTGCAGGATGTAGCAGTGTGTAGCAGGGCATAGCAGGGCACTGCAGGATGTAGCAGTGTGTAGCAGGGCATAGCAGGGCACTGCAGGACTTAGCAGGGTGTAGCAGGGTGTAGCAGGGCACTGCAGGATGTAGCAGTGTGTAGCAGGGCATAGCAGGGCACTGCAGGACTTAGCAGGGTGTAGCAGGGTGTAGCAGGGCACTGCAGGGCGTAGCAGAGCGTAGCAGGGCACTGCAGGACATAGCAGGGTGTAGCAGGGTGTAGCAGGGCGTAGCAGGGCACTGCAGGGCGTAGCAGAGCGTAGCAGGGCACTGCAGGACATAGCAAGACGTAGCAGGGTGTAGCAGGGCGTAGCAGGGCACTGCAGGACATAGCAAGACGTAACAGGGTGTAGCAGGGTGTAACAGGGCGTAGCAGAGCATAGCAGGGCACTGCAGGACATAGCAGGGTGTAGCAGGGTGTAGCAGGGCGTAGCAGAGCGTAGCAGGGTGTAGCAGGGCATAGGGTGTAGCAGGGCGTAGCAGGGTGTAGCAGGGCACTGCAGGACGTAGCAGGGTGTAGCAGGGCGTAGCAGGGTGTAGCAGGGTGTAGCAGAGCGTAGCAGGGTGTAGCAGGGCATAGGGTGTAGCAGGGCGTAGCAGGGTGTAGCAGAGCGTAGCAGGGCGTAGCAGGGTGTAGCAGGACATAGCAGGGTGTAGCAGGGCATAGGGTGTAGCAGGGCGTAGCAGGGCGTAGCAGAGCGTAGCAGAGCGTAGCAGGGTGTAGCAGGACATAGCAGGGTGTAGCAGGGTGTAGCAGGGCGTAGCAGAGCGTAGCAGGGCGTAGCAGGGTGTAGCAGAGCGTAGCAGGGTGTAGCAGGGCGTAGCAGGGCGTAGCAGGGTGTAGCAGAGCGTAGCAGGGTGTAGCAGGGCGTAGCAGAGCGTAGCAGGGTGTAGCAGGGCGTAGCAGGGTGTAGCAGGGTGTAGCAGGACCACGGCAGCAGCAACCATGATTTAGGTGCCACCCTAATCCAGGGAAAACTGCTGAGCGAAAAAAAACATAATGCGTCCGGGACAGGACGGGGCACGGCGGTCGGTAACTCGTTCGGCTTTTACCAAATAAAACAAGTCTCTCTGCTGAACGCCGATTATTTTTGGAGCAGACCCTCACGATGGCGTTTGGGCTCCTTCGCACACAGACCATCGGACCAGCAGAGAAATGAGAAGCTTACGCTAAAAGACTGAGATGCAAAACATGTTGTTAGACACGAAGGATTTTAACTTCCGCGGTGAGTAGGTTCTCTGCCGACCACGCTGTTAGTCCAGGTCTACTCCGCTTCACGTGTTCCTCACTACGGCTGAATGACGGATCGTTTGTTTGATTGTTTGACGGCTGTGCAGGAACTCGTAAGGTGGAGTGTATGGATCCTCACCGCAGGCTGAGGAGGCAGATCGTGGAAGGGATCCAGTATCCGTTCGCTCTCGTCTCCTTTGGAAGGAAGCTCTATTACACCGACTGGAGGAGGTAAGACACTCACAGCAGCAGCCGTCAGAGAGCCAAAGGGCTAGGAACAGGGTTGGGAGGGTGTCCAGTTTCACAGAAAGGAGATGCGAATATTTGCGGTATTTGGTGTTTTAAGCCCCCAAGGTCGCCTTCCAGGCAGCGCTGGCGCTAGGGTTAGGCAATGCTTAGGGTTGAGGTTAGGTGCCTTGAAGTCGACGTTGGGGGCTTAAAACACCATTGAGCAATATTTGCGTGTGTTTGCTCGAATGATTATTTTGAGTTCATTTGTTTTTAATCCATGGTTTAGGTGTGTTTCTAGTGAGGCGGCATTAAATGCAACACACTGCTAGCTCACCTGGTAGCTCACCTGGTAGCTCACCTAGTAGCTCACCTGGTAGCTCACCTGGTAATTCACCTGGTAGCTCACCTAGTAGCTCACCTGGTAGCTCACCTAGTACCTCACCTAGTAGCTCACCTGATAGCTCACCTGGTAGCTCACCTAGTAGCTCACCTAGTAGCTCACCTAGTAGCTCACCTAGTAGCTCACCTGGTAGCTCACCTAGTACCTCACCTAGTAGTTCACCTAGTAGCTCACCTGATAGCTCACCTGGTAGCTCACCTAGTAGCTCACCTGATAGCTCACCTGGTAGCTCACCTAGTAGCTCACCTGGTAGCTCACCTGGTAGCTCACCTAGTAGCTCACCTAGTAGCTCACCTGGTAGCTCACCTAGTAGCTCACCTAGTAGCTCACCTAGTAGCTCACCTGATAGCTCACCTGGTAGCTCACCTAGTAGCTCACCTGGTAGCTCACCTAGTAGCTCACCTGGTAGCTCACCTAGTAGCTCACCTAGTAGCTCACCTAGTAGCTCACCTAGTAGCTCACCTAGTAACTCACCTAGTAGCTCACCTAGTAGCTCACCTGGTAGCTCACCTGGTAACTCACCTGGTAGCTCACCTAGTAGCTCACCTAGTAGCTCACCTAGTAGCTCACCTAGTAGCTCACCTAGTAGCTCACCTGGTAACTCACCTGGTAGCTCACCTGGTAGCTCACCTAGTAGCTCACCTGGTAGCTCACCTGGTTGAGCGTGCGCCCCGTGTTAGTCGTTATAGGTCAGATATCAGACGTGTCTAACTCAAGGCCTGCGGGCCAAATCCGGCCCCTCGCAGATTTTGATCCGGCCCGCAGATCAATTTGGGTTCTCAATAAGCTTCAGACCGCACGGTTTTTGTCACTTTTTCCGACGTTTTTTTCTGATGCTTTTGCGACCTTTTTTGGCGCTTTTTTCTATGACGTCTAAGGAACTTTTTTCTGTATTTTTTGGGGCTTTACGTCGACCAAACTGTGAGAAGACTATACAAGACATGCAGTAATACAGTCGAAGATATTTGACTTTCCTATCTTGTATGAAAGTCATCAAACTAAACGTGGATGGGATTCTGTTCTTCCAGTGTGGCCCGTAGTGAAACTGAGTTTGACCCCCCTGATTAGGTCTAATTAAAACCCGCCCCGCAGCCCTTTACTGCACATCACCCCCCCCCCACTCCCCCCCCCCCCCCCCCCCCCCACTCCCCACTCCCCCCCCCCCCCCCCCCACTCCCCCCTCTCTTTCCTGTCTACAGCTGCACAATCAAATACAGATGCCACAAAAGCCCCACAAACTAATCGTAAACAAACTGCAAGTATTCAGTAATGTTGTAGTGAAACGGACCCTTGGAAGATGTTGACAGACGAATGAATGAACTCCCCCGCTGGTATTAATCCCCCCCCCCCCACGGACCTGACAGAGTCGGACCATGTGGCCGTCTCAGAGTCGGAGTGGACGTTAGGTAAACATCAGCGCTGCTCTGTAAACGCTTTTTCATTTCCAGCTCCGTTGTTTGACTGCAGCTGTCCCATTACGGCGTGTTTAACGGCGCCGTTAGCCTTGACTGCGTAACGTGTCTGTGTGGTCCGGGCTCCACCAACGGCTTGTTTTGTGGTGGGGGGGGTTTCTCTTTGCAGGGAGGCGGTGGTCGCTGTGGACCGTCACTCGGAGAAGGAGACGGAGGAGTTTCTCCCACAGAAGCGCTCTCGGCTGTACGGCATCACCACGACGCCGACGGAGTGTCCACAAGGTACGGCGACGTTGCCGTTAACAAGAACAGCCGCTGCAAGGAGGAATCCATTAACCGTTCACCTCTCCTGTTGTCCTCCCATGTCAAAACATTTTAACACATTTTAGTAGCTTTTTTCAACGTTTTTGTAGCGTTTTTCGATGTTTTTTTTAGCATTTTTCAACGTTTTTGTGTCATTATTCAACGTTTTTGTATCATTTTCAACGTTTTTGTGTCATTATTCAACGTTTTTGTATCATTTTTCAACTTTTTGTAGCATTTTTTTAACATTTTTGTGTCATTATTCAACGTTTTTGTAGCATTTTTCAACTTTTTGTAGCATTTTTCAACGTTTTTGTATCATTTTTCAACTTTTTGTAGCATTTTTCAACATTTTTGTGTCATTATTCAACGTTTTTGTATCATTTTTCAACTTTTTGTAGCATTTTTCAACGTTTTTGTAGCATTATTCAACATTTTTGTAGCATTATTCAACGTTTTTGTAGCATTACTCAACGTTTTTGTATCATTATTCTAAGTTTTTGTATCATTATTCAACGTTTTTGTAGCATTTTTCAACATTTTTGTATCATTTTTCAACTTTTTGTAGCATTTTTCAACATGTTTGTGTCATTATTCAACGTTTTTGTAGCATTTTTCAACGTTTTTGTAGCATTTCTTTGTTTTTGTAGCATTTTTCAACATTTTTGTAGCATTATTCAACGTTTTTGTAGCATTTTTCAACTTTTTGTAGCATTTTTTTATGTTTTTGTAGCATTTTCCAACTTTTTGTAGCATTATTCAACGTTTTTGTAGCATTATTCAACGTTTTTGTAGTATTTTTCAACTTTTTGTATCATTTTTCAATGTTTTTGTAGCATTATTCAACGTTTTTGTAGCATTATTCAACGTTTTTGTAGTATTTTTCAACGTTTTTGTAGCATTTCTTTGTTTTTGTAGCATTTTTCAACATTTTTGTAGCATTATTCAACATTTTTGTAGCATTATTCAACGTTTTTGTAGCATTTTTCAATGTTTTTGTAGCATTTTTCAACTTTTTGTAGCATTATTCAAAGTTTTTGTGGCATTTTTCAATGTTTTTGTAGCATTTTCCCCCACTACCACCAGTATACACTTGTTACTTGTTATCTTTAAAGTCATTTTTGGATTTTATAGTCAATAAGCCTCATGTATCCTTTATGACATTTTATCTAATTTTTTTATCTTTTTTTAAAAATTGCAGAAAGTATAGCTTATTATGACTGATAGTTAAGATCAGGGGATGTTAATGGATAACCACAGACTGTCAGAGTTGCGTCAAAAATGGATTTAAACACCCAAAAGTCAACGGTAGTATTGAACCGATCCTTACTTGTACTTGTGAAGAGCGGTCCGTGGAACCATCTGCGTTACTTTTGGGCAATTTGGTTGAAAGAAACCCAAATTTCTGATGTAGGAAATTTGAAAACGGGTCAAATTTGACCCGAGGACAACAGGAGGGTTAACTATTAAATCTGCAACTATTTAGATTAATCAGTTTGAGTCATTTTTTTATGAAAAAAGCTTTCCGAGCTCAGAATCCGACCCGTCTGCTCCGTGCATCAACAGCACTGACAGTTATCAGCACTTCTATCTGTGGCCGTGTTGCTACGCCGTTTTTATGCACAAAAATCCAGCCTGATGCGATGATATCAACTAATATTGCTCACAATGGCTAACCTGGCTAACCTGGCTAACCTGGCTAACCTGGCTTACCTGGCTAACCTGGCTAACCTGGCTAACCTGGCTTACCTGGCTAACCTGGCTAACCTGGCTAGAGCTAACCCAGCAATGAAAATCTGGCTTATTTTAAATGGGACTCGTGTGACGTCATTCCAAGTTAAAAGGAACGCTCTATATAACTCAGGCTACATTTACATCGCTACGTTTGGTTTAAATAGGAATATCTTCTGCTACGTTTCCCCCTCTCAATCCCCCTGCTCTGGTGTCGTCTCCCCCTCTCATTCCTCCTGCTCTGGTGTTGTTGCCCCCTCTCATTCCTCCTGCTCTGGCGTCGTCTCCCCCTCTCATTCCTCCTGCTCTGGTGTCGTCTCCCCCTCTCATTCCCCGTGCTCTGGCGTCGTCTCCCCCTCTCATTCCTCCTGCTCTGGTGTCGTCTCCCCCTCTCATTCCCCGTGCTCTGGCGTCGTCTCCCCCTCTCATTCCTCCTGCTCTGGTGTCGTCTCCCCCTCTCATTCCCCGTGCTCTGGCGTCGTCTCCCCCTCTCATTCCTCCTGCTCTGGTGTTGTGTCCCCCTCTCATTCCCCCTGCTCTGGCGTCGTCTCCCCCTCTCATTCCCCCTGCTCTGGTGTTTCCCCCTCTCATTCCCCCTGCTCTGGTGTTTCCCCCTCTCATTCCTCCTGCTCTGGTGTTGTGTCCCCCTCTCATTCCCCCTGCTCTGGCGTCGTCTCCCCCTCTCATTCCCCCTGTTCTGGTGTTTCCCCCTCTCATTCCCCCTGCTCTGGTGTTGTCTCCCCCTCTCATTCCTCCTGCTCTGGTGTCGTCTCCCCCTCTCATTCCCCCTGTTCTGGTGTCTCCCCCTCTCATTCCCCCTGCTCTGGTGTTGTCTCCCCCTCTCATTCCTCCTGCTCTGGTGTTGTTGCCCCCTCTCATTCCTCCTGCTCTGGTGTTGTTTCCCCCGCTCATTCCCCCTGCTCTGACGTGTCCCCCTCTCATTCCTCCTGCTCTGGCGTCGTCTCCCCCTCTCATTCCTCCTGCTCTGGCTCTGTCAAACGCTTAAAAACCAAAACGCAGCGGTGGAGATGTGGCCTGAGAGCAGCTCTGATGAGAGCAGTGTAATGCACAGGGAGTACAGCTGTCCTCCGTGACCGGAGTAACTGATTCCAGATGTATATAACATGTGGGGGGATATAGGCGTGGGAACTGTGGGTGAAGTGACCTCAGGGCGGAAGCCAGCTGTGGACGTGAAGACTCACAGCTGGCTCCGAGCCCCAAACTATTCAGCCAGCAGAGCCCAGGCGTCCACCTGCTGGACTCTCTGCAACACTGACGGCTTTCAACCAGCCAACGACGGACTGTTGAGCCGCTTCCTAAAGCTTTCTGTTTTACTTGGCAACATGTTTTCATGATCACTTCCCTCCGTAATGTTGTTACAGTCTGTCCGATTTGTTAAAGGGTAACTTTTTCTCAGGTTTTTGTGTGTGTAATTGACTGATGGGAGCAACATAGTTTTGAAAATTGGTCCAGTTTTAAGCGAGAGAAACAAGCTGCTTGTTGCTGCTGACAGACTCAGATTATTATTCTAAGTGTCTGGCAACATTATGAAAGGATCCCTACAGAGATAGACCTTTTAGTTAAAGAGTAAGATCCTTTTAGTTTAACAGGAAACAGCCCTGAAATCACCATCACCAAACTCCACCAGACTCCATGTAAATAATCAGGACTTTTAGCGTGTATAGAGCCAGCATATTTCCACCAGACTCCATGTAAATAATCAGGACTTTTAGCGTGTATAGAGCCAGCATATTTCCACCAGACTCCATGTAAATAATCAGGACTTTTAGCGTGTATAGAGCCAGCATATCTCCACCAGACTCCATGTAAATAATCAGGACTTTTAGCGTGTATAGAGCCAGCATATTTCCACCAGACTCCATGTAAATAATCAGGACTTTTAGCGTGTATAGAGCCAGCATATCTTCACCAGACTCCATGTAAATAATCAGGACTTTTAGCGTGTATAGAGCCAGCATATTTCCACCAGACTCCATGTAAATAATCAGGACTTTTAGCGTGTATAGAGCCAGCACATTTCCACCAGACGCCATGTAAATAATCAGGACTTTTAGCGTGTATAGAGCCAGTATATTTCCACCAGACTCCATGTAAATAATCAGGACTTTTATCATCGTAAAACACACTTCATTCAAAGTGGACAGAAACTAAATAAAACGACCAAAAGCCGTCTTGGTTCATCTTTCCACTGTTCCAACAATCAGCACTCTGGTTTGGTTGAAATAAACCCTTAATTCACCCATTTACATGTGGAGATATGCTGGCTCTATACACGCTAAAAGTCCTGATTATTTACATGGAGTCTGGTAGAAATATGCTGGCTCTATACACGCTAAAAGTCCTGATTATTTACATGGAGTCTGGTGGAGATATGCTGGCTCTATACACGCTAAAAGTCCTGATTATTTACATGGAGTCTGGTGGAAATATGCTGGCTCTATACACGCTAAAAGTCCTGATTATTTACATGGAGTCTGGTGGAGTTTGGTGATGGTGATTTCGGAGCTGTTCCATGTTAAACTAAAAGGATCTTACTCTTTAACTAAAAGCTCTATCTCTGTAGGGATCCATCCCATAACTGAACATTTGTCCTGTAGGGTTACATTACAGCCCGGTTCACGGCTGCCAGTTGCAGCGTTCATCGCTCAATACTGGACCCGTTCCAAATATTTTTGTTCACATTTTGTAACTTAAGACACAAAAACATGGGAAAGGAAGGCATTAGTTTCAGATAAAGCCCTGCAGAAGTGGAGAAGATGCTGTTACAAACAGGCTTAAAATCTCAAATCTCTGCTCTGGCTTTGCTTCCAGCGAGCTCCGAGTCGCCCCAGATGTCGAACGCAGTAGAACTTAACACCATTGGCCGAGTGTGTCACATGTACATCGGTCCTATATTTTAAGACACACACGTTCTTTCCTTTGCACCCAGATTTGAACGTCTATGCGTCGTCATTAAAGCCTTCGAGGCTCACTGTTACTCAGACTGGAAAATAATGTTGATTGCTGACTTTGTCTCCCTCTCTCTCTCTCTCTCTCTCTCTCTCTCTCTCTCTCTCTCTGTCTCTCTCTCTGTCTCTCTCTCTCTGTCTCTCTCTCCCTTTCTCTGTCTGTCTCTCTCTCTCTCTCTCTCTCTCTCTCTCTCTCTCTCTCTCTGTCTCTCTCTCTCTCTCTCTCTCTCTGTCTCTCTCTCTCTCTGTCTCTCTCTCCCTTTCTCTGTCTGTCTCTCTCTCTGTCTCCCTCTCTCTCTGTCTCTCTCTTTCTGTCTCCCTCTCTCTCTCCGTCTCCCTCTCTGTCTCTCTGTCTCTGTCTCTCTCTCTCTCTCTCTCTCTCTCTGTCTCTCTCTTTCTCTGTCTCTCTCTCTCTCTCTGTCTCTCTCTTTCTCTGTCTCTCTCTCTCTCTGTCTCTGTCTCTCTCTTTCTCTCTCTCTCTCTGTCTCTGTCTCTGTCTCTCTCTTTCTCTCTCTCTGTCTCTCTCTGTCTCTCTCTCTCTCTCCCTTTCTCTCTCTCTCTGTCTCTGTCTGTCTGTCTGTCTCTCTCTTTCTCTGTCTCTCTCTCTC
>CM042317.1:41907430-41919930 GCA_023566125.1 Zingel zingel
TGACCTTTTTGATTTAAGACAGTAGAATGACTGCCCCCTGGTGGCCGTGACAGGATGTAAGACAGTAGAATGACTGCCCCCTGGTGGCAGTGACAGGACGTAAGACAGTAGAATGACTGCCCCCTGGTGGCAGTGACAGGACGTAAGACAGTAGAATTACTGCCCCCTGGTGGCAGTGACAGGATGTAAGACAGTAGAATGACTGCCCCCTGGTGGCAGTGACAGGATGTAAGACAGTAGAATGACTGCCCCCTGGTGGCAGTGACAGGATGTAAGACAGTAGAATGACTGCCCCCTGGTGGCAGTGACAGGATGTAAGACAGTAGAATGACTGCCCCCTGGTGGCCGTGACAGGACGTAAGACAGTAGAAGGACTGCCCCCTGGTGGCCGTGACAGGACGTAAGACAGTAGAAGGACTGCCCCCTGGTGGCAGTGACAGGATGTAAGACAGTAGAATGACTGCCCCCTGGTGGCAGTGACAGGATGTAAGACAGTAGAATGACTGCCCCCTGGTGGCCAGTGACAGGATGTAAGACAGTAGAATGACTGCCCCCTGGTGGCAGTGACAGGATGTAAGACAGTAGAATGACTGCCCCCTGGTGGCAGTGACAGGATGTAAGACAGTAGAATGACTGCCCCCTGGTGGCAGTGACAGGATGTAAGACAGTAGAATGACTGCCCCCTGGTGGCAGTGACAGGATGTAAGACAGTAGAATGACTGCCCCCTGGTGGCCGTGACAGGATGTAAGACAGTAGAATGACTGCCCCCTGGTGGCAGTGACAGGATGTAAGACAGTAAAACGGCCGTCAAACTCCGTGACTTACTCCCCGTGAACTGGTACCAGATGGTTGTTCTCCCAGTTACAGTTTCTGACGTCACACACATATCAACAACAATGGCGCCCCCTGTTGATGCTGTACAGACGCCGCTGATTAACGGCGAGAAATAGAAATAAATAGACAACGTAAAGTAATTCCACACATTGTAATCAAAACAATACACATACGATTGTGTACTACTACAGGTTATGTTTATTAAATGAAGCCCAAAATATGTCGCAGACTAGAAATCGCTAGGATCAGCTAGTGCTAGCTAGCATCAACGTTAGGTAGCTGCTAGCTAACGCTAGCTGACATCAACGTTAGGTAGCCACTAGCTAACTTTGCTGTGACTTTGCCTGGAACGCTACCAAGTCGTGACTTGAAGTCGTAACTTTGAAATAAATCAACATAAATAGGCAACGTAAAGTAATTCCGCACATTGTAATCAAAACTATACAGTTAGCCGCTAGCTAGAAGGGTTTGTCGTGACTTTGCCTGGAACGCTACCAAGTCGTGAGCCGTGACTTGAAGTCGTGAATACAGGCTAAAAATTGTGTCTTGAACGCAGCGTTAGCCTGGAAGAAAATCTACTTTAAAATAGTTTATTTATGTTCTTTTTCCTGTGATGAAAAGAAACATCAAAAAATGCAACACAAACTTCGGGAAAAGCCCAGAATGTATTATTGCGGGGACTGTAACGTACCGTGGGTTAAAAAAAGCGACGAAAACATATACAGTATATATATAAAAATTCTAAAAAAGCAGCAAAACCTTAAAAAGAACAACGGGGAGGGGGGGGGGGGGGGGGACTATTCCCATGTTTGTCTTCAGGAACGACGAGCCAAAGAAAGGACACTGACAGCCTCAATTAAACATGTTACCTGTACTCAATCAGTCCGGTGAGTGACGTCATGTAGTGGTGAGAAAATGAGTCGTTCCAACGCAACTTCTAAAAGGAATTAAAGGCATCCTCAAGAGAAAACGTCTGATTTTAGACACCTCGACGAGCAACAACCTGCTTAGATTATCTTCAGATGGTCTCACGCTACACTTCTGTTCTGGTGGAACATCTGAGTTTTATAAGTATTATAATTACTTTTATATTATTATATTTATTTTAGTATATATATATATATATTATAATTTAAATAAATACATATATATATATATATATGTATTTATTTCTTTATAATAAATGTATTTATTATTTATTTATTTATATTATTTTATTTATTTATTTAAATTATTATAATATATATATATATATATCATAATTTAAATAAATAAATATATATATATATATATGTATTTATTTATTTATAATAAATTTATTTATTATTTATTTATTTATATTATTTTATTTATTTATTTTAAATAAATAAATACATATATATATTTATGTATTTATTTAAATTATAATATATATATATATATATATATATTAATTATTATAATTAATTTGTTTATATTTATATTTTTTATTTATATTATATTTAGAATTATATGAGAAAACTCCTCATATAATATGAAATGAACTGTTGAGACAATACGGTAACGTGAGCTATTTAAATTAGCTGATACATGGTTATTACTTACCAGTGTATCTCCGTGTATACTTGTGCACTGCAGTGTTTTTCAACCTTTTTTGAACCACGGCACATTTTTTACATTAAAAAAATCCCGCGGCACACCACCAACCAAACATGTTACAAAATGACACATTGTAGCCCAATAAGATCAGAATCTGCATTCTTCCTTTTTAAAAATGTATCCATGGCTGTTGCAGGCTTACATCCTGTCACGGCCACCAGGGGGCAGTCATTCTACTGTCTTACATCCTGTCACTGCCACCAGGGGGCAGTCATTCTACTGTCTTACATCCTGTCACGGCCACCAGGGGGCAGTCATTCTACTGTCTTACATCCTGTCACTGCCACCAGGGGGCAGTCATTCTACTGTCTTACATCCTGTCACGGCCACCAGGGGGCAGTCATTCTACTGTCCAGAGAGTTCCGATATAATCTCTAAATACAATTATGAACCTGAAAATGAGCAGAATATGAGCACTTTAAGCGTGTAGCTCGCTAGTTCGGAGTCTGTTGTTGTTACGGCAACACAGAGAGAGGAAGGTGAGGCAGTTATCCTGGAAATGTCGTTGATTCGGACCAAGAGCGTACATTTGGTTCAACATTTAAAAAAGCAAAAGAACTCGAAAGAATTATTACATTTTTTTTTTTTTTTTAATCAAAAGGCGACAAATGTCTGAAAAAAAACTCAAAAATGTCGAAATAATTGTCAAAAGAAACATAAAAAGGCGACAAACACATAGAAATGAAACCACAACTTGAGACTGTAACCGTTCTTTAATGAACGAGCGAGTTCGTCACTCTACAGCCCCGCCTGTAGTTAGTCTCTACGGCCCCGCCTGTAGTTAGACTCTACAGCGCCGCCTGTAGTTAGTCTCTACGGCCCCGCCTGTAGTTAGACTCTACAGCCCCGCCTGTAGTTAGTCTCTACGGCCCCGCCTGTAGTTAGTCTCTACGGCCCCGCCTGTAGTTAGACTCTACAGCCCCGCCTGTAGTTAGTCTCTACGGCCCCGCCTGTAGTTAGACTCTACAGCCCCGCCTGTAGTTAGACTCTACAGCCCCGCCTGTAGTTAGACTCTACAGCCCCGCCTGTAGTTAGACTCTACGGCCCCGCCTGTAGTTAGTCTCTACGGCCCCGCCTGTAGTTAGTCTCTACAGCCCCGCCTGTAGTTAGACTCTACAGCCCCGCCTGTAGTTAGACTCTACAGCCCCGCCTGTAGTTAGTCTCTACAGCCCCGCCTGTAGTTAGTCTCTACAGCCCCGCCTGTAGTTAGTCTCTACAGCGCCGCCTGTAGTTAGACTCTACGGCCCCGCCTGTAGTTAGACTCTACAGCCCCGCCTGTAGTTAGTCTCTACAGCCCCGCCTGTAGTTAGTCTCTACAGCCCCGCCTGTAGTTAGTCTCTACAGCGCCGCCTGTAGTTAGACTCTACGGCCCCGCCTGTAGTTAGACTCTACAGCCCCGCCTGTAGTTAGTCTCTACAGCGCCGCCTGTAGTTAGACTCTACGGCCCCGCCTGTAGTTAGACTCTACAGCCCCGCCTGTAGTTAGACTCTACAGTCCCGCCTGTAGTTAGACTCTACAGCCCCGCCTGTAGTTAGACTCTACAGCGCCGCCTGTAGTTAGACTCTACAGCGCCGCCTGTAGTTAGACTCTACAGCGCCGCCTGTAGTTAGACTCTACGGCCCCGCCTGTAGTTAGACTCTACAGCCCCGCCTGTAGTTAGTCTCTACAGCGCCGCCTGTAGTTAGTCTCTACGGCCCCGCCTGTAGTTAGACTCTACGGCCCCGCCTGTAGTTAGACTCTACAGCCCCGCCTGTAGTTAGTCTCTACAGCCCCGCCTGTAGTTAGACTCTACAGCCCCGCCTGTAGTTAGACTCTACAGCGCCGCCTGTAGTTAGTCTCGTAGTTAGACTCTACAGTCCCGCCTGTAGTTAGACTCTACAGCCCCGCCTGTAGTTAGACTCTACAGCGCCGCCTGTAGTTAGTCTCTACAGCGCCGCCTGTAGTTAGACTCTACAGCGCCGCCTGTAGTTAGACTCTACAGCGCCGCCTGTAGTTAGACTCTACGGCCCCGCCTGTAGTTAGACTCTACAGCCCCGCCTGTAGTTAGTCTCTACGGCGCCGCCTGTAGTTAGTCTCTACGGCCCCGCCTGTAGTTAGACTCTACGGCCCCGCCTGTAGTTAGACTCTACAGTCCCGCCTGTAGTTAGACTCTACAGCCCCGCCTGTAGTTAGTCTCTACAGCCCCGCCTGTAGTTAGACTCTACAGCCCCGCCTGTAGTTAGACTCTACAGCCCCGCCTGTAGTTAGTCTCTACAGCCCCGCCTGTAGTTAGTCTCTACAGCGCCGCCTGTAGTTAGACTCTACGACGGTGCAGGTCCATTTGACCGACACGACTGAAGTGTGGCGTCGCAACGCCATACATCCGTGGTTGATGCTCCACGGCCCCTGACCGGCAGCTGATTGGACGAACGCCTGACGTGGGTCTGGCTTCTCGAGAATTTTAACAAAGTGTCATGGCGGCTCGTTGAGAATACGATCTCTCGTATTATACTGAAATAGTTCACCCAAACGTGTTCCTACGGAGCCGCCTGGTGTCAGCTGATAAAGAAAAAACTAAACCGTGCGCACAGATTCATAATCCGTGCTCTCGGTTTGATAAATGTAAGCAAAATAAGAAAGATATTCACAGATTGGAACTTCTGGGATAATTCTCTATAGCGAAATGTTATTGAATCACAAACTAGGCATCTTTCCTAACGTAGTGAGGCTAACAACGAGCTACAAACTCATTATCATCAACACGAGCCGTCCTCCGACCTGGAGGAATAACATGATTGGTCTCTCTGAGCAGCCGGAGGTGAGACGGCGGCCGGAGGTGAGACGGCAGTCAGTCAGACCGGACGTGTTCAGGGACCATCTACAAACTCCAACACCGACACTATAATATCTCTTCATTTAATGTTTAAATAAGGTAGTGGCTCCAAACTTATCTCAATTATAACGTGTCTCCTTGTAGTTGAACTACAGCACTTACTTTTAAAAAATAAGTTTGGAGACACTACCTTATTTAAACATGAAATGAAGAGATATTATAGTGTCGGTGTTGTAGTCTGTAGATGGTCCCTGAACACGTCCGGTCTGACTGACCGCCGTCTCACCTCCGGCTGCCGTCTCACCTCCGGCTGCCGTCTCACCTCCGGCTGCCGTCTCACCTCCGGCTGCTCAGAGAGACCATTCATGTTATTCCTCCAGGTCGGAGGACGGCTCGTGTTGATGATAATGAGTTAGTAGCTCGTTGTTAGCCTCACTACGTTAGGAAAGATGCATCGTTTGTGATTCAATAACATTTCGCTGTAGAGAATTATCCCAGAAGTTCCAATCTGTGAATATCTTTCTAATTTTGCTTACATTTATCAAACCGAGAGCACAGATTATGAATCTGTGCGCACGGTTTAGTTTTTTTGATCAGCTGACACCAGGGGGGCTCCGTGATCCTGAGTACATGTTAAGAGAGAAATAGGCCGTGCAGTCGCTGAATCTGTCTTCATTTAATAGTAACAAGGCTGTTGTCCAGAACATTGTTCATCTTTATGGAGACTTTTTTGCCTGCCAAAAATGTGACATTTGTGTCTCCTTCTTTGGACCTAATCTATCTATCCTTCCTCCCTTCCTTCCTCCCTCCCTCCCTTCCTTCCTCCCTTCCTTCCTTCCTCCATTCCTTCCTTCCCTCCCTCCCTCCCTCCCTTCCTCCCTCCCTCCCTCCCTCCCTCCCTCCCTTCCTTCCTCCATTCCTTCCTTCCTTCCCTCCCTCCCTCCCTTCCTTCCTCCCTTCCTCCCTCCCTTACTTCCTCCCTTCCTCCCTCCCTCCCTTCCTTCCTCCCTCCCTCCCTCCCTCCCTTTCTTCCTTCCTTCCTTCCTTCCTTCCTTCCTTCCTTCCTTCCTTCCTTCCTTCCTTCCTTCCTCCCTCCCTCCCTCCCTCCCTTCTTCTACTTTATACAAGTTTCTCGCTTTTTTCGAAGTTATGTCACTGTTTTCTATTTCCGACCTATTCTTGCCTCAGGCTACTTCCTTCCTTCTTTCTACCATATTTTTCACACACACACGTACATTTCTTTTCCAGTTTTTGTCTCCTTTTTTCATCAGCATTTACATGTTTATTTTCAGGTCCGAGTGCTGTACTCTTCCTCTCTATAGAGACTTTATTTTCTACCAAAAATGCTTAGCGCTGGTCAGGGGGTACTTGGCTTAAAGAATCAATTCAAAAAGGGGTACACTGTTGAAAAGAGTTTGAGAACCACTGATCTAGAGCGTATGAATGTATACTTCTAGGCACCAACAGGAGCAGCACTTTAATTTCGTTGTGACAGAGTTCAACAATGAGAAATAAAATGGTTCTGAAAGCGTGACCACTGGGTGTGAGACTGAGTTGCAACAAAAATGCTTGAATGACTTTGTGCACGAGTAGATTTCACTCGGGGACTCTGGGACGACTCTGAGGGAAGTCCTGAAGGAACGTGGTGCAGTTCAGTTTCTGAGACGCACAATCCAGTGCGAGTCTGTGTCTCGGTCGAACACACAAGTTCAGTTCAGTCTCTGTCTCGGTTGAGTCTCCGCCGTGGACCGAGTGGCCGGATCTTCCCCGCCTGGTCCCGGGTCAGGACCAGCGCACCAACACCTGGTCTCCGTCCTCTATGGAGAAAAACTGGAGAGTCTTCAGGTCGCTGTCGATCTCAAACTCTGTCCCCACCTTCTGGAAAAGAAACAGAACTTCTCTTTAGTCCGTTACACTGGCTCGGGGACGTTAATACTTAGTTAGGAGTGAAAGAGTTGTTGACATTGTTAAAGCAAAATACAACCTAGTTATATTTATATAACAGTATAGTTAACTTAGACTATCTGAACTAACAAGCTGCGTTTTTGGACAATTCTTTACATCGTCGATTAATGGATGAGTCAGAAAATATCGATCAGTGTCTACTCCTAGCTTACTACTTACTTAGCTTCATGCAGTAAATGTACAGCAGTATTGTCAGTTGATGGAGTAGAACACGTGTCAAACTCGAGGCCCGTGGGCCATATCCCGCCTCTCGCAAATCTCGATCCGGCCCGCATATCAATTTACGTTGCGTTTTTGGTGCCATTTTCCAACGTTGTTGTCGATTTCTTTGGCGTTTTTGTCAGTTTTTCCGACATTTCAGGCGTTTTTTTTCAATGTTTATGTCATATTTTCCAACGTTTTAGGCGCTTTTTTTTTTTTTTTTGACAATTTTGTCGCTTTGTTCCACCTGTTTTGGCGGTTTTTTCTTTTTCTGTGATGGCTAAGGACCTTTTTTTCGGACTTTTTTAGGACTTCATGATGCCCACAACTCCAAGTGAGAAAGCAATAATTGAAAGGTTTGTCAATGCCCTCATATTCCAGCGTGGCCCTTAGTGAAGTTTGACACCCCTGTAGCAGCAGGACGTTTTGGTCATTTTCTCATTTTAACGTATTGTTATCATTACACGATGTATGGGCTGGCTCCGGATTGCCCCGGTCTATAAAGAGTATTGTATAGTATTCCTAAGTGCTGTTGTACGTACGTTTGAGGTTTTTCCACAGTACCAGTGGTGTGTGGGAGGGAGGGACACGTCTTACTAGGCCTGGGCAATATTTCAATATTATATCGATATCGTGATATGAGACTAGATATCGTGATACAAGACTAGATATACGAGACCAGATATCGTGATACGAGACTAGATATTGTGATACGAGACCAGATATCGTGATACGAGACTAGATATTGTGATACGAGACCAGATATCGTGATACGAGACTAGATATCGTGATACGAGACCAGATATCGTGATAAGAGACCAGATATCGTGACGCGAGACTAGATATACAAGACCAGATATCGTGATACGAGACCAGATATCGTGATACGAGACCAGATATACGAGACCAGATATCCTGATACGAGACTAGATATCGTGATATGAGACCAGATATCGTGATACGAGACCAGATATCGTGATACGAGACTAGATATACGAGACCAGATATCCTGATACGAGACTAGATATCGTGATATGAGACCAGATATCGTGATACGAGACCAGATATCGTGATACGAGACTAGATATCGTGATACGAGACCATATATCGTGATACGAGACCAGATATACGAGACCAGATATCCTGATACGAGACTAGATATCGTGATATGAGACCAGATATCGTGATACGAGACCAGATATCGTGATACGAGACTAGATATACGAGACCAGATATCGTGATACGAGACTAGATATACGAGACCAGATATCGTGATACGAGACTAGATATCGTGATACGAGACTAGATATTGTGATACGAGACCAGATATCGTCTTAGATTTTGAAGAATTGTAATATCGTTACATGGTAAGTTTGGTCTTTTCCTGGTTTTAAAGGCTGCGTTACAGTAACGTGATGTCATTTTCTGACTGTTCTAGCTGTTCTGTTATTTGCCTTTAACCACTCAGTCATTATATCCACATTATGATGCTTAATTATCTAAAATCTAAAGGTGGATGTTTTGTGAAAGCACCAATAGTCAACCTTACAATATCGCTGCAATATCGAGGTGTTTGGTAAAAAATATCGTGATATTTGATTTCCTCCATGCCGCCCAGCCCTACGTCTTACCTTGTTGCAGGTGTAGGTGAGCTTCAGATCGGCAGCAGGAACCTTGAGCAGTCTGTACAGGAGTCCCTTCACCTTCTGAACAACCATGGACGCTGCAGAACAGAACACACCCTCTGTAACCCCACTGGAAGGCCTTTTGGACTTCACTTTCATTCGGAAACAGACGCTCGGTTGAGTGTTAGAGAAGCTCCCGAGAGAAGAAGTACAGAACATTTACCTGGAAGTTTCTTCTCGATCGGCTCCCGGTCGGCGTCGTCAGGAAACACAAAGTTAATCTCTGCGGAGAAGAGACGACATCAGTGGTGAGACTGTGGCGGGAAGTCTGCTCCGACCCCCAGTAGGGCTGCAGCTAACGGTTAGCGCAGGAGCCACATGTTGTATGTTTGTTGATTGCTGTGTTGTGCACGTGTATTGTGGGTGGTGGGCCTTTTCATGGCGGTTTGAGCGGAAGTGATGATATGTTTGCGTCACCTATGCGCCTGGGTTTTTGGGGTTTTGACGGGGGTGGAGCCTGGGAGTGAACGCTTTCTGTTGACCGCCGCTCTAATGTAATTATTTTCTACTCACAAGGTCATTTCACATCGGTAACTGCAGTGCTTATTGTATAGTACGTGTGGGAGAGAGGAAGAATGAAATCATTGCAGTACAATCTGGATCTCTGAGTGTTCAGTCCCTCGCCGCAGAACTTTGTTGGACTGCTTACAGCCGCGATAATTACATTAATGTGTTGATTTTTGTCTGGATGAATGGATCAGTTGTCTGGTCTCTAAATTGTCAGAAAAAAAGGTGAAAAATGTGGATCATTGTTTCCCAAAAAGCCCAAATTGACGTCCTCACATGTCTTGTTTTGTCCCCAACTCAAAGATATTCAGATTACTGTCCCAGAGGAGAGAAGAGACTAGAAGATATTCAGATTACTGTCCCAGAGGAGAGAAGATACTAGAAGATATTCAGATTACTGTCCCAGAGGAGAGAAGACACTAGAAGATATTCAGATTACTGTCCCAGAGGAGAGAAGAGACTAGAAGATATTCAGATTACTGTCAGAGGAGAGAAGAGACTAGAAGATATTCAGATTACTGTCCCAGAGGAGAGAAGATACTAGAAGATATTCAGATTACTGTCCCAGAGGAGAGAAGAGATTAGAAGATATTCAGATTACTGTCCCAGAGGAGAGAAGAGACTAGAAGATATTCAGATTACTGTCCCAGAGAAGAGACTAGAAGATATTCAGATTACTGTCCCAGAGGAGAGAAGATACTAGAAGATATTCAGATTACTGTCCCAGAGGAGAGAAGATACTAGAAGATATTCAGATTACTGTCCCAGAGGAGAGAAGAGACTAGAAGATATTCAGATTACTGTCCCAGAGGAGAGAAGAGACTAGAAGATATTCAGATTACTGTCCCAGAGGAGAGAAGAGACTAGAAGATATTCAGATTACTGTCAGAGGAGAGAAGAGACTAGAAGATATTCAGATTACTGTCCCAGAGGAGAGACTAGAAGATATTCAGATTACTGTCCCAGAGGAGAGAAGAGACTAGAAGATATTCAGATTACTGTCCCAGAGGAGAGAAGAGACTAGAAGATATTCAGATTACTGTCCCAGAGGAGAGAAGATACTAGAAGATATTCAGATTACTGTCCCAGAGGAGAGAAGAGACTAGAAGATATTCAGATTACTCTCCCAGAGGAGAGAAGACACTAGAAGATATTCAGATTACTGTCCCAGAGGAGAGAAGAGACTAGAAGATATTCAGATTACTGTCCCAGAGGAGAGAAGAGACTAGAAGATATTCAGATTACTGTCCCAGAGGAGAGAAGAGACTAGAAGATATTCAGATTACTGTCCCAGAGGAGAGAAGAGACTAGAAGATATTCAGATTACTGTCCCAGAGGAGAGAAGACACTAGAAGATATTCAGATTACTGTCCCAGAGGAGAGAAGAGACTAGAAGATATTCAGATTACTGTCCCAGAGGAGAGAAGAGACTAGAAGATATTCAGATTACTGTCCCAGAGGAGAGAAGAGACTAGAAGATATTCAGATTACTGTCCCAGAGGAGAGACTAGAAGATATTCAGATTTAACAAGCTGGAATCAGAGAAGTTTGACTTTCTTTTCATAAAAAATGACTCAAACTGATCAGAAAATCTCAGCAGAAAACTGCTCTTAATAATGTAACGGCCGTTCTTTTTTTTTTCTTTTTTTAAATTGCTGCCTTTTAGATTTAATACGTTTAATTTGTTCGATAAAAGAAAGTTGGAAATGATTTCATTAGTTGTAAATTCAACAAGTCTGTTTATTTATCGCAGGTTATATCGTAAGTATCAAGATATCCAACAACGTGCGTATTCTCCTCACTTCGTGCAGCCCTAGATCACAACTAATGGACTCATCTGTGCAGCTCTGAACCACAGCATGTTTATTACCGGCCTCTTTTATTCATCAGCCAATCAGAGCGCAGACGGGGGTGGGACTTACTCAACAGCTGGTTTTTCAGGGCGAAGGGCTCCTGCTTCTTGAACTCGCCTTCCTCCGGAGCTCCGTACTCTGAAACACAAGACCACCTCCATCGTTACCATCACTGTGGTGGAAGTTCCAGCTTCAATCAATCAATCAATCAAACTTTATTTATATAGCACTTTACAGCAACCAGCAGGTATCCAAAGTGCTTAACATCAACCAAGAGTATAAACATATATCATACAATAGAAAGAATGAACATAGAAAATAGTCAAATCAGAAATAGTTACAAAGAAACGGCTACGTATTAAAAGCCAGACTAAACAGATACGTTTTAAGTCTGGACTTAAAAAGAGCTCCATCTGTAATAGTTTGAATATCAGGGGGTAACTAGTCCCAGAGTCTCGGGGCCGATCACCCCCCCCCGTTCATATCTAGACCTTGGCACTTCTAAAACTCGCTGGTTTGAAGAACGCAACGACCGGTTGTGCTCCCGTAAAGTTAAAATTTCAGACAAATACTGCGTGGCCGGACCATTTAAGGCCTTGAAAGCAAACAATAACATCTTAAAATCGATTCTAAAAACGCACAGGGAGCCGATGTAGGGCGTAGAGAACGGGAGTGATGTGAGCACGTCTAGATGTATTTGTTAAAAAGCGAGCGGCAGCATTTTGCACAAGTTGAAGACGTGAGATGGAGGTCTGGTTCAGACCGACAGAGAGAGCATTACAGTAGTCCAACCTTGAACTAATGAAGGCATGAATCGCCTTTTCTAGGTCGTGCCTGCTCAGGAAAGGCTTAACTTCAGCCAGGAGACGATTACTGGATGAACTCAGGCTCTGCTCTGTAAGTAGAGACAGTGGAACCCGTCAGGTCAGCGGTCAACATAACCTCGTGACCTTTCCAGGCAGACGCTCCATTTTAACGCTCTGAGCATGGAGCGCCTGGTGCCG
>CM042317.1:41932430-41934930 GCA_023566125.1 Zingel zingel
TACATACAAAACATTCAGTTTTCAAATGTCGTTGTTGTTGTTGTCACACAGCCGTACAGAGGAGAGAGATATTTTGTTAATTCATAATCTCTTTTAGGGTCAGATAACATTCTAACGCTGCGTCTCGCTGCTAAAAATTGCCTCCTTGACTCCTTCACTTGCCTCCCTTCCTCGCACCGAGGAGGCACGGGAGAGACGCGAGGAAATCACGGGAGGAGAGAGGCAACGAGCAAATGCGTTTTAGACGGATATGAGACGTCCTATATGAGCTGTTTGGACGGAGTTAGCAACTACTTCAGCTGCACGGCTTCCGGAAGGCTGCTCTCTGTGTCCTCGCCTATATCTCCTCCATGATCCCTCCTCGATGCTCGGTCCTCGATGCTCGGGGGAAGGAATAAGAGCTTTGAGACGGCCTTCACCGAGCAGGGACGGAACAACTTACAGTTCAGCCGAGGACCGAGGAGTCGAGGAGCTCTCACATAGGTGGCATGAGATGCAGCTCTGATCTACTTCAGCCTTGAGTGTCTTCTTTCCAATGTTCCAGATCAAAACCCTCTCTCAGTAACGCAAATCATAACTTTAAATTGTGCTACAGTTTGCTTTACTGTGATTGCCGCTTGTAGAGCAGTGATGTTGTGATGCTGGGCAGACGGTGTCTGGGGGGGGGGGGGGGCAGTTAGCATCGTACCAAGTGACATACTCGTCTCTTTTCCGTTCTGTTTAACCGTTAAACTGGAAGCTAAACTGGCCGGAGAGGGGCTTAAAGTAACGTTACTTTAGTAAATGTACTTACTTCCAGTGGTGTAGTCTACGTGATACACAGTATACCCACTAAGAAAGCTCCAGGATTTCCATATACCCACTTAAAAAACGCCCAATTACACGCAACAACATACTTTCCATTATATTGTACATATATTTTGAATTATCATCTGTGTTTTTCTTCTTTACAAAGGCTAAATAAAGGGATTTCCACAGTAAATAGGTGCATAAAAGTGTGTCAGAATACAGGAAATGAAGTCGTTGATGCTCAAGACTTCCCTGGAGGAGGGCACCCAGACCCCCCACTATGATATGGCCCCCGCAAAAGGCCCATTCTGGCCCACATATACAGTACAGGCCCATACAGTACAGTACAGGCCCATACAGTACAGTACAGGCCCATACACATACAGTACAGTACAGGCCCATACACATACAGTACAGTACAGGCCCATACAGTACAGTACAGGCCCATACACATACAGTACAGTACAGGCCCATACAGTACAGTACAGGACCATACAGTACAGTACAGGCCCATACAGTACAGTACAGTACAGGCCCATACACATACAGTACAGTACAGGCCCATACACATACAGTACAGTACAGGCCCATACACATACAGTACAGGCCCATACAGTACAGTATAGTACAGGCCCATACAGTACAGTACAGGCCCATACACATACAGTACAGTACAGGCCCATACAGTACAGTACAGTACAGGCCCATACACATACAGTACAGTACAGGCCCATACAGTACAGTACAGGCCCATACACATACAGTACAGTACAGGCCCATACAGTACAGTACAGTACAGGCCCATACACATACAGTACAGTACAGGCCCATACAGTACAGTACAGGCCCATACACATACAGTACAGTACAGGCCCATACAGTACAGTACAGTACAGGCCCATACAGTACAGTACAGTACAGGCCCATACACATACAGTACAGTACAGGCCCATACACATACAGTACAGTACAGGCCCATACACATATAGTACAGTACAGGCCCATACACATACAGTACAGGCCCATACAGTACAGTATAGGCCCATACAGTACAGTACAGGCCCATACACATACAGTACAGTACAGGCCCATACAGTACAGTACAGTACAGGCCCATACAGTACAGTACAGTACAGGCCCATACAGTACAGGCCCATACAGTACAGGCCCATACAGTACAGGCCCATACAGTACAGTACAGGCCCATACAGTACAGTACAGTACAGGCCCATACACATACAGTACAGTACAGGCCCATACAGTACAGTACAGTACAGGCCCATACAGTACAGGCCCATACAGTACAGTACAGGCCCATACAGTACAGTACAGTACAGGCCCATACACATACAGTACAGTACAGGCCCATACAGTACAGTATAGTACAGGCCCATACAGTACAGTACAGGCCCATACAGTACAGGCCCATACAGTACAGGCACATACAGTACAGTATAGTACAGGCCCGTACAGTACAGTACAGGCCCATACAGTACAGTATACCCACTAGAACAATACATTAGACTACACCACTGGCTTAAAGTAACGTTACTATAGTAACTGTACTTACTTCCCAACACTGACCTAACTAGCTAGTTACGGATGCTGACAGGGTGACTGAGGGAGAAATGTCCGTCTAACACCCCGGTTCTTTCTCACCTGCTGTCGGTGGCACCGGGCCCACATACCGCACCGTGGCCCGTTCCCCGTC
>CM042317.1:41942430-42027430 GCA_023566125.1 Zingel zingel
AGAGTCTAGGCGAGTAGAGTCTAGGCGAGTAGAGTCTAGGCGAGTAGAGGCGAGTAGAGTCTAGGCGAGTAGAGGCGAGTAGAGTCTAGGCGAGTAGAGGGCGAGTAGAGTCTAGGCGAGTAGAGTCTAGGCGAGTAGAGTCTAGGCGAGTAGAGGCGAGTAGAGTCTAGGCGAGTAGAGGCGAGTAGAGGCGAGTAGAGTCTAGGCGAGTAGAGTCTAGGCGAGTAGAGTCTAGGCGAGTAGAGGGCGAGTAGAGTCTAGGCGAGTAGAGTCTAGGCGAGTAGAGTCTAGGCGAGTCGAGTCTAGGCGAGTAGAGTAGAGGCGAGTAGAGTCTAGGCGAGTAGAGTAGAGGCGAGTAGAGGCGAGTAGAGGCGAGTAGAGTCTAGGCGAGTAGAGTAGAGGCGAGTAGAGGCGAGTAGAGTCTAGGCGAGTAGAGGCGAGGCGAGGCGAGTAGAGTAGAGGCGAGTCTAGGTGAGTCGAGTCTAGGCGAGTCTAGGCGAGTCGAGTCTAGGCGAGTAGAGGCGAGTAGAGTCTAGGCGAGTAGAGGGCGAGTAGAGTCTAGGCGAGTAGAGTCTAGGCGAGTAGAGGCGAGTAGAGTAGAGGCGAGTAGAGTAGAGTCTAGGCGAGTAGAGTCTAGGCGAGTAGAGGTGAGTAGAGTAGAGGCGAGTAGAGTAGAGGCGAGTAGAGTAGAGTCTAGGCGAGTAGAGTCTAGGCGAGTAGAGTCGAGTAGAGTAGAGGCGAGTAGAGTAGAGTCTAGGCGAGTAGAGTCTAGGCGAGTAGAGGCGAGTAGAGTAGAGGCGAGTAGAGTAGAGGCGAGTAGAGTAGAGGCGAGTAGAGTAGAGGCGAGTAGAGTCTAGGCGAGTAGAGGCGAGTAGAGTAGAGTCTAGGCGAGTAGAGGTGAGTAGAGTCGAGGCGAGTCGAGCAGGTACCATGTAATGGAAAAACGCCATAAATGTGCCAGATTTCGCCATGCAGGCTAATTCCCATCTGCAGCCCCTAGCAGGTTGATGGCTTAACAAGGGAGACAATAGACAACAATACAGCCAATACACACCAAACAAGAAGGACACGGACACGGCAAATGACACAACCACTCATACCTGCAAACTAGTCGCTTTTTGGCGAAATCGCCGTTTTGAATGGGAAAATGTCATCCACGTGAACCGTGTAGATCCGAAGAGTTTTTATTTGGGTTGAGATGCTGTCCTGTGACTCCCAGACACTGTTCCGGGACAGTGTCTGACTGTCCAGTCAGACACTGTCCCGGGACAGTCAGACACTGTCCTGTGACTCCCATGACTGTCCCGGGACAGTAGTAGCAGTAATAGCCAATAAAGGCTTTTCTATTGATTATTGAGAAGGGTATGAAGAATTTTGAACGTGCCACTTTTTGTTCAAATGAAAATAAAAGATGGTGTGTGTGTGTGTGTGTGTGTGTGTGTGTGTGTGTGTGTGTGTGTGTGTGTGTGTGTGTGTGTGTGTGTGTGTGTGTGTATATCTGTATCTGTGTGTGTATATCTGTATCTGTGTGTGTGTCTGTATCTGTGTGTGCGTGTGTGTGTGTGTGTGTGTGTGTATGTCTGTATGTGTGTGTGTGTGTGTGTGTCTGTCTGTGTGTATATGTATCTGTATCTGTGTGTGTGTGTGTGTGTGTGTGTATGTATCTGTATCTGTATCTGTGTGTGTGTGTGTGTGTGTGTGTGTGTGTGTGTGTGTGTGTGTGTGTGTGTGTGTGTGTGTGTGTGTGTGTGTGTGTGTGTAATAGACCTCGTTGGATTTTGAATTTCTTCCTCATTTTTGAGTCAAAGAAGCTGAAATTGTGACTGATTTAGACCTGACGTCAGAGGAACGTTTGCTGCTGGCCAATCACAGACTGGTGTGTGTCAGAGATGAGTCCGAATACGGTTTAGAAACCCTTTTCATTTCTTCTTCTTCTCCAACTTCAGTGACGGTAGAGTGATCGCTAGCTGTCCTCGGGAGCCTGGAACCAGCCGGGGTATTTGCTCGGTAATTTGGTTGGAAAAGAAAGCCATATTCTTTTTAAAATACAGACATTTTGATAATCCAATGTGACCCCGAGGACAACAGGACGGTTAACATGTGTCCCTCTCAATTCTCTCCTTCTTCTTCCACTTGCTTCTTTCTCTTTCTTTCCTCTTTCTCCTGTTTTTTGAATTTTTGAATTTCAAACTATCATTATTGTCATTCTTGAAGGGTTAGTCGTCTACGAGCCATCACTTCCTCTCCATATATTTCTTGGATGTATGCTAACCTCTAACCTCTAACCGTCTCTCTCTCTCTCTCTCTCTGTCTCTCTCTCTCTCTCTCTCTCTATCTCCCTCTCTCCCTCTCACTCTCTCTCTCTCTGTCTCCCTCTCTCTCCCTCTCCCTCTCTCCTCTCCTCTCTCTATCTCTCCCTCTCTCTCTCCCTCTCTCCCTCTCTCTATCTCTCCCTCTCTCCCTCTCCCTCTCTCTATCTCTCCTCTCTCTCTCCCTCTTACTCTCACTCTCTCCCTCTCTCTATCTCTCCCTCTCTCCCTCTCCCTCTCTCTATCTCTCCCTCTCTCTCTCCCTCTTACTCTCACTCTCTCCCTCTCTCTATCTCTCCCTCTCTCCCTCTCCCTCTCTCTATCTCTCCCTCTCTCTCTCCCTCTTACTCTCACTCTCTCTCTCACTCTCTCTCTCCCTCTCTCTCTCACTCTCTCTCTCCCTCTCACTCTCTCTCTCTCTCTCTCTCCTCTCTCCCTCTCTCTCTCTGTCTCTCTGTCTCTCTCCCTCCCTCCCTCTTTCTCTCTCCCTCCCTCTCTCTCCCTCTCTGTCTCTCTCTCTCTCCCTCTCTCCCTCTCTCTCTCTGTCTCTCTGTCTCTCTCCCTCCCTCCCTCTTTCTCTCTCCCTCCCTCTCTCTCCCTCCCTCCCTCTCTCTCTCTCTCTCTCTCTCTCTCTCCTCTCCCTCCCTCTCTCTCCCTCTCTCTCTCTCTCTCTCTCTCTCTCTCTTCCCTGCGCTGGTTTCAGGGAGATCAGTTTACAGAACGCCGACGAGGAGGAGGAGGAGGGAGGGCCGGGGAAGAAGAGGAAGAGCAGCAAGAGGAAAGCGGCGGCGGAGCCGGGCGGAGAGAGCGAGGCCGAGCAGTGGGTGATGAAGAGGCAGAGGCTGAAGGCCAGGAAAGAGGAGGAGGAGAGGAAGAGGAAGAGGACGGTGTTCGTGGGAAACCTGCCCACCAGCTGCACCAGGAAGGTACGCACAGGACAGGAACACACACACACACATACAGAGAGACACACACACACACACACACACACACACACACACACACATATAGAGAGAGAGAGAGACAGACAGGAGACCTGATGTGTGTTGGTCCTGTTTCAGACGCTGCAGAGCCTCTTCAGGGACAAAGGATCCATCGAGTCCGTCCGCTTTCGATCTGTGGTAAAAACATACGACAACACCCAAACATCCCAACAGAGCGTTGGGTTGTGAACACATTCAGGACGTCAGCTGGTACAGAGACCTGCTGAGTAAGAGTAACCTACTGATGTGCTCTGTGTGTTCCCCGCAGGTCCGAGAGGACCCCGCCATGTCCCGCAAAGTAGCCGCTATCCAGTGAGTTCAACACACCTCCAGCCTGCCCAGACGTTCCACTCCGTGTGGCCGCGTCGTCTCCTCTTCTGTCTGAATGAGCATTGTTTGTTTGTTTAATTTTCTCCACAGGCGTAAAGTCCATCCCAAAAAGCAGAGCATGAACGCCTACGTGGTGTTTAAAGACGAGGACGGAGTCTCCAGGGCACTAGAGAGGTCAGACGGGGAATCTTTCCCACAAACGCAGCAGCAGTGGCAACGAAAACTGTCCTGTCCTGTTAGCAGTGTCCTGAGGAGTGTCCCGGGACAGTCAGACACTGTCCTGTGACTCCCAAACACTGTCCTGTGACTCCCAGACGCTGTCCTGTGACTCCCATGACTGTCCTGTGACAGTCAGACGCTGTCCTGTGACTCCCAGACATTGTCCCAGTACAGTCAGACACTGTCCTGTGACTCCCATGACTGTCCCGTGACTCCCATGACTGTCCCGGGACAGTCAGACGCTGTCCGGTGACTTCCAGACACTGTCCTGTGACTCCCATGACTGTCCCGGGACAGTCAGACACTGTCCTGTGACTCCCATGACTGTCCCGGGACAGTCAGACGCTGTCCTGTGACTTCCAGACACTATCCTGTGACTCCCATGACTGTCCCGGGACAGTCAGACACTGTCCTGTGACTCCCAGACACTGTCCTGGGACAGTCAGACGCTGTCCCGGGACACCCAGACACTGTCCTATGACTCCCATGACTGTCCCAGGAGTCACAGGACAGTGTCTGATTGTCCCGGGACACTCGTCAGGACACTGCTAACAGGACAGGACAGTTTTTGCCAAACAAACGCTCACCGCCTGGCGCTCTGCGTTCACCTGTCAACCAGCGTGTCCTTGTGTTTGTCTCTGCTGACAGGAACGGCATGGAGATCGAGAAAGACTTCCACATCCGGGTGGGACCGAGTGACGGACAGCTCGGCGGTGAGTCAGCTGGTCTGATTAGGTTCTAGACAGAAGAAGTGTAGTGATGTTGGGGCGTGTTGGTGACATTGTCTCTGTCTTACAGCACGATCACAAGCGCTCCGTGTTCGTGGGGAACCTTTCGTTTGGTGAGCCTCTCTGCAGCTTTAACATCGGTGATGGTCGGGATGTAGTGCAGAAGTTAACCTGCTGTGTGTGTGTGTGTGTGTGTGTGTGTGTGTGTGTGTGTGTGTGTGTGTGTGTGTGTGTGTGTGTGTGTGTGTGTGTGTGTGTGTGTGTGTGTGTCTGTGTCTGTGTCTGTGTCTCTCTGTGCGTCTCTGTCTGTGTGTGTGTGTGTGTGTGTGTGTGTGTGTGTGTGTGTGTGTGTGTGTGTGTGTGTGTGTGTGTGTGTGTGTGCGTGCGTCTCTGTATGTGTGTGCGTCTCTGTGTCTCTGTCTGTGTGTGTGTGTGTGCGTCTCTGTGTGTGTGTGTGTGTGCGTCTCTGTGTGTGTGTGCGTCTCTGTGTCTCTGTCTGTGTGTGTGTGTGTGTGTCTCTGTCTGTGTGTGTGTGTGTGCGTCTCTGTGTGTGTGTGTGTGTGTGTGTGTGTGTGTGTGTGTGTGTGTGTGTGTCTGCCTTCCTGTCTGTCTGTCCGTCCTCAGAGATCAAAGAGCTGACTTTCCGGCGCCACTTTGAGCAGTGCGGCCCGGTGGAGGCGGTGCGACTGGTGCGAGACCAGAACTCTGGACTGGGCAAAGGGTTCGGCTACGTCCTGTTCGAGGTACGGTAACTCAGACGCTGCTTCTGTCAGGCTGTCCCCCCGCCCTGAAAGATCAATCTGCGTGGGCCCATGTCAGCTCTCAACAACCCAAACGTGTGACCGATCAGTCCGACTGCCTTTTTGTGCCGACGGTCGGCCCGTCTGGTTGGTGTGTCAGGGCCTTTAGAAATCTTCTTCATCTTCCTCTACCTCCTCGTCCCTGCATGTCTGGGTCCAATACTCACAAATCCTGACGCATACACAGACTGCCACTAGTCACACCCAAAGTTTGGACCCAGCCCGACTAGGTTACCATAAGCTAGGGACGTCACAAGAACCGATACTTCAAGACCTGTTTCTGGGTCAGGAACAAACTCTCTGGAGATCTGGCAACATAGATAGTAGGGCTGTAGCGACACACTAATCTCACGATACGATACATGATATTCAGCTCACGATACGACATATATCACGATATTCAGCCAACGATACGATATATATCGCGATATTCAGCCAACGCTACGATATATATCGCGATATTCAGCCAACGCTACGGTATATATCACGATATTCAGCCAACACTACGATATATATCACGATATTCAGCCAACAATACGATATATATCACGATATTCAGCCAACGCTACGACATATATCACGATATTCAGCCAACTATACGACACATATCACGATATTCAGCCAACAATACGATACATATCACGATATTCAGCCAACGATATGACATATATCACGATATTCAGCCAACGATGCGATATATATAACGGTTATTCAGCCAACGATACGATATATATCACAATATTCAGTCAACAATACGACACATATCACGATATTCAGCCAACGATACGATATATATCACGATATTCAGCCAACGATACTATTCAATATAATTCGATACACTTACATCATTTTCTGAAAGATTTAAAGGGGACAGAGTGATTTTGGTGACATCTTGTGAGTCTTCCATTTACTTGGATTTAATTAATTGAACTGAAAACTAAAAACACCAATTACACAATATATGTCTCTGACTGAACAGAGAAATCCGCTAACTGTACTGTCTGTACTGTCAACAACACTGTTTCTAACAGCACTCAGATATTCCCCAAAGGGCCGTAAGCACACCGCGTTAACTCGGTGTGACTAATGTCAGACAGAAATATGAGTTTGCTAACTGTACTTAATGCTGTACTCTCATAGTTAGCCTTTTTCTTAAATCTCCTCGCTCTGACTCCGTAAACAGGAAGAGGTCGGCGTCTGTGTAAAGTTAGTACGGGTAACTTGCTCTACAGCGACGCTAGCGGTTGGCTGACCAAATCGCTCTTCCTGCAGCACGAACGGCGGTAAACACGGGGGATTTGAATGGGACTTATGTATCGATGCTCGCAGCTTAAAAATCAATACTTTCTTGGGGGGAGAAAATATTGATTTATATCGCAGAAGCGATTCAATTGCTCAGCCTTAATAGATGGGCTAAAGTTAGTCTCGCTTTGCCAGACCCTCCTCCTAAGCGCGCTGAAGGAGGCTCTGGCTACTCCACATAGCATTCGGGGATGGGAGGAAAACGTGCTCTGGTGTGTCGGCATTTCTTTAAACCAATCACAATCGTCGTGGGCGGGGCTAAGCTCCGGACGGAGCCACGGTGCCTCTTAAATAGTCTCAGCAAGGAACTTGTTTTGGTGGAACATGTGGACGTTCAAAAGTAGTTCTAGTTGTGCAACAGAGAACTCAGATTGGACAGATAGTCTAGCTAGCTGTCTGGATTTACCCTGCAGAGATCTGAGGAGCAGGTAACCATAGTCCTCACACATCAGCCGGAGGTTAGAACGCCAACACAGAGACAGAGGAAGGAAATTAAAAATATGTGCATCCGGCTGGAATTTCCTGCAGCACCGGAGCAATCCCGGAAGTGGAACGCTAAAGGATATAGACCAGGCGTGTAAATATCTAATGTTCATATGTCAGGCTGTCCCCCCGCCCTGAAAGATCAATCTGTGTGGGCCCATGTCAACTCTCAGCAACCCAAACGACTGACCAGGGCTGCCAAAACTGGCAGAAAATGAAGTTGAATGAAGTTTAATATCACGGTGTTTGTCTTCCTGACGCAGAGCGCCGACTCGGTGCAGCTGGCGTTGGAACTGGACGGCAGCCAGCTGGAGGCCAGGGCCATCCGGGTGAAGAGGTCGGTGAAGAAGGAGAAGCAGAAGAACAAAACGGACGGAAAAGGGGCCGTGGGGAGGCCCGGCAAGGGCCCGGGGAAGGGCCCGGGGCAGGAGAGAGGAGGCGGTCGGGGAGGCTTCAAGTCTCCGAAGAAGTTCTCCGGAACGCAGCCGAGGTCGAGTAAAAGCTCGGGCTCCTTCAGAGGAGAGATGGTGGATCCAACCAGAAAGAGCAAACAGAAAGGACTGAAGAAGAAGAAGCCAAAGAAGCCAAAGAAGACCGTTCATATCTGATCCACATTAAAGAAATGAGTAATACTGCTTGTGTGTGTGTGTGTGTGTGTGTGTGTGTGTGTGTGTGTGTGTGTGTGTGTGTGTGTGTGTGTGTGTGTGTGTGTGTGTGTGTGTGTGTGTGTGTGTGTGTGTGTGTGTGTGTTAGTATTTTCTGTATTATTATGAATGAGATGCTTCCCTGGTTATCCCTTTAATAAATGAATTAAAAGAAGAGCTTTGGTCTCAGTCTCTCAGTCAGTCTGCATTTGACACATTTATAGAAGAATATTTAGGGACAATTATGAAGTGTGTCTGATATGCTGCTGGAACATCGTAATTTCCCATTTTTAGGATCAATAAAAATCTATCTACCTATATCTATTCATCAATCTATCTATCTCTCTAGCTCTCTATCTATCTATCTATATCTATCTAGCTCTCTATCTATCTATCTAGCTAGCTCTCTATCTATCTATCTATCTATCTATCTACCTATCTAGCTAGCTATCTATCTATCTATCTATCTAGCTCTCTATCTATCTATCTATCTATCTACCTATCTATCCATCTACCTATCTATCTCTCTATCTACAGTGAGAATAACTTATAATGTTGGTTTAAGTTCCCAGAGCAGTTTATTCATTCATAATATCATTAGGGGAGATGTGTGTGTGTGTGTGTGTGTGTGTGTGTGTGTGTGTGTGTGTGTGTGTGTGTGTGTGTGTGTGTGTGTGTGTGTGTGTGTGTCTTTGATATATTAATTCTGTTCAGAAATGATGACCAAAAGCACATTCTTTGTAATTCATTCTTAATCCTGTTTTATCAAATGTCCATCTTTGACTACAATACTGTTAGGCCATTTGGCAAATGCTATGTAAGAATATTAATGTTGCCATGTCGGTTTTGTACAAAAAAGTGTGTGTGTGTGTGTGTGTGTGTGTGTGTGTGTTAGGATGGCGACGCTATGTCCCGCCTCTGCCTCTGATTGGCTAGTAATACGTTGGCTTCGTTGGTCGGATTGGTTACGTTAAGGCACAAGGAGTGTGATTGGTTAGAGTGGCGGAAAGAATGCAATGGTAAGCCAACCAGAGCGGAGTAAATCAGACTAGGGCGGGACATCCCGTCGCCAACTTAGGAAAACGTAAATACACGTCTCCTCTCCTCGTGCTAGGCGGGTTGTTGTTGTTGTTGTTGTTGTGGAGATAGAATTCGTTCAGAGTTTAGCTCGCTTTGGACTCCCAACAGGAACACAACTGTAACGTTGAAAGAGGACGTGCAGCTGTCCAGCGTCTGGTTGGGTACCTGAACACACCGCGGTGCCGACCGCTCAGAACACCGGGGGGGGGGGGGGGGGGGGGGGGTAAGAAACGTTCCAGCTGATCACATTTACACTTCAACAACAGGATGCACACTAATCTCCACCTCTGCTCAGGCACCAAGTCACTCTCTTCCTCTCATGGCATATAGAATATATTCATCACGTTCCCGTGTGTGTGTGTGTGTGTGTGTGTGTGTGTGTGTGTGTGTGTGTGTGTGTGTGAGTGTGTGTGTGTGTGTGTGTGTGAGTGAGAGAGTGTGTGTGTGTGTGTGTGTGTGAGTGAGTGTGTGTGTGTGTGTGTGTGTTTGTGTGTGTGTGTGTGTGTGTGTGAGAGAGAGTGTGTGTGTGAGTGAGTGTGTGTGTGTGTGTGTTTGTGTGTGTGTGTGTGTGTATGTGTGAGTGTGTGTATGTATGTATGTGTGTGTGTGTGTGTGTGTGTGTGTATGTGTGAGTGTGTGTATATGTGTGTGTGTGTGTGTGAGTGAGTGTGTGTGTGTGTGTGTGTTTGTGTGTGTGTATGTGTGAGTGTGTGTGTGTGTGTGTGTGTGTGTATGTGTGTGTATATATGTGTGTGTATATGTGTGTGTGAGTGAGTGTGTGTGTGTGTGTGTGTGTGTGTGTGTGTGTGTATCTGTGTGTGTGTGTGTGTGTGTTCATGTCTTTGTCTGATTGTGGTCTGCTGTGTTTCTATTGTACATTCTATCTTAATAGTACTTTTTACACTTTAACAACAGGATGGACACTAATCTCCACCTCTGCTCAGGCACCAAGTCACTCTCTTCCTCTCATGGCATATAGAATATATTCATCACGTTCCCGTATGTTAGGCAAGCTACTTGGACAGTTTAGTGAGCTAACCTACTTGTTATTCTACATTAAATGAAGCTAACATTAGCACACAAAGAAATGGAGCAAGCTAAGCTACAGCAACATGGTTAAAGTAGTTTAGATGGCCATGAACACAACATCCACGTCATTGTTTGGTGGTGACGTCAGTGATCTTACTAGTTTGATGTCAGACTGTACTTGATAAAAGTGCTAAGCTACTCAAAAGCTGTTTAGTTCAACAGTGTTGTTATTAAGATGGAGTCAAACCAAGCATCCCATTGACTGCCATTCATTCTGATGCTACCAAGCCATCACCTCCCGTTAGCTTCCCATTGACTGCCATTCATTCTGATGCTACCAAGCCATCACCTCCCGTTAGCATCCCATTGACTGCCATTCATTCTGATGCTACCAAGCCATCACCTCCCGTTAGCTTCCCATTGACTGCCATTCATTCTGATGCTACCAAGCCATCACCTCCCGTTAGCATCCCATTGACTGCCATTCATTCTGATGCTACCAAGCCATCACCTCCCGTTAGCATCCCATTGACTGCCATTCATTTTGATGTCACTTTGACAGAGAATAACTTTACATCTGAAGCGTTTAAAGACTCTATTTGTCCGTTGTTTATTTCTAAAGAAACACGACAATGTATAAAAGGCTCCATTACCTTGTAGCTCACGTTATGGCTCCGTAGCAGACGTTGTTATAAAAATAGGCTAACGATTGGGTCATAACCACGAGACTTACTGTCTCATAGTAGAGGAATTACCGTATAGTCCAGGAGAAGCTCTCAGGCAGTTTGGACTTCCATTAGCTGTTTAAGTGTAATTACTAATGTTAACTATCATGTTAGTGATCAGTAATTAGCCTGTGCCTATGTTATCTCCTTACATATACCTACGCTCTCCGTCTCTGCTAGATTGGGAATGATTGAGATTTCTCTTGGCACAGCTACCAGAAGACTTCCAACTTTCAGACAGGTTGCTCACGTCACATCTACGTCTTCAAGCTCAGTTGGAGGCTGCTCAGTAACGCTCAGCCATCACCGGAAAAGAGCTTCTAATATCCTTCACTGGTCTCCGTCCAGAGACACGGGATCTGCTGGTCCATTTTATATACTGTCTATGTGTATAAGCATTGATTGTAGAGTGCATGTCGGAGAATAGCGCGGACACGCACTTCACACCGCGAGCGGGCACGCGGAAAAGGGAGCGAAGGAAAACGTACGTGAGGAACGTAACGTCCCCTCCAGTAGCTCTTCTGGTGTTTACTCGTTATCCAGCTTGACAAGCATGACCAGTTAGCGTTAGCTCGTTAAAGGAGAATTCCGGCCAATTTTTACGTTAATCTTGATTGGTGGCTACGCGAGTACTTTCGATAGAAAACCCCCCGACCCGAATCAGTGCAGGTAACACGGAGAAGCTGCAGCTACGTAATACAGGCGTCCACTGAGCTAAAACGGCAGTGGTCGGGGCAAGTTTTAGGGTGCCTTTGTGCCTCTTAACAGACACAAAATGTAATTAATATGTCTGTGCCACATGAACAGGGCCCTTACGTGTCAACAAGTTGCGTTTTCAACTCAGACATTGTTTAAATTCACCTACCCTGATCCCTGTCTCGATCCTGCCGGTAGCTAGCTTGCCCTGCTAACTGATAGCCGTTAGCTGTTAGCTGCTAGCTGCTGTCCGGTGAGTGTATTCAGACAGGCTTTTGTGATAATCATCCCAATAATAATCCATGGAGCGGCGGTGGTGTGGCTATGTCCTTCAGAGGACAGGTCATGTCACGTCTTTAAGTGTATTCCCCCCTAAAAAAACAGTAGTGCAGTAGTAGCTGTTACCTGCTAGCTGCCCTCCGGTGAGTGTGTACAGAGAACGGATGACAGCCCAGGAGAGGCACAGTCCAGTTAGCCATACCGCTGTCTTCCCGGTGGGGAGTGAAGCAGAGGAACCGTAGGCTCTGTTTGGTTCTGCCGCTGCTAGAGCAGACGCTGTATGTTGTGGGTATCATGGCAAAGGTATCCGGTTACCTTGGTGAATGATGAATAGATTACCACCGCCTGCTGGTATGGGGAGTTATTTCCTTGCACGCATGCGCAACACATACGTGGTACTTGGCCGTCGGCTGTAGTCTGTGTGGTGTGTTCCAGTGCTAAATTTTGGCCAAGACAAAGGCAATGAGGGCCGACAAGAGGCGACGCTACAGGTGACCGCTGTCTGCAGTAGTCGGCGACTGTCGGCTTGGTGTGTCAGGGCCTTTAGTGATGTCAAGCCTTTAATGACATCACAGCGAACAAGAACTCAGAAACACAGTAACAAAATATAGCTGGGTTTAAGAAACGCACCAGCCACCTCACTGATGGTTAGAACTGAACAAGCAACAGCAAAAAGCAACATCTGGGTTTTGGGACATGAAACAGACCACTTAAACTACTCAATAGGCATGATGGGAAATGTTGGCTGTTGCTACAATAAGTTACGCGTAACAGGACAGTTAAGGCACATGATTCTTTTTCAGCAAATAACTAAAACTGTATTTTGAATAAAATGTTTTTGTTCTCTCCCACCCTACATGTGTAGATATGGCTGCTGCAAACTACCTACAATCTGATCAGTTTCTGTGCTCCATCTGTCTGGATGTGTTCACGGATCCTGTCAGCACATCATGTGGACACAACTTCTGCAAAAACTGCATCACTGAACACTGGAATACTAATGACCAGTATATGTGTCCAATGTGTAAGGAGGGTTTTACCACAAGACCTGATTTGAGGGTCAACACTTTCATCTCTGAGATGGTTGCTCAGTTCAGACAGTCAGCTCAACAGAAAGCCAGCAGCAGCAGCTCAGAGCAACAAGTGTCCAAACCAGGAGAAGTTCCCTGTGACGTCTGCACTGGAACCAAACTGAAGGCCCTGAAGTCCTGCCTGGTGTGTCTGGTCTCATACTGTGAGACTCACCTGGAGGCTCATCTGACCATGTCAGGCCTGAAAAGACATCAGCTGATCGACCCTGTGGAGAACCTGGAAGGCAGGATTTGTACGAAGCACGATAAACCTCTGGAGCTGTTCTGTAAGACCGACCTGACATGTGTCTGCATGCTCTGCACTGTTTTAGAGCACAAGAACCATGATGTTGTTCCTCTGAAAGAAGGATACGAAGGAAAGAAGGTAGAGCTGGGGAAGACAGAGGCTGAAATTCAGCAGATGATCCAGATGAAACGACTTAAGATTCAGAAGGTCAAAGACTTAGTCGACCTCAGTGAGGAATGTGCAGACATAGAGATAACAGACAGTGTTCAGGTCTTCACTTATCTGAAGGAGTCTGTTGAGAGAGGCCAGGCCAGTCTCATCAAAGCAGTAGAAGAGAAGCAGAAAACAACAAAAAGAAAGGCTGAAGCTTTCGTCAAAGAGCTGGAAGAAGAAATCTCCGAGCTGAAAAAGAGAAGAACAGAGGTGGAGCAGCTCTCACGCTCTGAAGACCACCTCCATCTTCTCCAGAGTGTCCAGTTCCTAAACACCAACCACCCTCCAGTCACCAAGTCTTGGACAGAGATCAGCTTTTTGTCACAGTCATATGAAGGGATTGCGGCGAGAGCTGTGGCAAAACTCGAGGAGACCCTTGGTGAAGAGATTACCAAGCTGCTCCAAACAGAGCTGTGGAGGGTCCAGCCTTATGCAGTGGATGTGACTCTTGATCCTGATACAGCACATCCCTATCTCTTCCTGTCTGATGATGGGAAACAAGTGAGTAATAGTGATCAAAAGAAGAATGTTCCAGACAACCCAGAGAGATTTTCTGATTGTAATTGTGTTTTAGGAAAGCAGAGTTTCTCTTCAGGCAGATTTTACTTTGAGGTTCAAGTTAAAGGAAAGACTGATTGGGATTTAGGAGTGGTCAGAGAGTCGATCAACAGGAAGGACGACATCACGCTGAGTCCTGAGGGTGGTTACTGGACCATATGGTTGAGAAATGGAAATGAGTACGAAGCTCTTGAGGACCCTTCAGTCCCTCTCTTTCGGAAGTCTCGGCCTCAGAAGGTGGGGGTGTTTGTGGATTATGAGGAGGGTCTGGTCTCCTTTTATGACGTAGGTGCTGTAGCTCTTATCTACTCCTTTACCGGCTGCTCCTTCACTGAGAAACTCTTCCCATACTTCAGTCCTGGTACTGATCATGAATCAATGAACAACTCTGCACCTCTGATCATCTCACCTGTCAATATGTACGATTGTGGCTATTAAGATCTTATTTCATGTATTGACTTAGTTTCATTCAAGGGAAACAAATGTACATATTGTCAAGAAACACACATCATGTGGAGAATATCCACATTGTATTAAACTGACTACTTTCAGTTGCAGAAGAAATCCGTCTCCTTAGACACCAAATTTGTGAAGCTGCAGTTTTACAGTTAATTTGTACAAAATGCTGGAAAATAACCATTTATTTCTATTTCATATGCAGCCACAGAAAACATTTCCTTTTAAGAGTAATGGCATGTTCACACTGAATGCGTTGCAATCGTTTTGTGCGGCGTGATTGTCTACAAAGTCAATGCAAAGACAACATAATTTGTGTGAGTTTCACATTTCAACTTAAGCAAGAAATTTGTGTGGCGCCGTTCAATTAAAGCAATCAATTAATAAGAATTAATTCAGACTTTATAGAAATCTGCAATCATTCAGTTATTTTGGCATCATTTTGATCCATGTTGATCCATGATTGAGGATGGAAAGAAACGTAGTTTGTGCCTACAGCTCTACATCAAGCGTCAACCTTCGGTGCTAAAAAAGTAACCTAACGCGGAAGTGCCAAAAACTGCAGTTCCTTGAGTTGCCACCTCTTTGCTTTTTTATGGATTAGCCGGGAGTTAGGCACTGCAAAGTTTGCCCAGGCCAGAGCCACCTGGAGCCACCCACTTTTGGCGTTTTTCCATTACATGGTGCCTGCTCGACTCGACGCACTGTGCGTCCGTTTTCCATTGCAGATTGTAGTACCGCCTCAGCGTGGCTGGTCGTCTTATATACCGGCTTGACGCACACACACCAGCGCACAAGTATAACCATCAGGCCACTTGAGCTTGTTCTCCAGTTCTGTGGCGGCTCCACGCAGAGCTTTCTCCGTAGCCGATGGAAGTGGCCTGATGGTTATACATGTGCGTCGAGCCGGCCATGTGTGTGTACGTAGGCTACGGCGAAAGCTCTGCCACCTTTTGGTATCGCCTCAGCTCGCTTGGAACCTCGACGGAGGTGGTACTACATAAAGTACCTGTTAGCAGGTACCAGGTACTTTTTTTCGTAATGGAAAACCAAAAAAGGCAAGTAGAGTCGAGGCGAGTCAAACAGGTAACATGTAATCGAAAAGCGCCATTTGAGTTTTATTTTGGCTTTTTACAAACCTATGGGTGCCGTCACAGACGATGTGTCTGTGCTCTACACCATAGCGTCTCGCACAAGTAACGCAAATAAACACAACTGATACGATACAATTTCTACAAGTAATGCAACACAATGTGAATCTTTGCATCCTATCTGAATGCGCCATTAGGCCTTTTACATGTCCGTGGTCATTTATAATACTGGGTATAAAATATTAATGGACAACGTTAATCAGTAGCTGTGTTCGAAAACATTCCCTATCACAGAAATGGTCCACCCTGTAGTGTGTTCGCCACTTTGTAGCGGTGTTCAAATTCACTGAGGTTAATTTCATTCATTATATAGTCCACTATCAAATACCCACAATGCACTGCTAATTTGAGTGTACATACGATGTACCCTACATGTTACTCCCATATCCCACAATGCAACGCGGTCGTGTTTTCCTGGAGGAAAGGAGGCAGAAGTCACCGTGAAAACTGAAAAGGAAAAATGGAGCTGGCTTTGGTTTCTAAACAGTGGAAATGTAACATACAACATATATAATATACAACATTTTACTATTCTCCTGAGTGCTCACTTTGTTTCAGGGACGTATTAGAAGTATTTTAGTTTGGGTTTGTTGCTGGGCGCGCCCGCCTCCGTCACACAAATAACCGGCACATCTACTGACACAACGATGTGTTTACAGTGTAGTGTCTGAAATCCTGTTTGGTCGTTCCCTCTATAGTTCACTGTTTAATTAACACTATATAGGGAATAGTGAGTGAGTGAATGGGGGAGCGGTTTCAAACACAGCTAATGTGTGATAATTTGTCTAAAAAGTGATTTGGTTAATTACTGTGAAGCCATTTTAGTTGTTTTTTGCGAACAGTGGTAGTGAAATGGTTATGGGAAATAAGTCAAAGAAATCTGTAAATATGTGATTTGTAAGATAAAAACTGTAAAATAAAGCAGCTGTTGAACACCAGCCTTGAGTAAGCAGTGACTTGAACGCCACACACTGAACAGAGAAGCCAGGGGCTCGTTCAATCTTAACACTGTGCAGCGTTTTGCTACGGTTTCCTGGTTGAACGGCATGTTTCCTAACCCTAACAGAAGTAACATATCTAAAACATTCTTAACTTACACACTACATCACTTTTTTACTATATAAAATACTATAATTCTGCTACAAAGGCATACGTTAAAAATCCAACTGTCTCTCCATTTATTTTCAATCTTCATTCATGTAAACTCTGCTGATGAATGAATGAATATCCATAAAACCTTTGCATACAATATGAGAGTAAACAGGAATTAACTTCACTTTCTGATGATTTTTTTTAATCTCTCCAATGTTACATATTCTATGTGTGCAAAGGCCAATAGTTAATTTGTAAGAATATATTTTATTTCTCGATGTAGGGATTGTCTTGTTGATGATACATATTGTATTTGTTGTATGATCTGATGGTAGTTTGTTGTCTTTACATCAAGGTCCACATTGGAAACAAGTGTTGGACTTTATTGTGTTATCACTGACATGTTGCAGATTAGTGTAATCTCTCTCTCTCTTTGTTTCCAATAAAATATAAACTAAACTCTTCTGGTTGTAGTAAAGCTGAGGCACCTTAAAGTTTCAGGACATAATAAATAGTTAGTTATAGCTTGACCTTTGTTCCATATCAACCAGACAACGCCCTGGTATTTCACAATAAGAGTGCACATGAGAGGGAGGAAACAAACAACAGAGCTGCAGTAAGAGGAGGAGCAACACTGGAAAGAGGAGAGCTTCAACGTCACACTCCAGAAATGAAAGTTAAGTTTGTCAGAGTGTCAGCCACGCTGCAGTCGAGACAAGACTCTGTTTCTCTCTGAAAGAAAACTCAAACTGACTTCATCAGGTCTTTCTCAACAACACAGCAGAGTCTCTGCCAAACACTGGTGAGTACAGCTGGTCACATTTACACTTTCTACAACCAGGATTAACACTCAACTTCAGCTCTACTCAGGCAGGAAGGTCCTCTCTTTTAATTACTTGTGAAATGTGTAACAATATAACTATGGCTGTTTGTCTGCAGGCCCACTATACAGTAGCCCACTTTAACAGCTTTAAACAGTCTCTCTGTGTCAGTTCTCAGGACTTTAGGAACTGGTTACTAATCGCCTCCTACACAATACTTCCTCTATTTCCTCTGGCTGTTTCACAATAAAAGCTTTCCACCAGAGAACCAGTGGAAGGCTTTTAATGTGAAGCAGCTGGAGGAAATGTACAGTAAGCAGAGCTTTGTTAGCAGTGCTGTTCTTTAATAAAAACTGTCCTACATAACAGGGTGTGGACATATCCTGTGCTATTTTATCAGAGTAGCACTTCAGCTTGTCGCCCCACTTTAATGGGCTTGTTTGTGTACAGCTCGGTGCAAGTTAAAACACTTCTGTCAGGGCTGGCCGAGTGGTGAGTCAGGAACAGGATTCGGGACCCAAAGTGCACGACACGATAGGGCAGATGCATGTGTAGAATTTATTAGAAGTTAGCTGTATTCACCACTATTTGCTGCTTTAATTAAAGCTGTAATTTCTTTTTTTTTTTTTCTTTTTTTTTTTTTTTAATTTGAGACAAAAAACCACAAGTGATACAATACATGAACATAAACAGACAGTCACATAAAAAAAAAAAAGAAAAGAGTTAGTAAAATAATACTAGCAGTTGCAGTGCAAAATTAAATATTTCATGTGCTTTTTCAGTCAATTCCTACCCCTATACACATTACTCTAAGCCATTCTTCTTTCAGGTATAATTCTAATGGGGACCATTCCCTTATAAAAACATTGAGCGTATTTCTTAGTACATGTGATAATCTCTCCAATGGTAAGATAGACATACATTTTTCATACCACATTGTAATATTAGGAGGATCTTCGTCTAACCACTTATGTAGTATTGTGAGGCGTGCAGCATACAAAGCGACTCTAAGAATGTACCTGTACCTACGGTCACAATTGGTATCCAGTCCCAATACAAAATGGTTTGGATTTAGTGGAATATCAAACCTAAAAATGTTCTTAATCTCGTTTTGGACAGATAGCCAGAAACTTGAGATTCTTGGACATGACCACATTAGATGTCCATAAGTGCCACTGCTATTTTTACTTTTCACACACAATGAAGAGCACATAGGGTCATATTTACATCGAATAGCAGGGGTAACATGCAGTCTGTGGATAATCTTATATTGAGTCTCATAGGACTTATTAGAGCATGTAATTTTCTTTGCATTCAACAAGATCCTTTTCCACATCCCCTCATCCAGTTGGGAACCAAAATCTTCATCCCAAGAAGTTTTACTATTAATCGTAGGGATATTGACAAACATTTGAGAGTAGATATAACTCAATACTTTCTTCTTTAAAGAAGAAGCCTTTAATAGTATATTTTCAAGCGGATTCATATTCAAGCCACTCATATATGATGGTATAGAGTGGATATAACTCCTAAGCTGTAAATAGCAAAAGAATTGTGTTTGAGGGAACTCAAATTCAGTTCTGAGTTGAGAGAAAGATTTTATAATCCCATCTGAGATCAGGTCTTGTATTTGAGAGATACCAACATCGTTCAATGTTTTAAAACCCACATCTAAATAAGATAATTCAAAGATAATTGATTGCAAACAATAGGCGCCAGAACAGAGAATTGATTTTTAATCCCAAAGTGTCTACGTACTTGGATCCATGTTTTAAGAGTATTTCTAACAATAAAATTATCTTTCATACCCTGTATTGAGATTGCATTATTTATAAAGGGCATATCTGACAGAGCCGGTTCACATCCGATATTTTCCAAATCCAGAAATGTGGAATTAGCATAATTATTTAACCATTCAGTAATATATCTTATTTGTGAAGCCCAGTGATAATACATTATAATTGGCAATGCTAACCCCCCTTTGTCCCTTGGTAACTGCAGTTTCTCCAATTTAAATCTTGGACGCATGCCCTTCCATACAAATTTACTTATCAAGCTATGTAGTGATTTAAAACTGGAACATAATTAGGTAGCATCTGTAATGGATATAATAGCCTAGGTAAGATATTCATCTTAATAATGGCAACTCTGCCAAATAATGATATTAACAAAGGCCTCCATCTTTGAAGATTTTTTCTGATTTCATTCACCACTGGGTCTAAATTCATTTTCACCATATCATCAAAATTACAGCAGACATTAATTCCCAAGTATCTAAACCCATGAGGAGACAACTGAAAAGGAATATGACCCGATAAGTCAGAACAAGTCAAGTTCCCTAGCAGTAAAGCTAATGATTTTCCATAGTTGACTTTATAGCCAGAGAACACCCCAAACTCATTTATTATCTGGACAATAGCTGAGACGGAGGAAATGGGATTGTTCAAAAATAAAAGAACATCATCTGCATACAGTGAAATCTTGTGTATTTGTTTTTTAGTTTGAATACCGGCAACTAAAGAACTAGATCTAATCCTCTCCGCAAAAGGTTCCATTGCTAATGCAAATAATAAAGGAGATAAAGGGCATCCTTGTTTGGTACCTTTACTTATAGAGAAAGAAGAAGACATTACAACCATAATAGAAACTGATGCTTGTGGTGCAGAATATAGCAATTTAACCCATTCAATAAACCCGTCTCCGAAAGCCTACTCCTTTAGAGTTTTAAAGAAATAATCCCACTCTATATGATCAAATGCTTATTCAGCATCTAATGATACCACTAATGCATTAAAGTTCTGAATTTTAACATACTGTAAAATACCTAATAATCTCCTAATGTTTGAATATGATTGCCTGTTTTGGACAAAGCCAGTCTGGTCATGTCCCACAATTTTTGGTATAATATAACTAATCCTAGTAGCAAGAAGTTTAGCTAAAATTTTACAGTCTGTGTTTTGAATACTTTGAAAAACTGTAATTTCAATAAAATGTTTTCTTTCACACTATGTGTAGATATGGCTGCCGCAAACTATCAGTCATCTGAAGATCAGTTTCTGTGCTCCATCTGTCTGGATGTGTTCACTGATCCTGTCACCATACCATGTGGTCACAACTTCTGCAAAAACTGCATCACTGAACACTGGAATACTAATGACCAGTACCTGTGTCCAATGTGTAAGGAGGGTTTTACCACAAGACCTGATTTGAGGGTCAACACTTTGTTCTCTGAGATGGTTGCTCAGTTCAGACAGTCAGCTCAACAGAAAGCCAGCAGCAGCAGCTCAGAGCAACAAGTGTCCAAACCAGGAGAAGTTCCCTGTGACGTCTGCACAGGAACCAAACTGAAGGCCCTGAAGTCCTGCCTGGTGTGTCTGGTCTCCTACTGTGAGACGCACCTGGAGGCTCATCTGACAGCTTCACGTCTGAAAAGACATCAGCTGATCGACCCTGTGGAGAACCTGGAATGCAGGATGTGTACGGAGCATGATAAACCTCTGGAGCTGTTCTGTAAGACCGACCAGACATGTGTCTGCATGCTCTGCACGGTTTTTGATCACAAGATGCATGATGTTGTTCCTCTGAAAGAAGGATATGAAAGAAAGAAAGCAGAGCTGGGGAAGACAGAGGCTGAAATTCAACAGATGATCCAGAAGAAACGACTGAAGATTCAGGAGATCAAACACTCAGTCGACCTCAGTGAGGAAGATGCGGACAGAGAGATAGCAGAAGGTGTTCAGGTCTTCACTTCTCTGAAGGAGTCTGTTGAGAGAGGCCTGAATGAGCTCATCAACACGATCAAAGAGAAGCAGAAAACAACAGAAAAACAGGCCGAAGCTTTCATCAAAGAGCTGGAACAGGAAATCTCTGAGCTGATGAAGAGAAGCACTGAGGTGGAGCAGCTCTCACGCTCTGAAGACCACCTCCATCTTCTCCAGAGTGTCCAGTCCCTAAACATCCAACAACCTCCACCCACCAAGGACTGGACAGAGGTCAGCGTCCGTCCATCATCATATGAGGGGACTGTGGTGAAAGCTGTGGTTCAGCTGGAGGAGACACTCAGTAAAGAGACGAAGAAGCTGCTTGAAGCCAAACTGAAGAGGGTCCAGCAGTATGCAGTGGATGTAACTCTTAATCCTGATACAGCACATCCTGCTCTCATCCTGTCTGATGATGGGAAACAAGTGAATGCTGGTGATGTGAGGAAGAATCTCCCAGACAACCCAGAGAGATTTTCTAAGTGTGTATTTGTTTTAGGAAAGCAGAGTTTCTCTTCAGGCAGATTTTACTTTGAGGTTCAAGTTAAAGGAAAGACTGATTGGACTTTAGGAGTGGCCAGAGAGTCCATCAACAGGAAGGGAGACATCACACTGAGCCCTCAGAAAGGTTTCTGGACTATATTGTTGAGAAATGGAAATGAGTACAAAGCTGGTGCTGGCCCTCGTGTCCGTGTCTCTCTGAGGTCTCCTCCTCAGAAGGTGGGGGTGTTTGTGGATTATGAGGAGGGTCTGGTCTCCTTTTATGACGTAGATGCTGCAGCTCTTATCTACTCCTTTACTGGCTGCTCCTTCACTGAGAAACTCTTCCCATACTTCTGTCCCTATAAGAATTATGGTGGTAAAAACTTTGCCCCTCTGATCATCTCTCCTGTCAGAGGAAACTAATCACTGATCTCATTTCAGGTATTGATTTATTTTCAATCAAGGGAACAAATGTACATATTCTTATATTTTACATCTTATTTTCTACAGAATCTGTTTCCTGTGGTGAGTGATTTACCCTTTATTCCATTTATTATCATATGGTTAAATGTGCAGCAATTCTTTGCAAATTAAATCAAAACTTCATCTTGACATATTTGGTGTCTTTAGAAACTGATTTCTTCTGAAAGTTATAATAAATATCTGTGGGTTTAACGGAGGTTTAAATAAATATCGTCCACATAACGTGTGTCATGATGCATCAGATTAATGTGTTGATGACTTTTTTTTCTCATTTTAAATATCTAAAATTAAAGGTAAAGTGCAAATCTGATGGGATAATTAGGATCTGAGAGGTATATGGTGTACATTTATTGTCTGATGTTTTTATTTGTTATATTCCTCAATAATGAGACATGAAGTAAAAAGTCAGAATTATTGTGGCATAATTTCAGAAATAAAGTTTGTTGAGACCAAGAATGTTAATGGTATTATTCCTAAATCATTTCTTCTGATATCACTTTAAACTGCTGGTTCTGTTCTTTCTACCACAAAAGTTGTACCTTTTACTTTTAAATGTAAGCCACTTTCCTATTTGGAGAACCTGCTGTTGTTCTTATTATGAAATTGATCATTTAAAGCAGTGGTGTAGTCTAATGTATTGTAGTGGGTATACTATACTGTATATATTTGGGCCAGAATCTGCCTTTGGGGAAGGGGGGGCATATCATAGTGGGGGGGTCTGGCTGTTCTCCCCCAGGGAAGTTATGAGCATCAACAACTTCATTTTCTGCCTTTGGAAACACTTTAATGCACCAATTTACATTGGAAGTACCAGCTATTTAGCCTGTGCTAAGAAAAAGAACACAGATGACAATTCAAAATATATCAACAATATAATGGAAAGTATGTTGTTGCGTGTCATTGGGCATTTTTAAGTGGGTATATGGAAATCCTGGAACTTTCTTAGTGGGTATACTGCGTATTACGTAGACTACACCACTGATTTAAAGTGTTTTGACATAATGGTTAATAATCAAAACACGTATTGAGAAACTGAATGTGATTTTGACTTCTGGAACCACACTGTTGCTCTTATTTCGAAAGAGCCGGAAGCTGTTGAGTGGAGCAAAGTTGACGGTGTTAGTGATGCTGAGGAGAGAGCATCCTCCGCGGCAGGTCTCCACACAGGCAGGCCGTGTGTTCAGGGAGATGTGATGTCAGAAAGAAGATCTTTATTATTATTATTACGTGTGATTTTATCACCGTGAGTTTGAACCGTTTTCATCCTGACCTCAGCGATGGTGGGTTTCTCCGAGAGTGGTGTGTGTGTGGTGTGGAGTGATTTTGTCTGAAATGTTAAAGCACAAATGTCAACGAAGTTGATTGAAGACATTTTCTGAAATAATAAAGACCAATTAATAATTCGGCGTATAGTTTAATTAGAAGAAGCAGTGTTTGCTTTACTATTTTTTGCTTTCAACTCTCAACACGTAAAGCTACGTACAGCTGAGTTATTAGTGGAAGGACTCTGGAATTACAGGGCAAACAGTTGAGTAAACAGACATTCAGGCAATTTCACTGTATGCCGAATTGACAAGGCCATCTCTTCGGTGTAGGTAAAGGTCCCTTCAGTCATTATGTTTTTAGTTAACTTTCCCAACATCAAAACAAACTTCAAAGTGCAAGAATAGTTAATGCAATCTGGTCATGTTTTCCTTTGGGCGCGCAGCGGGAAAATGTGCACGTTACTGCTCACACAAGGACCTGTGGTGTTAGTACAGTTAGCTAAAAACACATTTTTCTCACTTACCCAAGTGATATTTAACATATTTTTATCGACAACTGTATGAAATAGAAAGCTTTGGCTTATTATATTATTACTGCTATGCTATAACGTTACCATAGTGAGCCAGGAATGCCAAGATTCATGTAATAGGAGTGTTGCGTATTTACAAAATGCTAATTTGTCAAATGCACGGCTTGAAGTTGTCAGGCACCATGCCTGAGCAGTTTTACATTTATATAATACTCATTTCCTCCAGGGAAGCATTTCAGGCTTCAACCCCTGCAAATCTCATAGTTAAGGAAGTCTTTATAAAGTCCCCGGACCTACAGCATGTCTCATTTTAATTCTCAGGATTGAAGAAGAGGTGGACATCTTTTCATCATTTTAATATGACTGTATGTCACCTCTCTGTTGCTGTGGATGGGTTAAGGGTGCAGACCTGTCCAGTTCTTCCACACCAGACTTGGAGTTCCTTATAGAGGAGGCTTTGTGTCGAAACAGGAAAGAAAGAAAGAGAAACTGTTTGTCTAAAATATCGTGTGCTGCAGCTTTAAGACTTCCCTTCATTAGCACTAAGAGGCCCAAAACCAGGAAGTACAGAAACGTACACTAAAGCAGTGGTTTTCAACCTTTTGTTGAGTCGTTACCCCCCCCCCCCACCCACCTCGAAAAGTGACAGCTGCAAACCGGTGTAAACAGCTGTTTCTACTCGCCTCCCTGAGCCGATTTTGGGAGATTTTTGTGAATGCGCTGATTAATACACGAGAACAAATAATGCTTTGCTTTACTGACAGTTTACTTTTATTTTCAGCAGCTGTAGCAGCTCGCCTTGTCCAATGAGCTCCAGCCTCTGCGCATGTTCATGGTGGCCGAGACGGTTCAACACAAACACAAACACAAACACTACAACACAAACACAAAAGCTACAACACAAACACTACAACACAAACACAAAAGCTACAACACAAACACAAAAGCTACAACACAACACAAACACAAACACTACAACACAAACACTACAACACAAACACAAAACAAACCGAAAAGCCAGAAAAACGTGATTATGCGATCTCATAATTCAACACATAATCAGCCAAAGTCTGCATATTTATTTCGGGGGCCGCATTTTTTCAAATACGCCGCACTTTCGCCGCATAAATTGCCAATTTCCTGCCAAATATGCGGGCTTACATGATTTCATAATCCCTGCACTTTTGTTGCAAAAAAAGTCACACATATATCTTAGCAGAAAGTTGAGAAATGTAGCCTTGAACGGGCAACTGGGTTGTCATAGTTATCCAAAGTGGCGTTTAACTTGCCCCGGGCCATCGGGCGTTCCTTATGGTTGAAGCGTGCCGTTAGAGGAATGTTTTGCCATGTGTAATCTATGGTGAAGTGTCCTCATCTGTCTTCTCTCTCTCTGTCTCCAGGCTGAAGAAGGAAACATTGAGTACAAGAGCCACGTTGACTGACTGACATCAGTATCCCCGACCTGAATGTGCGAGGGCTCGTTCATCACTGATTGCAACATTAAATAACCTATATTGTGAATGTTTTTCCTTTTCTTTCTCACATGTGTAGATATGGCTGCTGCAAACTATCTGCAATCTGAAGATCAGTTTATGTGCTCCATCTGTCTGGGTGTGTTCACTGATCCTGTCAGCACATCATGTGGACACAACTTCTGCAAGAACTGCATCACTGAACACTGGAATACCAATGACCTGTGTCTGATGTGTAAGGAGGGTTTTACCACAAGACCTGATTTGAGGGTCAACACTTTAATCTCTGAGATGGTTGCTCAGTTCACACAGTCAGCTCAACAGAAAGCCAGCAGCAGCAGCTCAGAGCAACAAGTGTCCAAACCAGGAGAAGTTCCCTGTGACGTCTGCACTGGAACCAAACTGAAGGCCCTGAAGTCCTGCCTGGTGTGTCTGGTCTCCTACTGTGAGATTCACCTGGAACCTCATCTAACAATGTCAGGCCTGAAACGAAATCAGCTGATCGATGCTGTGGAAAACCTGGAAGGCAGGATTTGTACGGAGCACGATAAACCTCTGGAGCTATTCTGTAAGACCGACCAGACATGTGTCTGCATGCTCTGCAGTGTTTTAGATCACAAGATGCATGATGTTGTTCCTCTGAAAGAAGAATATGAAGGAAAGAAGCCAGAGGCTGAAATTCAGCAGATGATCCAGAAGAGACGACTGAAGATTCAGGAGATCAAACACTCAGTCGACCTCAGTGAGGAAGATGCAGACAGAAAGATAACAGAAGGTGTTCATTTCTTTACTTCTCTGAAGGAGTGTGTTGAGAGAGGCCTGAATGAGCTCATCAACACGATCAAAGAGAAGCAGAAAACAACAGAAAAACAGGCCAAAGCTTTCATCAAAGAGCTGGAACAGGAAATCTCTGAGCTGATGAAGAGGAGCACTGGGGTGGAGCAGCTCTCATGCTCTGAAGACCACCTACATATTCTCCAGAGTGTCCAGTCCTTAAACATCCAACAACTTCCACCCACCAAGGACTGGACAGAGGTCAGCGTCCGCCCATCATCATATGAGGGAACTGTGGTGAAAGCTGTGGTTCAGATGGAGGAGACACTCAGTAAAGAGATGAGGAAGCGGCTTCCTGAGTCTGATCTGAAGAGGGTCCAGCAGTATGCAGTGGATGTGAGTCTTGATCCTGATACAGCACATCCTAAACTCATCCTGTCTGATGATGGGAAACAAGTGAATGATAGTGATGTATGGAAGAAAATTCCAAAAAGCCAAAAGAGATTTTCTTATCGTACTTGTGTTTTAGGAAAGCAGAGTTTCTCTTCAGGCAGATTTTACTTTGAGGTTCAAGTTAAACAAAAAACTAAATGGACTTTAGGAGTGGCCAGAGAGTCGATCAATAGAAAGGGAATCATCACACTGAGCCCTCAGAAAGTAATCAGATACACATTTATTTGTATTTGATTGGATGGGTCAAACACAGGATTCGCGTCCCGGCGTGTCCTTTCCCCGTTGTTATTTTCCGGCGTGTGGCATGTCCTTTCACCCCGGATACCGGGGTTCGCGTCCCGGTGTGTGGTGTGTCCACTCTCCGTTAATATTTTCCTAAACCCAACCATCCCGTTCTTCTCGCGTGTCACGGAACCGTAAGCCCACCACGACCTTTTCCTGAACCCAACCGTCCCATTGTTCCCGCGTTTTTCGGCGATCCATGATCCGTGTTCATTTCACTGAATTCTTCCGTGGGCCCATCACGGAATCTTTTGCTTTTCTGTGAAAATGCCACAGATTTTGAATTAAGGGGCCGTGTTCATTTCACAGAATTCTGTGAGCTCAGGTTGACAGAACACAGTATGTGTCGTTATATCGGGTATAAAAAGTTAATGGATGTTTCTGTCTTGTGTGAAATAATTACTGGTCACTATGGTCTTTGTTATGTGTTTATGTGAATACTGTAAGATGGTATATGAGTCAAAGAGAATCTTTAAATATGTGATTTTTTTGATGATTGATAAAATAAAGCAGTTGAGTGAGCAGTGACTTCAGCTCCAAACACTGAACAGAAAAACTGGTTCACACACAAGTTTTATTTAACCCTTGTGTTGCCTTTGGGTCACTTGACCTGTTTTCAAAGTCTCTTTATCAGAAATATGGGTTTCTTTCAACCAAATTAACCAAAAATAACATGGGTTGTTCCCAATCACGTTCTTCGCAAGTATTAATGATCACTACTTTCATTGAATTTTGGGTGTTTTATTTAATTTTATAGCATTTGTGGTCTTCCTGGGTCAATTTTGACCCGGTGGTGCAATGGGGCACTTTTGTGCTCAACAGCAGATGAACACACACACACACACACACACGCACGTGAATGCACATGCGGAGACACACAAACACCCACACACACATGCACACACACATACACCCCCCACCCCCACAAACACAGACATTCATACAAACAGCAGCTGAGAACAACCTCATGTAATTGATCACATTATTGTGCTTTCCAGCACATGGAAATGCACCCAAACACACACACACACACACACACACACACACACGGACAACAAACATGCACATGTACACGTGTGTGCATGCACATGCATTCACACACACACACACACACACACACACACACACACACACACACACACACACACACACAGACACACAGACACACAGACACACACACACACACACACACACAGCTGAGACCTGCAATATATCACACTATTGAGCTGTCCTGACATGAAAATGTACACAGACACACATATGGACACACACACATGTGCGCGCACGTACACACACACACACACACACACACACACACACACACACACACACACACACACACACACACACACACAAATGCAAACATACAGACACAACTTCAAACTACAGCTTTGTAAACTTGTTATAACACCTTTGATGTGTCTTTTCCTAAATGGAGACAAGACAATTTCCTGTTTTGGTAGATCTCCTTTGTATGTGAATACAATTGCATCAGTTAATTTTAACCTGGGAATATAATAATTGTCACATACCAGCCATTAATCCAAACACAACTAATGACCTCAACTCATTTTACTCAGAAAGTAGGTATAATTTCATCTAAATGAGGTCTGTTGACCATAAATAGAAAAGAATAAGTGTAAAACTAGTTGAGATGAATTGGAATGAAGTTGAATAAAAGTGGTAACGCAGAATTGAGTAATTAATTATAACTGTTTATGCTTTATAAACACGCAAAGCAGACCAAGTCACTCTTTACCAGGAAGACACCAGCTGGGATTATTGGCTGCCATTAAAAATAATAAAATGGTTTCAAAACCATATCCTGACTAATCACTAACATATACCAATCAGTGATTATCCACAAACATAGGTTCATCTGATCTCAACTATAATGAAAATAATTCATAATTTATGCTTACCCCAAAAATTAGGTACTGTTTCATGTAAATTAAGTTTATTTACCATAAATTCCAAAAATAAGTGTAAAACTGTTAGGCGTGTGAGGTGGAGGACCCAAATGCAGAGAGAGACGGCAGGCAGGAGATGGTGTAAGTTTGAAGATTTTTAATAAAGCAACAACACGGCAGAACAGAGGCTGAAAAAACGAAGGAGCGGGATGCAGAGGGCTACAACAGGTACGCCGGCTGACGGCACAGGAACAGGAACAGGAACAGGAACAGGAACAGGAACAGGAACAGGAACAGGAACACACACGAGAGCAGAACAGGCAAAACAATCTGACACGACAATGGGAACACGGGGGTTAAATACACAAGGTAATTAACTAATGAGGGACAGGTGACACAACAGGTGAAACACATCAGGGCGGGGCAGGACAATCAACAAAGGCGGGAAAACAAAGTAAAGCTAGACAAGACAAGATCGGACACAGACTATCAAAATAAAACAGGAAACATGAAATTACCTAAACGCAGACACTTGACCAACACTAAACATGAGGGAGAACAGAATACAGGGATAACCAAAACATACACAATACAGACTAATCAACAAAAGCAGGAAATATACAGAAAATACTGATGAAGGCAACAGAAATAGAACAAAACAGGCAACGAAATTGTCCAAACCGTAAGAAAAACTAGTGGTAATGAGTTGGAATGAAGTTGTTGAGAAGGTGTAAAATAGAATTAGGTGATCATTTATACTTTATGCTTTATTAATTGCCAAAACAGACCGGGTCAATTTTGACAACAAGTGTGATTATTGGCTGCCATTGAAAAAATTGAAATTGTTTCAAAACGGTATCCTGACTAAACTTTGACTTATACCAGTCTGTGATAACCCATCAACATATGTTCCCGTTGATCTCAACTGTAAGATAATAAAAATAATGAATAATTTCAGCTTTTTTTAACTCAGAAATTAGGTATAATTTTATATAAATGCGTTTTTTTGACCATATTTTAAAAAACTAAGTGTAAAACTAGTGGTAATAGGTTGGAAAGAAGTTGGCTAAGAAGATGTAACACAGAATTGGGTGATCATTTATACTTCATGCTTTATAAACTGGCAAAACAGACCAGGTCAATTTTGACCCGGGAGGAAAACATATTGCTGAACATCGGGCCAGGGCCAGATGTTGTTAACATTGGGGACTCAGTCCAAACTTAGGGGGGCATGCTCCCCTGGGAGATTTCTTCCATTTACAGCAGCTTTATGCGCTATTTATAACCGGCAATTTCCACTGGATGCGGAACGTCTGCGGACCGGCTCCGCTGCGGACCGGCTGCGTGCTCCGCCGTCCATCAACACCCACCAGGTCCGGATTAGTTGCGGCACGGCTGCGGCCGTGACTGGCAGCTGTAGTCACGAGGACCCACGAGATCTCACAAATTCACGTAGAATAGAACCACAACACCAGCACCAGTTAGTTTCCATCCAGAGGAGTAGAGGGGGAACAGCTCTGAGCTGTTCTCAAGGTGTAGTGCCGGAGATATGATCCGCCGTGAGCACGCTGGATTTTACTTTGAAAATTAACCAGATTTTTATTTTGTTTCTGTGCTCGACTTCCTGTCCTGCACTATCTGCCGTGTGCTGAATTGCTGCGGAGCTCTCCGGCGTCCGGCAACAATAGAAGCTCTGGGTATCTGCTCCGGAGGGCTGCGGACCGCCGGAGCAGATACTAGTATATACTACTATATAGAGCAGATACTATTATATACTACTATATAGAGCAGATACTAGTATATACTACTATATAGAGCAGATACTATTATCCGCATCCAGTGGAAATTGCAACAAGAATAAACAACTGTAACGCCAAACTGTTTAGTAGTGTTGCATAGTTATTTTGATAGAAAATGAATTTTCTTTGAACACTTGTTGCCATTTTGAACAACTACTTGACCTCCAATGAAAACATTAACCTCAGTTAACATGGTGGAACATGAATTATCTTTGACTCCTTTTATTTTTCTGTATGCAATCTAAAATGTTTGACCACCTTGTCACACCAAGTCAAAGTGTCCCTGAGCAAGACACTGAACCCCAAGTTGCTCCCCAAATGCTATTAGCTGTAGGATTGGGTACCGAAACCCGGGGCTAATATGCAGAGGTGGGTAGTAACGAGTTACATTTACTTGAGTAAGTTTTTGAAAAAATTATACTTCTAGGAGTAGTTTTAAATCGCTATACTTTTTACTTTTACTTGGGTAGACTTGTGAAGAAGAAACTGTACTCTTACTCAACATTAGAGTACAGTATATGTATATATATATAGCCATCCAAATTTGATGTGATAAGTCTCTTTTAATGTCTTGATCTCCCTGTAGCCTCACAGATTTTTTTTTTTATCCACAGAGGGTTCAACCCTACAAACTGTCTAAGTACACAGACTTACTAGAGAACCACAGAAATGATTTCTCACTGCTTTGTTTCTGCATGTTTACACACACACACACACACACACACACACACACATGGTGCGTCTCACTATCTTTGTGGGGACCCGTCATTGACATAATGCATTCCCTAGCCCCTTACCCTAACCTTAACCATCACCACTAGATGCCTAACCTTAACCCTTACCCTCACCCTAACCATAACCTAATTCTAACCCTAATCCTAAAACCAAGTCTTAACCCTCAAACAGACCTTTAACCTTGTGGGCTCCAGCATTTTGGCCCCACAAAGCTGTATGGACCCCACAAGTATACTGGACTCCTGGTTTTTGGACCCCACGAATACAGTTAAACGAGAACACACACACACACACACACACACACACACACACACACACACACACACACACACACACACACACACTTTATGAGAGTTTATGGGCTGCCTTGTTCAACTTCTGCAGAACCTGGTAAAAAAAAGTATAAAGGTATGGAAATTTGTGTTACTTGTGCTTATTTATTTTTTATTTTTTATTATTTCATTGATTTTATTTTTGAAGTACTTGAATTTACCTGTATTATTTTAATTTAAGCTATTTTGTAATTAATTTTAATTTATTTTGCCTAAAGATGATTATTTTGTATTTTTGTCTGTCTGATTGAATGCTTGTGTTAAAAAATAACAAAATAACTTGAGTCATATTATTCTGAAGTAACAGTACTTTTACTTGAGTACAATTTTTGGCTACTCTACCCACCTCTGCTAATATGGCACTGTTGCCTATAAAGGACCGGTATTTACCGCACCGAATAGTAACGCAGATTTTGGGGCCTCATTTTGGTGCGACAGAAATGCCTGTGCTTCCCCCTGATATTCCGAAACAGACGTTACAACAGAAGCATCGCTGCATGTGACGCTTGTTTAACACTACACATGACAGCAGGTAACGTTAGCCTACCGTTAGCTAGTAGCTGGATTAAATTAAATGTTCAAAATGTGAAAGTGTGACTGTATTTCACTGTAGAGGATTACAACCCCGGGACGTAGCAGCCTGCAGCTGCTGTTGTCTGGACAAATAACAGACAATGCGTTCACTTGAAACATCCCTCGCCAGCCTTGTGGTGCATTCAAATTGTTTTTTAACAGCAATTTACTGGTGAAATAAGTTATTGTTATGAGTTATTGTTATTACATTATTAATAAATCATGTAATTTTGACCATATGGCCTTAGCAGCAAACAAGCCGTTCTTTAATGTCGCCGACTGTTGTTGTGTGCTCTTTTTTTTATTTTACTTTAAAAGTACCACTTTAGCACCAGTATCGGAGAAAAACCCAAACAACGGTTAGCTGTTCACTGCTCCTAATACGTAGGATGGGTTAAAGTGCAGAAATTAATTTCAGTATATACACTCTGTGTAGGTGACAATTAAGAATAAAGTTTATTAATGGGTTCAGTTGTGGCGGCAGCAAATTACCAGAATAACAAAACTCAGCAAAATGTAGTCCTGATACCACAGCACTCCATTACAGTAAGTGACGGAGTAACACTAACGTCAGTTTCCTTGGAGTCAACTCTTTGTACATGTTGTTATGAGGTTAGACTGTTCTTCCTCATTACATAATTAACTTGAAAACTCTCTTGCAGCAAAACGGGTCCGACTGGGTCCTGCTCTCACTCAAATGTCACAAGACATTTCTGGATATAAAGGTGTTAGGATGAGTCAGATGAACACAGACAGCAGCAGCATCTGTCAGTGTCTGCTGATGAAGGTACGACGTCTCTTTGACCTCATCTGAACGGGACTTTAACAGCGGAGCAGCCTTACAGGTAACATTACACACCTTTGATGAAGAAACTCGGCTATCATTTGTGAGATTTTGGGGCTACATAACATACTTTAAGATGAGAGCAGTGATACATTCTTTCAGCACTATTTTTATATAGTGATATAATAATTATTCTATGAAGTGTGACGTTTTGGCGAAAATTAGCCTTTACATGTTCAATTGAGTCAGATTTAATCAGCACCAGGAAACAAATTAGATTTTAATCTCCGCTGACTTCACTGCTGAGATATGAGGGAGTGTCAGAACGTCTCCATCAGCCTGAATACTTTATTCTCTAAAACTTGGATCAGTTGTTTGTTCTCGGGCTCTACAAACTACTCCGAACCGATTGTAAAGGCAGAGAGTTGTTTTTAATTGGCAGGTGTGTGTCACAAACTTCATCCCATCAAAAGTGTAATTCTGTCTTGGTTTTGATTTGTGGACACACGTCCTCAACAACAAGATGAAATATATTTATTATTATTATTATTATTATTATTATTATTATTATTATTATTATTATTATTATTATTATCAGCAAAGCAGTCTTTTAATCCTGAAGTACAGACTGAGTAAAAACATATCCAGAGGTTTCTGAAGGGGCAAGCTGAAATCTGCAGTTTTTCTCCGTCAGTTACTGGAGCCAGGTAATCCTAAAATGGGCAAAGAGGGTGTGGCTTGTGTGGAGCTGAGGTGTAATAGGCTGGGATAGTTTGTGGTGTTGGGTTTGGCAGGACTGCCACATAAAAAACTTCAGTCAAGAATCTGGCAAAATGACAGCTGGCAAACGGAGGGCTGCCATTGTGCCCTCAGGCCTCTCCAGCTAACGACTCTGTCTTTCCATTAGACAAGCTTAGTTCTCTAATCAAATTTAAACCTAATCAAATAATACTTAACCAGATAGACAAGAGAAGATAGATACCTGTGGGGGGCAAACTTACAGGGGAGTGCTCCATTCATTCCAATCAGATGTGTTAAGGTTAAAGTTGTAGTTTCATGATGATGTTATCTTTCGTGTACATTATAGTAGTGTTTGTTGTCATGCTGCTAGCAAGGCTAAAACAACAATACTTTATTTCAAGAACTAAAATCTGGATGAACAGCTAACAGAATATATGACAGATTTTACAGAACTTATAAGACCATTTTAGCGAGAGTGAACTTGGTATCAAAGTGATTAAGAGTTTTGGACAGATAACGTAACTTGTTGCTAAAGTAACCGTAGGCTGTAGGCTAAGATCAGTCTGTTCACAGATTTTGAATATGTTTTTATTTTTATTTACACAATGTGTAGATATGGCTGCTGCAAACTATCTGCAATCTGAAGATAAGTTTCTGTGCTCCATCTGTCTGGATGTGTTCACTGATCCTGTCACCACACCATGTGGTCACAACTTCTGCAAAAACTGCATCACTGAACACTGGAATACTAGTGACCAGCACTTGTGTCCCCTGTGTAAGGAGGGTTTTACCACCAGAACTGATTTGAAGGTCAACACTTTCATCTCTGAGATGGTTGCTCAGTTCAGACAGTCAGCTCAACAGAAAGCCAGCAGCAGCAGCTCAGAGCAACAAGTGTCCAAACCAGGAAAAGTTCCCTGTGACGTCTGCACTGGAATCAAACTGAAAGCCCTGAAGTCCTGCCTCGTGTGTCTGGCCTCCTACTGTGAGACTCACCTGGAGCCTCACCTGACAATGTTAGGCCTGAAAAGACATCAGCTGATCAACCCTGTGGAGAACCTGGAAGGCAGGATGTGTACGAAGCATGATAAACCTCTGGAGCTGTTCTGTAAGACCGACCGGACATGTGTCTGCATGCTCTGCACTGTTTTAGAGCACAAGACGCATGATGTTGTTCCTCTGACAGAAGAATATGAAGGAAAGAAGGTCGAGTTGGGGAAGACAGGGGCTGTAATTCAGCAGATGATCCAGAAGAGACGACTGAAGATTCAGGAGATCAAACACTCAGTCAACCTCAGTGAGGAAGATGCAGTCAGAGAGATAGCAGAAGGTGTTCAGGTCTTCACTTCTCTGAAGGAGTCTGTTGAGAGATGCCTGAATGAGCTCATCAACACGATCAAAGAGAAGCAGAAAACAACACAAAAACAGGCTGAAGCTTTCATCAAAGAGCTGAAACAGGAAATCTCTGAGCTGATAAAGAGGAGCACTGAGGTGGAGCAGCTCTCACACTCTGAAGACCCCCTTCATCTTCTCCAGAGTGTCCAGTCCCTAAACATCCAACAATCTCCACCCACCAAGGACTGGACAGAGGTCATCGTCCATCAATCATATGAGGGGACTGTGGTGAAAGCTGTGGTTCAGCTGGAGGAGACGCTCAGTAAAGAGATGCAGAAGCTGCTCCCTGAGTCTGAGCTGAAGAGGGTCCAGCAGTATGCAGTGGATGTGACTCTTGATCCTGATACAGCACATCCTAAACTCATCCTGTCTGATGATGGGAAACAAGTGAACCATTGTTATATGAGGAAGAATCTCCCAGACAACACAAAGAGATTTTATAAGTGTGCTAACGTTTTAGGAAAACAGAATTTTTCTTCAGGCAGATTTTACTTTGAGGTTCAAGTTAAAGGAAAGACTGATTGGGATGTAGGAGTGGCCAGAGAGTCGATCGACAGGAAGGGAGCAATCAACCTGAGCCCTAAGAATGGTTTCTGGACTGTAGGGTTGAGAAATGGAAATGAGTACAAAGCTCTTGATAACCCTCGTGTCCGTCTCTCTCTGAAGTCTCCTCCTCAGAAGGTGGGGGTGTTTGTGGATTATGAGGAGGGTCTGGTCTCCTTTTATGACGTAGATGCTGCTGCTCTTATCTACTCCTTTACTGGCTGCTCCTTCACTGAGAAACTCTTCCCATTCTTCAGTCCCTGTAAGAATGAAGGTGGTAAAAACTCTGCCCCTCTGATCATCTCTCCTGTCAGAGGAAACTAATCACTGATCTCATTTCAGGTATTGATTTATTTTTACTCAAGGGAACAAATGTACATATTCATATATTTTACATCTTATTTTCTATAGAATCTGTTTCCTCTGGTGACTGATTTACCCTTTATTCCATTTATTATCATATGGTTAAATGTGCAGCAATTATTTGCAAATTAAATCAAACTTCATCTTGACATATTTGGTGGCTTTAGAAACTGATTTCTTCTGTAAGTTTAAATAAATGTCAGTGGGTTTAACAGAGGTTTAAATAGATATCGTCCACATACCGTGTCATGACGCATCTTATTAATGTGTTGATTATGTAATCAGATACACATTGATTTGTATTTGATGTGCAGCCACAGAAAACATATATTTCATTGTGTCACGAAGCTTCATTTAAGAGTAAGGTCTATTACATCCCATAGTGTCTACAGAACACAATATGTGTAGTTGTTATACCAGGTATAAACAGTTAATGTATGTTTCTCTATTTTGTCTGAAAAGTGTTTTGGATAATTACTGGTCAGTTTGGCCATTTTTTATGTGTTTCATGAATTCTGTAAGATGGTTTAGGAGTCAAAGAAATCTGTAAATGTGTGATTGTAGAATAAAAACTGTAAAATAAAGCAGTTGTTGAACACAAGGCCTGAGTAAGCAGTGACTTGAGCACTGGAGGAAATGTACAGTAAGCAGAGCTTTGTTAGCAGCGCTGTTCTTTAATAAAAACTGGTCTACACAACAGGATGTGGACATATTCTAATAAAATCTATTGCAGATATCTAGAAAGTTCTTTCTGACTAGGAAGACTTAAATACAGATACCTTTAATAAATATCCAGTCTGGCTACTAAATGTTAAAATGGCCACTTATACTATTTAAGGATTTAAATTTAGTTTTGACTAGTACAGTCAAAGTTGTAAATATCTTGAAAAACTATTTCTACAAGTAAGAATGTTATTGTGGATATATTTAATTACCATACTGATTAGTTAGAATATAATTTTAACTAGTAGAAATGCTATTATAAATATCTAAAATGTAATTACAGATAGGAGTGTGGTTCGATTAAATGTTAAAACGGCCTGCTATAGCACCTAAGACATTTTTCCTGTTTTCATCTATAGTTGTTCTGCAGAGCTTCTTCTTGCAGGTAACGTCTGACAATAACAATAACTAGATGGATCACAACACAAAGGAATGATGAGACAAAGTGACTGTACTGCTGCCACGCTGACCACCAAAACTAACAAAATTGCAGCAACAGCCTTTTTCAGTTTTGTTGAGATTTTCGTAAATTATTTTTTTAAGTGTTATTTATTCCAATAGCACCTAAAGAATGATCATTATTTATTGCCATTTGCAAAATAGCCAATTCTTCGTGAAACTAAGTCCCTCTCCTTGGTGCTTTTTCTAAATATCTACTTGAAACTAGAAACATGCACATTGTAGCAGAGTCTCCTTTGCTGATGGTGATTAACCTGGTGAATGCTAAAAAGTCTCTGTGTGAACTGATTACTTGTTGGAATTTCTTAAATCTATTAAACAATTGCGTAAGGGAAATAAAATAAACTGGTAGTCAGTAATGTGTTAATATAGGCCTATATAACATTTTGTTTAAATTTCTATTACTATTACTAGTAGGCCTTTTTTTCTTTGAGCTCCTGCCACCCAAAATGTCTGTGCACGTCCCTGCTGGAGCCTAGAAGCCACCCCCCCACCGCTCCACACCTGAGTTTGTTACTAAAATCATATTACTCAGTTCTTGTGCTTTCTTGCAGATTTCCTTGGATTGTGATGGCACCTGCGTCGTGTTCCCAGCTGCTGCCCTGGTCCTGCTAAATGCGGTAAATAAATTATAAAAAATGAAAAAAAACTCTGTATAAGAGCTGAAATGTGTCTGACACCTGTTAGATCACAAAAACATTTATATTTCCAACACTGAACACAGGTGAGTAACAAACAGCAATGATTAGCCTCTGGACACCATAGAGGAGGTGGGGGAGAGGAGGATGTTAGCCAGGCTGGCATCAATCATGGGCACAGCTGCACCGGCCATATAATCCACGGCTTGCTGGTCTTGTGTGCAGGTTATGAGTCAGATTTAATCATCACCAGGAAACAAATTAGATTTTAATCTCTGCTGGCTTCACTGCTGAGATATGAGGGAGTGTCAGAATGTCTCCATCAGCCTGAATACTTTATTCTCTAAAACTTGGATCAGCTGTTTGTTCTCTGACTCTACAGAACTACTCAGAACCGATTGTAAAGGCAGAGAGTTGTTTTGATTGGCAGGTGTGTGTCACAAACTTCATCCCATCAAAAGTGTAAATCTGTCTTGGTTTTGATTTGCGGACACACATCTTCAACAAGATAAATTATATTTTCTATTATTCTCAGCAAAGCAGTCTTTTAATCCTGAAGGACAGACTTAGTAAAAACATATCCAAAGGTTTTTGAAGGGAAAGTTGAAACCTGCAGTTTGACTCCGTCAATTAATGGAGCTGGGTAATCCTAATTGGGCAAACATGGCGTGGCTTGGGTGGAGCTGAGGGGTTATAGGCTGGGACAGTTTGTGGTGTTTTGGTTTGGCAGAACTGCCACATAAATAACTTCAGTCAAGAATCAGGAAAAATGACAGTTGGCAAACTGAGGGTTGTCACTGTCAAGATCAAATGCTCCTGCCATTGTGCCCTCAGCCCTCTCCAGCTAATTACAATTGTAATTGTGTCGTGAATATTTTTTATTGACCTCTAGTAAAGTGGAACATGTTGGACCTGTCATGAAGTTATGAGACCAGTTTTGGCGAGAGTGAACTCGGCATCAAGGTGATTAAAAGTTTTGGCAGATAACGTTACTTGTTGCTAAAGTAACTGTGGGCTGTAGGCTAAGATCAGTATGTTCACAGATTTTGAATATGTTTTTATTTTCTTTCACACTGTGTAGATATGGCTGCTGCAAATTTCTGCAATCTGAAGATCAGTTTCTGTGCTCCATCTGTCTGGATGTGTTCACTGATACTGTCAGCACACCATGTGGTCACAACTTCTGCAAGACCTGCATCACGGAACACTGGAATACTAATGACCAGTACCTGTGTCCCCTGTGTAAGGAGGGTTTTACCGCAAGACCTGATTTGAGAGTCAACACTTTCATCTCTGAGGTGGAGCAGCTCTCACACTCTGAAGACCACCTCCATCTTCTCCAAAGTGTCCAGTCCCTAAACATCCAACAACTTCCCCCCACCAAGGACTGGACAGAGGTCAGCATCCGTCCATCATCATATGAGGGGACTGTGGTGAGAGCTATTGTTCAGCTGGAGGATACACTTGTTAAACAGATGAAGAAGCGGCTCACTGAGTCTGATCTGAAGAGGGTCCAGCAGTATGCAGTGGATGTAATTCTTGATCCTGACACAGCACATCCTAATCTCATCCTGTCTGATGATGGGAAACAAGTGAATCATGGTGATGTGAAGAAATTTCTAAAGAGCCAAAAGAGATTTTCTTATCGTACTTGTGTTTTAGGAAAGTAGAGTTTCTCTTCAGGCAGATCTTACTTTGAAGTTCAAGTTAAAGAAAAAACTAAATGGACTTTAGGAGTGGCCAGAGAGTCAATCGACAGGAAGGGAGACTTCACACTGAGCCATGAAGATGGTTACTGGACAATATGGTTGAGAAATGGAAATGAGTACAAAGCTTCTGCTGTTCCTTCAGTCCTTTTCAGTCTTCTTGAGGACCTTGGTGTCCGTGTCTCTCTGAAGTCTCCTCCTCAGAAGGTGGGGTTGTTTGTGGATTATGAGGAGGGTCTGGTCTCCTTTTATGACGTAGATGCTGCAGCTCTTATCTACTCCTTTACTGGCTGCTCCTTCACTGAGAAACTCTTCCCATTCTTCCATACTGGTAATAATGATGGTGTTAAAAACTCTGCCCCTCTGATCATCTCTCCTGTCAGAGTAAACTAATCACTGATCACATTTCAGGTATTCATTTATTGTAAATCAAGGGAACAAATGTGCATATTCTTCATTTATATCTTATTTTCTACAGAATCTGTTTCCTGTGTTGACTGATTTACTCTTTATTCCATTTATTATCATGTGGTTAAATGTGCAGCAATTCTTTGCAAATTAAATCAAACTTCATCTTGACATATTTGGTGTATTTAGAAACTGATTTCTTCTGGAAGTTATAATAAATGTCTGTGGGTTTAACAGAGGTTTATATAGATATCGTCCACATAACGTGGACACATAAACATAATTTAGAACTTGTTCCCTGTTGTATTCTAGTGTCTGCTGTTCCTGTCATGGCCTTCAAATAAATACATAATACAAGTGTCTTTTCCTGGTTTTAAAGGCTGTATTATAGTAAAGTGATGTACTTTTCTGAACTTACCAGACTGTTCTAGCTGTTCTATTATTTGCTTTTTCCCCACTTAGACATTATGTCCACATTACTGATGATGTCGCCGAAATATCGATATTGAGATATTTGGTCAAGAATATCGTGATATCTGATTTTCTCCCTATCGCCCAGCCCTGAGACGGAACACTTACGGGCGGTTTCCCAGACAGTGTTTAAATTAGGCCAAGACTAGGCCTTAATCTAGAATAGTTAATCACTGCTCAATAAATGGCTTTCTGAAACACAGACTAATTAGAGATTAAGAACACCTGGACTATGAAGTCTTGTACTAAAGTAAACAAGATTAATTTAAAACCACCTGTGCCAGTCTGAATTAGCTGGACTGAGGTTGCCTATAAAACATGGAATGGACCAAGAAACACCTGAAACATAAGGAACTGGAGAAGGAAATTCAAGGAAAGCAATGGCAGCAGAAACGAGACTGCGATCAAAAAACTTTAGTGAGCATGAGAAAAGTCTTTAAAAGACAATAGTATCAAGACACCCGGTCATTGAAGACAAACAGCACACATCTGCTGTGGAATCAAAGAAAAGGAATGCATGGAAATCCATCTGTAATGAATTCAATGCAAATGAACAAACATCCACAAGAACAATACAACAGCTTCAGGTAAGGATTGTCAATTTATATTACCTTGATAGCTGTATTTTATTACTGTTCTGTGATATCAATGGATTGACACTACTGTATTATATTCGGTACAGGTTTTGTGGAAGAATATAAAAATCTACCTAAAAAAACTGCTGCAGAAGCCCGAAGAGAGAGGTTTAAGACTGGTGGAGGACCTGCAAATAAAGATACTGATCAGTTGGATGACTTACTGACAGGAATAATGGAGAAGCAGCAACCCTTGGAGAACATACCAGATGATGATCATCTAGACAGTTCAGATGAGGGATCACACACACATACTACAATGGGTATATTTTGGCATTTCGTACTCTCCTTTCAAACTTTCCTTTCTTTGTTTCATTCTCTTTCATTTGATGTGGAACATTTCTCATTTAATGTGCATTTATTTGATTATATATGAATTGTTCTTTCTTTCAAGGAGAAAGTCAAAGGGACATAACTGAAGCGCTGCAAGGTAATTTACCCTCCACATCCTCAGAAACTAGGGTGGCAGTGTCTGCCAGTACTGGTCATCAAAACTAAAGAGTCACAATCCACGAAAAGCTGGCCATTGAATTTCATGAACACAAGTTGAAGTACCTTAAGGAGGAGCATGAAATGAAAATGAAGATCCTCCAAGTAGAACTGGAAATGAAGATGAAGGAGAGAGAGAGATGCAACTGTCTCTCATCATGCTGCTGGTACCGAAGGTAAACAAACATCGAGGGCGAAGAAGAAGATGGCACAAAGACGCTAATGTAAATCTTTAACTGTAGAGACAACGAGAACATTTTGGTGGACAAGTTCATGGAACAGCAACAGGCTCAGTTGTTATGACCAAATTACGAACGGCTCCGTGATGGCGGTGGACTCCGCAGCCTGACCTGTCTCCTGCATGCTCCAGAGAGAGAGAGGGAGAGAATACTAATGTTACATATGTTAAACAAGTAGTTATGTCTCCCGTTGTATTGGTTTGTGCCTTATGGACATAATGCACAAAAATAGATATTCAAATATATTCAAACCTTTGTGGTTTTTCAGAACAAATATTCAAAAGTAGCGCTCAGGCCCTAATAATAAAACCCTAGCAATTTCAATGCATCGTCGACTCGAGTACCAACAATATAAATAAAATGCATAATTAACGTGTGTATGTATGTACATATATGTATGCATCTGTATGTGTATACAAACACACTTTTTTATTTGCAAACTTATCTGTGCATACTAGTCAAATGTTTGTTAACCTTGTTCAACGTTGTTGTTTTTAGCCATGCGTATTGTTGTGTATGGACATTGAGAGCAACAGAAAGCCAGAGGCAAATTCCCTGTACATGTTCACACTTACTTGGCCATTCAAACTGACTCTGATTCTGCAACAGGCAGAGGAGCCAGTATTATCAGGCAGCTCCTATGGCTCTAGTCACTTTTCTGGAGACAGAGTTGAACTATTACTGCCTGAGACACAGTTGCAATGTAGTGTCGTTATGTAGGTCAGTGACCATAATGTGACCTGTCTCAATTTACGCAGCAAGCTGGAAATTAAAACGTGAGTAATAAGAGCAAGAAGTTAGTAGACTGCCAAATCGTCACTGGACCTTTCTCTCTCAGTGTGTGTGTGTGTGTGTGTGTGTGTCTGTGTGTGTGTGTGTGTGTGTGTGTGTGTGTGTGTGTGATAAGAGATCAAAGGAATGGAAAGAAACACAACCATAAATGAGAGCAAGACACAATCAAGACACACACTAGTTCTCATCTACCAAAATCCATTTGATTTGATTTAGATTTTGTATATTTATATGAGAGTAACTTAGATAAATCACGAAGCATGTAATGAATTAGATTTTTTTTATTGCTTGACAGTCCTATTTTTAAACATTTTTTAAATGGTTAGCTCGAGAGCCTATAATAAACTTTAATTACATTACTGAATAAGCAAAAATCAAATGAAGACCTGGCCATATGCACAGAAACCTGAAACAGGATACACATCAAATGTAGATCACAACAAATATCTGCCTATATGTGATACCAAATTTGGTATGCTTACCACATTTAACTTATGGGGTGTCATCAAAAATGATTAATATAAAAGCTACTTGTGGATACAGTGTTTGATAGAGGAGACCTGGGAGTTCTTGCGTGTGGCTACGGCAATGTTCTCGCAAGCTTGAGATCATTTGAAACATTTGATTGCATCTTGTTTTGACACCTACTCTAAAAACAAGAACCGGACCTTTTGAGAAGGATTGGTGATTACTGTTGACAGAGAGGTCAGGTAAGGACAACTTTTAAACATTAATTGTCTTTTTTATAAGCAATTAATACATGTGCAAAATGTCTCATTTATTGAATGTCTGCAGTAATTCATCCACAAATTTTGACAAAACCAAACAATAGTTTAGTATTTATTCACAGTAATACCCTAGTGTGAGAAGGATTGAGTCACTTAGGGAGTCAAAGCCCACCTGTAACGAAACAAAGACATGGTTTCAGTGTGGATAAGTTTCCTTTACATCAAAATGTTAAGTGCTGCTTAAGATAGATAGATATTTAATGTCATTGCATATTTTTACACAACTAAGCTTGGTTTGAACAATCAGGTTTGCAGCTTAGAAATACATGATCAATTATAAAATATGCACACTTACACACCTCCCTCATGCCCATGACCGCATAGACATTATTATCCATACTATGAATAAATAAATAAATACTTATACCATGATATAAATGAGCAGTGAACACAAAAGTTTAATTACATGGACTTAAAAACTCTAAGATGGCACTTACTTTGTAATTATCTAACAGAAATCAGCCGCCACAATGAGTACGGACGCGGAGATGGCCACTTATGGCAAAGCTGCCATTTACCTTCGAAAGCCAGAAAGGGAGAGAATTGAGGCTCAAAGTGCACCATTTGATGCCAAGAGTGCCTGCTACGTGGCTGATGTCAAGGAGCTGTACTTGAAGGGAAAAATCGTCAAGAAAGATGGTGACAAAGTCACGGTCGAAACCCTGGAAACTAAGGAGGTTAGTATCATAAAGTCAGAGTCAACTGGGAGAATCAATATGATCAGTTCTCATTGTGACAAATGTCCTATTCCAGGAGAGGGTAGTGAAAGAAGCTGACGTCTATCCAATGAACCCTCCCAAGTATGACAAGATTGAGGACATGGCCATGATGACCCATCTCAATGAAGCCTCTGTGCTGTATAACCTCAAAGAGCGTTATGCAGCATGGATGATCTACGTAAGACAATCTGCCTAATGAGAAAAGAGAACTATTGCAAATTGATATAGCCCACTTGTAGAAAACATAGAGTTAACTGTTGAATCTCTATGATCACATTCAGACCTACTCTGGGTTGTTCTGTGCCACTGTGAACCCCTACAAGTGGCTCCCAGTGTACGATTCTGAATGTGTAAGTGCCTATAGAGGCAAGAAGCGTATGGAGGCTCCACCCCACATCTTCTCCGTCTCTGACAACGCTTTTCAGTTCATGCAAACTGGTAAGTCATTACCAGAACAAATTATCAGTACATGAAGTTTCTGTTGCAGTAAATCATAGTCAATTATTTTGTTTTTGCTTTAACAGATAGGGAGAACCAGTCTGTCTTGATCACGTGAGTTTGTTACATTTACATTTGTAGACTTTGTTTAACAAAGTTAAATATCTTGATCAAATCTTATACATCTGTGTCTATACCTAGTGGAGAATCTGGTGCTGGAAAGACTGTTAACACCAAGCGTGTCATCCAGTACTTTGCAACGATCGCAGTTGGTGGACCGAAGAAGGATGACTCAAAGGTATGCTACTGTAGGATTAAAATTCAGGGTTCTTTCTCTATTGAATATTTTTCCAGGGGAAAAACCTTAAGTAATTTCTTGACAGTAATTCTAAACCTGGATTATAGGGGTCACTGGAGGATCAGATTATTGCAGCCAATCCCCTGCTGGAGGCCTATGGTAACGCCAAAACTATTAGGAATGACAACTCTTCCCGTTTTGTAAGTATAGAACAATTTCTACACATGAGAGAGGTCTTGTTACAGATTGCCAATGTGGAGGGACAATAACAATCATTTGATCCAAACAGGGTAAATTCATCAGAATCCATTTCGGCGCAACTGGCAAACTGGCAAGTGCTGATATTGAGACATGTAAGTAATAATACTCATAGTACATACAAATGACTGGAATTGAGAATTGGCCAGGCTGTGATTTATGAACAATATTTGTAGATCTGCTGGAGAAGTCAAGAGTGACATACCAGCTTTCTGATGAAAGAGGCTACCACATCTTCTTCCAGATGATGACCGGCCACATCCCTGAGCTGATTGGTAAGCAGATTGGTGTTTCACATTGTTTAACCTCTTTTCATTTGGAACAAATGTTTTCCATTTTCACTCTTATTTGAATCTCCAGATTTGGCACTCATCACAACCAACCCCTACGACTTCCCCATGTGTAGCATGGGTCAGATCACTGTGGCCAGCATTGATGACAAAGTTGAGCTGGAAGCCACTGATGTGAGTGATCTTCACTTCAAAATATAATTTTTTTTTTTTTTGCATTAAATCCAATTGATCCATCACTAAGCCACGCCCGTGCAAATGTGATACCCAGTATCCTAAAAGTTTGGACAGGGTGGTGGAATTTCTTTCCTTCCGAGACCTAAATGTCGGGCGTGGATAAGCAGTGTGGGAGGCCCCATTCACAACTAAATGTCGACAGGATTAACAAAAACACCTATGTTTGCTCCAAGGCAAGAACACGCTAATGTGAGCTAGCTAGCTAACTCAGCACAGCATTGCTAGGAAATAATGACGGTTCTTTGTTCATAATGCATATATTTGAACGTAAAATAAGATGATTAAAGGCAAGACGGAGACTCACTGACATACTTTAAGATATTTCAGCATTTTGTTAATCACTAAAAATATAAGCAGGAGAATGTTATCATTGCAAAGTGGTCAGGCTAATGTCTTGTGTTTATTCCAGAAGACTTATGGATAAGCAGTTTGATTTATAACTATTAGATCGTTTTCAAATTTCACTTACCCTGCTGTGCATAAACATAGCTGTTCCTCAATTTGTGTGTATGAGGCGGCTGCTGCTTGCACTGGGACGTATAGGCTTTAGCTTAAATTTGATGAAATTATTCTCTAATCGGTTGCATATTATGTCATGGATATATCCCTCGAATGCATACTGCAGTCCCTTTTGTCTTGCTCTCTCAGATATTTCAGCTGTTCACCAAAAATTACTAATTATCTCCTTGGGAATGTGTGACAACAGTGCATACATACTGAAATAGACGTGCCAGGCAACAAAGCTTGTCAGGCGTAGCAACAGTAACTAAGGCTTAGTGAAGAGTCAATTGCATTTTCCTAAAGTGAATATGTTTTGTGTCGACCTCTTTTGAACTCAGAACGCTATTGATATCTTGGGCTTCACTCATGAAGAGAAAATGGCCATCTACAAGATGACTGGTGCTGTGCTCCACCATGGTAACATGAAGTTCAAGCAGAAGCAGCGTGAGGAGCAGGCTGAGCCTGATGGCACAGAGGGTGAGTGTTTAATGTCAGCTCAAAGTGAATAGCTTGGGAACAACAGTAATGAGGTTCATAATCACACTAGTGTCGGTTTACATCATGATGGAAATCTCTCAACTATTTTCAGAGGCTGACAAGGTTGCTTACTTGCTGGGTCTGAACTCCGCTGACATGCTCAAGGCTCTGTGCTTTCCCAGAGTGAAGGTCGGAAATGAGTATGTCACCAAGGGACAGACTGTACCTCAGGTAAATATGAATTACCAATATCCTACAATTTAAATAAGTCTAGGATCGTCTTACATGTAACTTTTTATGATTAGATCTTTTGTATTATTTACCTCACTACTGAATCATTAGGAAAATCCTAATGACGCCCATTCAGGCGGATTGCTTGGCCTGTGGTATTGGTGCTTGTAGCTCTCTCGAGAATACCTCATACAATCAACTTAATGCTCACACTGCGCTTCCTTGGGTCCTGAGCAAGACACCTGCCATGACATAGTTGCGTCACATACCCAAACCACGGCTCCTCATGGTTAGACACACTTTTGAAATACACTGGTTCAGGGGGGAAAATATCAAGAGCAAACTTTACCATTGATTGTGGGCCCAAGGTAAAAGGGCCACAAACAGCTATAGTTTTATTATGATGTTCACATATGAAAAATATAGCATATGTTACAATCCTAAATCATTGTATCAATAAATAACTTACAAAGCACTTAAAAATGGTTAACTCAACTGCAGTTCTGACTTACTGTGTCCTATTTCAGAGGAAAACGTACTGCTACATTTCCCTAACAGAGAAATGTTACTGGTTATGTTGCAGATTAAGATTTTTCCTCACAAAATGATTCATCATTACACTATGCAATTATTTTGTAAGTATGTAAGTACATTCTGCTGATAATTCCTGTCTTTTACTCTTCACTTTGAGTAGACATTGGAATGCAGGATGTTTGGACTAGTCCTAGTTCTAACACTGCCAACACATTGCCAGTTAGAGAAAGGCTGAGAAGTAAAGGATGCTGTTTTTGTTAGAGTGATTAATCATTGCGTTCACGCTGCTTTCCTTGGTAAAATCATTCCACTATGTCAAGTAATCCCATCCGCTCTGTGCAAATGTCAGTGACAGGGTACCGGCCATCCTTATTATACATCCATGGTACAGGTAGATGTGGAACCAGACCTTGGGTTAGTTTGTCTGCGGAGGCAGCTGCCAGGAGGAAGAAAGGCTTTGCCGAACACCACATGGTGCCTGGCTTTTGTTTAATATCTATTGTCGGCAAAAACATCTTGTTAGCGTCATGTACGCTATCTTATTGAGTTGTCTCTTACTCAAATCCGTTTACATGTGTGTAACATCTTTTGCATATTCGAGTCACCACATTCAACCGGAAAACCGGACGGATTGACTCACTCACACAAATTCCTGCCTTTATTAAAGAGATTAGAAGAAATACCAGAAATCAATACTAATGACTTTTATAAAAATGTTAAATCACATCCTTGTTTTTATTCAGGTGATGAACTCAGTGACAGCCCTGGCCAAGGCTATCTATGAGAGGATGTTCTTGTGGATGGTCGTTCGTATTAACGAGATGTTGGACACTAAACAAGCACGACAGTTCTACATCGGCGTCCTGGACATTGCTGGTTTTGAAATCTTTGATGTAAGCTTCATTTCCAACAATTCAGAAGCTGATACTTTTCATGACAGAGTCATTCTTGTTGCCCTGCGAGAGATTATACTGGTTAATTGTCTCCTCACAGTTCAACACCTTGGAACAGCTGTGCATCAACTTCACCAATGAGAAACTGCAACAGTTTTTCAACCACACCATGTTTGTCCTGGAGCAAGAGGAGTACAAGAAGGAGGGTATTATCTGGGAGTTCATTGACTTTGGCATGGACTTGGCTGCCTGCATTGAGCTAATTGAAAAGGTAATAATTTGGTGATTATATATAATTTTTCTTAATTTGAATAAATTTATCACCCTTGTGTTGTCTTCCGAGTCCCGGTGACCCGAAGGACAAGATAAGGGTTAATACAGCACCTTAGTGCTTTTTTGGTCAGCTTAAGCTGTGTTTAAATGTGCTCTAGAAATAAACTTTACTTACTTACTTTACAAGAGACAAGGTTTAAAGAGCAATTCTCAACAAAGTAAACATAACCCTTGTGTTGTCCTTCGGGTCACTGGGACCCGAAGGACCATTCAACTCGAAAGAAGTCATATAACCATTCCAATGGCTGTTCAGTTAAGGTAAATTAAGCTAAAAAAGCTGCATAGTTCCCCTTTAATGACATACTTCTTCCCACTTTTTTTCAAGCCCATGGGCATCTTCTCCATCCTTGAAGAGGAGTGCATGTTCCCCAAGGCCTCAGACACATCCTTCAAGAACAAGCTGTATGACCAGCATCTTGGAAAAACCAAAGCATTTGAGAAGCCTAAGCCCCCCAAGAAAGGCAAGATTGAGGCCCACTTCTCCCTGGTGCACTACGCTGGTACCGTGGACTACAATATTGCTGGCTGGCTGGAGAAGAACAAGGACCCACTGAATGACTCCGTCTGTCAGCTGTACCAGAAGTCCCCAGTGAAACTGCTGGCTCTCTGCTTCCCTCCTGTCGTTGAGGGTATGATAGTAACTACAGTAAACTAAATCATGTTTTTAGGCTATACTGAATATGTTTAAGTAACTGTAGCAGGTGTTAATGTACATTTTATTTGTCATCCTAACGAAACATGTCTAATTAAAAATATCAACAGATGCTACCAAGAAGGGAGGCAAGAAGAAGGGTGGTTCTATGCAGACTGTGTCTTCACAGTTTAGGGTAATGTTGTAAACTTATCTTATATATGTATGTATATAGCTCAGTTTATGTCCACACTCACAATTAATTACATGTCATAAGACTCACCATTTTGGATCTACAGGAGAACTTGGGGAAGCTGATGACTAACTTGAGGAGTACCCATCCTCACTTTGTGCGCTGCCTGATTCCCAATGAGTCAAAGACTCCAGGTACATAGAGACCATCATCTCAAGAGATTATTTGAGGAGTGGTTTTGTTTTGTTAATATGGTTTCCTTAATTTTATGCTGCTTTAACTAACTAAGTCTATTTATTCAAAGAAGTCATTAAGAAATGCATTTTTTACAGGTCTGATGGAGAACTTCCTGGTCATCCACCAGCTCAGGTGTAACGGTGTGCTGGAGGGTATCAGAATCTGCAGAAAAGGTTTCCCCAGCCGAATCCTCTATGCTGACTTCAAGCAGAGGTATTTATGGATATTTTAATAGAATTTTGATAAAGATTATTAGAAGAAAATGCTCACACTGACCGTTAACTCTCATGAAAAAGGTACAAGGTGCTGAATGCCAGTGTCATCCCAGAGGGCCAGTTCATTGACAACAAGAAGGCTTCAGAGAAGCTGCTTGGGTCAATTGATATTCCACATGACGAGTACAAATTTGGACACACAAAGGTAACCACCTTGCTCTCTTATTTTACTGTAGAATAATGACCAAAGTGGGTAGGGGGTGGAGGATTGGTCAAACACAGGACTTTCACCCAGGACACCGGAGTTCGCGTCACACTTGTCACGCTTGCTATAGTCATTTTTTTTCTTTCCAACCGCATGTCACAGAACCGTACGCCCACCCACGACCCTTTCCTAAACCCAACCGTCCCATAGTTCCCGCGTATCACGGAACCATAAGCCCACCCACAACCTTTTCCTTAACATAACTGCTTCAAATGGGACGGCAATAGTCCCGACCAAGCGTGTTTACTTATAGCGCTAAAGGGACGGCAATAGTCCCGACCAGGCGTGTTTACTTATAGCGCTAAAGGGACGGCGCTAAAGGGACGGCAATAGTCCCGACCAAGCGCGTTTACTTAAAGTGCTAAAGGAGAACTTCAGCGTCAATAGGAACAACAAAGGCACCTGACCAAGCTTCCATATTTTACGAGATGGGTGTGAGAACGTGTTGGATAGAGGTAGACTAGCCTGCATGTGGCCATTGTCAAAACACAGTCACCTTAGAAGCCCTGGACCATGTTGGGTAGGTGAAAATGTTTTTTGTTTTTGTTTTACAGGGTGTGAAGTATTCATTATCTGAGTTCATCCTACATTCATTTTTATTTTGTGTTTGATCAGGTGTTCTTCAAAGCCGGTCTGCTGGGTGTCCTTGAGGAGATGAGAGATGAAAAACTGTCATCTCTGGTCACCATGACTCAGGCTTTGGCCCGTGGTTATGTCATGAGAAAGGAGTTTGTGAAGATGACAGAGAGGAGGCATGTTGAAAACAGCTCATTCTGAATCATGGTATTACAAATCACTAACAATATTGTTTACAACAGCTACTTCTTGTCCGCAGGGAAGCCATATATTCCATCCAGTACAATATCCGCTCATTCATGAATGTCAAACACTGGCCATGGATGAAGGTGTACTACAAGATCAAACCTCTGCTGAAGACTGCTGAAACTGAGAAGGAGCTGTCAAATATGAAGGAGAACTATGAAAAGATGAAAACTGACTTGGCTGCTGCCCTGGCCAAGAAGAAGGAACTGGAGGAGAAGATGGTGTCCCTTCTGCAGGAGAAGAATGATCTGCTGCTGCAAGTATCATCTGTAAGTACACATCAACATAAAATTGTGCTTTTCATGTTTTTCAAAGTTGATGTGCTAACATCTATCATTATAAAATTACTTAGGAATCAGACAATCTGAATGATGCTGAAGAGAGATGTGAGGGACTTATCAAGAGTAAGATTCAGATGGAGGCCAAACTCAAAGAAACAACTGAGAGACTGGAGGATGAAGAGGAAATTAATGCTGAGCTCACTGCAAAGAAGAGAAAGCTGGAGGATGAATGCTCTGAGCTCAAGAAGGATATTGATGACCTGGAGCTTACCTTGGCCAAAGTGGAAAAAGAGAAACATGCCACAGAGAACAAGGTTTGTATATAATAGTTTTCTAAATAAATTCTGGAGGGGAGACCCACCGCTGCATAATTATTGGTGCTGCAGCATCAGAATTTTAAGTCCCAATTTGCAGAGCTGATGTTGAGGGTGAGCGACTGGAACATTGAAAGGGCGTCAAGTCCCTCAGCCACAACACTGCTGCAAGAGATGTATTCACACGACAGGCTGTATTCACTTACTGTTTCAAACTTTTCCAGGTTATTTTAAAATTATTGGTGCTGCAGCTTAAGAATTTTACTTTTTCATTAATTCCCAATTTCCCGTACAGCATTTTCACCTCATGCAGATAAACAGGGACAAAAGCCTTGGCGGCTAATTTTCATGGAAGTCACGCTCATGCAGGTCCCGTGTAATAGAACAGCCACCGTGGCTTAGTAAATACCATTACGGTGACTGAATATATTAAATTTACTGTTTCTCTGACCCCCGATGAGAAAAGAAGTCTGTGCACCCTGCAGTCCATCAGCCACACCCCTGCTGCAAGAGATGTATTCACACGACAGGCTGTATTCACTTACTGTTTCAAACCTTTCCAGGTTATGTTAAAAATGTGATGCGATATGGGCACTGCTAAATGCGTTATTTATCTGGAATTGTTCATTAGCTGTGGTTGATATATGTCAAGCTGAATGGACTCACACTAGTAAACAAATGTTATTCTTACTCAAAGACTGACACATAACTCGTTCTTAGAGAGAAAGGACACTACATAATGTAATATAATGGAAAGGCATTTGACCTTTTGCTATTTTTCATTGCTGTTACAGGCTGGTAGTGTAGATACAAGTGCACCCTCACTAATTTTCAACCCTAACGTTAACCCTTCCCCCACTTGCCCATTGAAACAGAATCCAGAGGAAAAACTGTAATAATCTGTCCAGCATATCAAGTAAGATTATAATGATGACAGTTTAAAGACACGATTTTTCTTGCACATTTAGGTGAAGAACCTGACTGAAGAGATGGCCTCTCAGGATGAGAGCATTGCTAAGCTGACCAAGGAAAAGAAAGCCCTTCAGGAGGCTCATCAGCAGACTCTTGATGACCTGCAGGCAGAGGAAGACAAAGTCAACACTCTGACCAAGGCCAAGACCAAGCTTGAGCAGCAAGTGGATGATGTAAGTTTACAAAGTCTCTTGGATTGGCAAAGCAGGATTCTTGAATTTGGTGATCAAAAATGAATCGTATTTTTCAGCTTGAGGGTTCTCTGGAGCAAGAGAAGAAGCTCCGCATGGACCTGGAGAGATCCAAGAGAAAGCTGGAGGGTGATCTGAAACTGGCCCAGGAATCCATCATGGATCTTGAGAATGAGAAGCAGCAGTCTGATGAGAAAATTAAAAAGTAACAGTTTTTGAATTTGTACACAAGAATCATTCTTATAAAATTTGTGGTCAACTGCATGAACTCTATGTACTTCATCTAAACTTCTCACAGGAAGGACTTTGAAATCAGTCAGCTCCTTAGCAAAGTTGAAGATGAGCAGTCACTTGGTGCTCAGCTTCAAAAGAAGATCAAGGAGCTCCAGGTGACATGGTTTTAAAGAAAACATATCTGATATTTCCAATTTTGTGTATTAAAAGTGAAAGTTTACTAAAAGACCTTATAATTACATTGAACAGGCTCGTATTGAGGAACTGGAGGAGGAGATTGAGGCTGAGCGTGCTGCTCGTGCCAAGGTTGAGAAGCAGAGAGCTGACCTCTCCAGGGAACTTGAGGAGATCAGCGAGAGGCTGGAGGAGGCCGGCGGTGCCACTGCTGCTCAGATTGAGATGAGCAAGAAGCGTGAAGCCGAGTTCCAGAAGCTCCGTCGTGATCTTGAGGAGTCTACTCTGCAGCATGAAGCCACCGCTGCTGCTCTTCGCAAGAAGCAGGCTGACAGCGTCGCTGAGCTGGGAGAGCAGATCGACAACCTCCAGCGTGTGAAGCAGAAGCTTGAGAAGGAAAAGAGTGAATACAAGATGGAGATTGATGACCTCTCCAGCAACATGGAGAATGTTGCTAAAGCAAAGGTACACAATGCATGACATGATATTTTATTACCCAAATTAGTATAGTAAAATAATGTACTTAATATTATAGATAAAATCTGATCACTGATCTCATCTGTATTAGGGAAATCTTGAAAAGATGTGCCGTACTCTAGAGGACCAACTCAGCGAACTAAAGACCAAGAATGATGAAAATGTCCGTCAAATCAATGACACAAGTGCACAGAGAGCACGTCTCCTGACAGAAAATGGTATCTACAGTACAAGCTGTCAGTTAATGATCTGTTGTGTATGTTATTGAGAAACGTGACACAAACTAATGTATCATGGCGTCTTTCACACAAGGTGAGTACAGCCGTCAAGTTGAAGAGAAAGAAGCTCTTGTCTCCCAGCTGACCAGAGGCAAACAGGCATTCACACAACAGATTGAGGAGCTGAAAAGACATGTTGAAGAGGAGGTTAAGGTAAGAAACATTTAAATAAGTGTGTATTGGTATTACTAGTTTGGGATTCAGGAATTTTGTAAATTCAATCATATGTCTTACACCAGGCCAAGAATGCTCTTGCCCATGGACTGCAATCAGCCCGCCATGACTGTGATCTGCTGAGGGAGCAGTTTGAGGAGGAGCAGGAGGCCAAGGCTGAGCTACAGCGTGGGATGTCCAAGGCCAACAGTGAGGTGGCTCAGTGGAGAGCTAAGTATGAAACTGATGCTATCCAGCGCACTGAGGAGCTTGAGGAAGCCAAGTGAGTAACAATCAAACAATTCAATGGTCAGTGTATCATTTTAGCACAACTCAACTTTGGAGCAAACATTTTACAGCTCTGCCTTCATATGTTCATCTAGATCTGTAAAAACTAGCTATTAATAACAACACTAGGCTGATCATAAATTGCCCATCCCCCTTTCCAAAACCTGTTATTTGGAAATACTCGCTACTCTAAGAATATTAAGGCTTCAAACAAACAACAATGCAACACTCAAAATATAAGAACTCACGCTGCAGATTATTGTTACTAAGGCTTTAGTTCACTTCATAGTTTTTAGTGGGAAACTAATCTTACCTTCTCTAAACAGGAAAAAGCTGGCTCAGCGTCTTCAGGAGGCTGAGGAGCAGATCGAGGCAGTGAATTCCAAGTGTGCTTCTCTGGAGAAAACCAAACAGAGGCTCCAGAGTGAGGTGGAGGACCTCATGATTGATGTGGAGAGGGCCAATGGGCTGGCTGCCAACCTGGACAAGAAGCAGAGGAACTTTGACAAGGTAGCATTGTTAACTTTGTGTTGCCAAGCCACACAGAAACAATGAATGATATATTTATTTTTCCTCATATTGCTACATAACCAATCGTGTTCTTCAGGTGTTGGCAGAGTGGAAACAGAAGTACGAGGAGGGTCAGGCAGAGCTCGAGGGAGCACAGAAGGAGACTCGTTCTCTCAGCACTGAGCTGTTCAAGATGAAGAACTCTTATGAGGAATCTCTGGATCAGCTGGAGACCATGAAGCGTGAAAACAAGAACCTTCAACGTGAGTTCTACATTATGTAACAGCTACATTATATTCAACACGTATTTCTTACATTGTATTCAACATGTGTTGGAATAAAGTGTTTATATTTTACATTGTAAGGCTTAACAATATACAACACATGTATCTCTATGCAGAGGAGATCTCAGATCTGACTGAACAGATTGGTGAGACTGGCAAGAGCATCCATGAGCTGGAGAAGTCCAAGAAGCAGGTGGAGACTGAAAAGTCTGAGATCCAGACGGCTCTTGAAGAGGCTGAGGTACATTTTCTTCCGTGGACATCTACTGAAAAAAAATCTAAATCATGGACAAATATACTTTAAAAAAGGTGTGACGGCAGAGATTAATATTTAATTCTTTGATATCATCAGGGAACTCTGGAACACGAAGAGTCTAAGATCCTGCGTGTCCAGCTGGAGCTCAACCAGATTAAGGGTGAGGTGGACAGGAAGCTGGCAGAGAAAGATGAGGAGATGGAGCAGATCAAGAGGAACAGCCAGAGGGTGATTGACTCCATGCAGACCAATCTGGATTCTGAGGTCAGGAGCAGGAACGATGCCCTGAGAATCAAGAAGAAGATGGAGGGAGACCTGAATGAGATGGAGATTCAGCTGAGCCACGCCAATCGCCAGGCTGCTGAGTCCCAGAAGCAGCTGAGGAATGTGCAGGCGCAGCTGAAGGTATTGTTAGACACAGAATTGTTGCACAGACTATGATCAGTGCAGGTACATTTTGGCATTCACGTGAATATTATCCTGATATGTCTTTCTCTAGGATGCCCAACTGCACCTTGATGATGCTGTCAGAGCACAGGAGGAATTCAAGGAACAAGCTGCTATGGTGGATCGCAGAAACGGTCTGATGGTAGCTGAAATCGAGGAACTTAGAGCTGCTCTGGAACAGACGGAGAGAAGTCGCAAAATCGCTGAGCAGGAGCTAGTGGATGCCAGTGAGCGTGTTGGACTTCTGCACTCTCAGGTGAACAACCCCAATCATTTCTTCAATAATTCAAAAATGTATGTGTATGTCCTCTTTTTTATACGAGCTACCCAGGGATGCACAAAGACTTTCAGCCTTGGCTGACAATAAAGTTGCATCGTATCGTATCGTATGACTAACGTGCCTACATCTCTTTTTGCCTTTTAGAACACAAGCCTTCTGAACTCCAAGAAGAAGCTTGAGTCTGACCTGGTCCAGGTCCAGGGTGAAGTGGATGACACTGTTCAGGAAGCAAGGAATGCAGAGGAGAAGGCCAAGAAGGCCATCACGGATGTGGGTTTACATTTTAATTGTTCTTACTTTCACTCCAATGTGTATTTTCAATAATTTTCTAATCAACATGTTATGCTGTCTCTTGTAGGCTGCTATGATGGCTGAGGAGCTGAAGAAGGAGCAGGATACCAGCTCCCACCTGGAGAGGATGAAGAAGAACCTGGAGGTCACTGTTAAGGACCTGCAGCACCGCCTGGATGAGGCTGAGAACCTGGCCATGAAGGGTGGCAAGAAGCAGCTCCAGAAACTTGAGTCCAGGGTAAGAAAGAAAGAAAGAATTTGCAGAGCTGAACTTCAAATAAAAAAAAGATGTATTCTTATTGCCTTATTGTTGATTGAAGGTGCGTGAACTGGAGGCAGAAGTTGAGGCTGAGCAGAGACGCGGAGGAGATGCCATTAAGGGTGTCCGCAAATATGAGAGGAGGGTGAAGGAGCTCACCTATCAGGTACAGTCACTTTGATAGCTGTCATACAAATCAACTTAATATATTCAGTGCAAAAACATTTATTTACTTTAAATAAACTTTAACAGACTGAGGAGGACAAGAAAAACGTTACCAGGCTGCAGGATCTAGTTGACAAGTTGCAGCTCAAAGTCAAGGCCTACAAGAGGCAGGCCGAGGAGGCGGTAAGGGCAATATATAGATTTACACAACACTGAAAGCTTGATACTGTGGCAGATGTATTTCAATTGAAGATTACCTTTGGTCTTTTAGGAGATTCACAAATGTCAATCTCTCTGTTTTTTCAGGAGGAGCAGGCCAACACTCATCTGTCCAAGTGCAGGAAGGTCCAGCATGAGCTAGAGGAGGCTGAGGAGCGCGCTGACATCGCAGAGTCCCAGGTCAACAAGTTGAGAGCGAAGAGCCGTGACTCTGGCAAGGTAAACATACCAATAAAGACGCACATTTAAATTTTAAATTTAATTAAAAAAAATTATGACAGAAATATACTGTCAGTTAGATGTGGTTGAAATAAAGTTGATTAAAAGCTTTTTTATTTGTGTTTTTAGGGTAAAGAGGCAGCTGAATAAAGAAAACTGCCTGATCAGCTGTTTCTAATCATATAATATGATGTGAGATGTGCTGTCAAAATAAATGGTTTCATTGTCACAGTTAAATTGCTGTCTGCCTGCTTCTTTTCCTTTACATTGTTTCCCTCAAAATGATAAGTGTTAGACTGGGAAAGTGGCTTTCCAGTAAAAACAATTGTATTAAGTAGTAATATATGACCCAGCTGACCAAGCTTTATCAACAAAAGTCCACAAATTTGATGTAAATGGTTGGCTACGTGGCCTTAATAACTGGTACTAATCAGATTTCCTTAACCAGGTAACAAATGCTTAAATCTACCTTCAAGTGACTTAATTGACCTTTTCCAATATCAATTGTCTGGAGAGAAAAACATTGGATGAATGCATCGCTTAATGAGCATACCCACCCAAATAAAATACTTTAAAGTCATGGGGGCCCCAGGCCAGCATGACTTACAGGTTAGTCAAAGGTACACAAATCAGATGATGGAGATGCAGAGTCTTACCCTGAGACTGTGTCCACACTAACATTGCCATTTTTATTGGCTATAATATAATAGTGACATCTCAGGGTTTTACATGGCTCAAATAGTGTAAAATACTTAATTTTATGCATTATGATACACCTTTAGGCACCAATTTATGGTGAAACCGTCCTTATTTATATCACGGAAAACACAACATTTTGATGGCAGGTAACAATTCAAATTAAAGCTGCAAGCAGCATTGGACGGGCCCTTGCTCCTTTGCATGCGTCGGGGTTACTGGAAGATGCCACTCCTTGTGACCGTGCATTTGCGCGGCACTCAAACACTGCAAATCATCACCAATGAAAAGTGAACTCCCTGCTGAGTTCAATGATAACTCACACAATAGTCTACATCAAACGGGTCAGTAGTTATAATAAGGGGCGTGGCTAAAGCATAGGGGGCGGGTCAAACATCACCAATTTAAAAGGAACTCTTCGCTGAGTTCAATGATACCTCACACAAGACTCTACCTTAAACGGTTCAAAAGCCATAAAAGGGGGCGTGGCCTGAGTACATGGGCGTGGTTAAAGTAGAGGGGGTGGCTCAGTATCACATGTAGACCACACATAAGTTTCATGTAAATCGGATGATGTTTGTCAAGTAAGACTGATTTCCTGTTGCCAGCGGGGGGCGCTATGACCAAAAGTCAATTTTGGCCTGTCAATGTCATCAGGCCTGGACTCTTGTCAATCTTGAGAAATTTCGGGCAGATATGACAACGTACACTGAAGTTACAACATCTTTGTTCATCGATAACTGCTCAAAATGGCCACCACGCCACGCCCACACCATTGAACAAAAAGTTTTGCTTTTAATAACTTTTCATCGATGAGTTCTTTAGATGACACAGACCGAATTTGAAGTTGATCGTGAAATCACTAGGAGGAGTTTGTTAAAGTACAACGTTATGTGGAAATGGCCAAAATCACACTAATTTCGAACTTTCAATTCAAAAGGGCGGACTTCCTGTTGGGTGTAGGGTATGGCTCCAATGACCGTTTTTGTACGTCTTGACATGCCACATATGTGTACCACTTTTCGTTAGTCTACGTTAAACGTACTGCAGGGGCTACATTTTTTTAAGTTTTCTGGGGGGCGCTAGTGAGCCATTTTTGTGCACCTATTCCCGAAACTGTTAAAATACGTAAATGTTCACCAGGTTTGATGCGACCGCCAATTTTGGTGAGTTTTTGAGCATGTTAAGCTCCTCAAAAAGGCAATTCATTTGCCGGAAGAAAGAAGGATTAATAACTAGGACTGCAAGCAGTTATGACGGGGTCCAAGCCACCAATGCCAGTCGCCCCCGATGCCCCGGGGAGCGAAACCTAAAGCCTGACGGTGGGGAGGCAAACGTCAGTAAATATCGAGAGGTGTAAGCCTCGAGGTCTGCGGTACAGTCCCGTTGCAAATGTAGTGGTTAACAGTTCATCTCCATGCATATACAGACTACCTTTAACAATTCTCTACAAGAAACAAACTTCTTAACCACTCTGACTCATTAGTGTGTGTTAGTGGTACAAAATGTACAATACTTAATTTTTAGCGACACATGCTCAACGCAGGAAATAAGGTGTAATTCATGCACACAGTGTCTGATGACTGGCGATCCATCAGTATCCCCGACTGGAATGTGCGAGGGCTCGTTCATCACTGATTACAATATTAAATAACCTATATTATTTTTCCTCTTCTTTCACACCATGTGTAGATATGGCTGCTGCAAACACCACCACCGCTCCGTGGATTATTATTGGGATGATTATTACAAAAGACTGTCTATATATACTCACCGGAGGGCAGCTAGCAGCTAACAGCTACTACCGCACTACTGTTTTTTTTAGAGGGGAATACACTTCAAGACGTGACATGACCTGTCCTCTGGAGGACATAGCCACACCACCGCCGCTCCGTGGATTATTATTAGGATGATTATCACAGAAGCCTGTCTGAATACATTCAGCAGACGGCAGCTAGCAGCTAACGGCTAACGGCTATCAGGGCAAGCTAGCTACCGGCAGGATCGAGACAGTGACCAGGGTAGGTGAATTTAAACAATGTCTGAGTTGAAAACGCATCTTGTTGACACGTAAGGGCCCTGTTCATGTGGCACAGACATATTAATTGCATCATATTAATTGCATTTTGTGTCTGTTAAGAGGCACAAAGGCACCCTAAAACTTGCCCCGACCACTGCCGTTTTAGCTCAGTGGACGCCTGTATTACGTAGCTGCAGCTTCTCCGTGTTACCTGCACTGATTCGGGTCGGGGTTTTCTATCGAAAGTACTCGCGTAGCTATAGCGATAAAGATTAACGTAAAAACTGGCCGGAATTCTCCTTTAAAAACAAAAACAGGCTGCAATACATAACTAAAGTGTGTGGCAAAATTTCCCACAACTCTCTGACTGATTTAAAATCGCTATATGAAACAAAGACCTTGAAGAAGGCCCAGTCAGTCCTGGCTGATATAAGCCCCCCCTCAACAGCTACTTCATGTTGTTGCCGTCTGGCCGCAGATTCTGTCTGCCTAAATGCAGGACAAACGGACACAACAACTCTTTTGTTCCTGTTGCTATAGGCTTTGGTAATAATTCAATGTGAGATGTGGATTTCTGTGTAGTATGTATTTGTTTGTGCGGCTTCAATTGCCCCTCGGGGATAATAAAGACTCCTTGACCTTGCAGTGGAATGATAATCCACTAGAGGGCAGAATATATGTATCAGATCATATACAACAGGTGTAAAGGAATTATTGATCAAGTTGATAAGATAGAGGTTTCAGACACTTCCGTAGCAAATATGATACAAATTATATTATAATTCTGTTCAGAAATGATGACCAAAAGCACTTTCTTTGTAATTCATTCTTAATCCTGTTTTATCAAATGTCTATCTTTGACTACAATGCTGTTGTGCCATTTGGCAAAGTGTGTGTGTGTGTGTGTGTGTGTGTGTGTGTGTGTGTGTGTGTGTGTGTGTGTGTGTCAGTTGATTGAGATTACCTAATCTGACCCATTCCCCACTTTTCAGACTCATTCTTTCTCCTTTAGCTGCTTCTTCATCCAAATTGAAGCCAGTAATCCCATTTAGCATCATCTTGACATTAACTACAAATATTACATCATTATATTCCACATTTTTCAAACATTCTGGGTATTATTCAACTTGTCAAAGACATTCATGCTAATTAAACATAATCCCACTTTCTCAACTATTCTCACTACTTCACCTTCTTACAAAAATCAAGCCAGCAATCCAGTGTAGCGTCAGCCTTTCAACACACAGCATTCACACCAATATTTCTTCAGAAATTACATTCTCTAGTTGCTTTTAATATGCTTGTTTTATGTGTTGGTTGTATTGCTTATCTGTTTTTAATGTGCTATATGTGCTGGTTTTACTGTAACGTGTCTTTGAGTACCATGTAAAGCTCTATATGAAGAAGAGACGGAGCAACACTGGACAGACAACAATCCAACGTCAGTGTCCTTGGAATCAAACTCGAGGTCTGTACATGTTGTCACGAGTTCATTAACCTTTTTAGTTCCTTCTTGTTTTTGGGCTTCAGTGTTTCTGCAGTTTAAACTCTTTGGAGGTCACACCTGTAGTCCATTGGTACGGTAGTCAGAAATGTGTTAATATAGGCCTGTTTAACATTTTCTTTACATTTCTATTACTACTGCTATTAGGCCTTTTATCTTTGAGCCCCTGCCACCAAAATGTCTGTGCACGTCCCTGCTGGAGCCCTAGAAGCCACCTCCCCCCCGCTCCACACCTGAGTGTGTTCCTAAAATCATATCGAAATATGAGGAAACAAAACCTAAAAAACAGAGTGGAGTGAAGAGGTGGCGCAACACTGGACAGACAAGATTACAACGTCAGTTTCCTTGAAATTTGAGGTTTGTACATGTTCTGAGTTCAGACTGTTCCTCCCACATTACATAATTAACCTAAAAACTGTCCAATCAGAGCGCTGACTGGCAGCCCTACAGGTGTGACTGGGTCCTGTTCACACGTCATATACAGCAGCATCTGTCAGTGTCTGCTGATGAAGGTAACACGTCTCTTTGACCTCATCTCAACGGGACTTTAACAGCGGAGCAGCCTGACAGGTAACAGTGATACATTCTTTCAGCACTATTGTTATATAGCGATATAATAATTATTCTATGAAGTGTAACATTTTGGCCAAAATGAGCCTTTTTATGTTCAGTTGAGTCAGATTTAATCAGCACCAGGAAACAAGTTAGATTTTAATCTCCGCTGACTTCACTGCTGAGATATGAGGGAGTGTCAGAACGTCTCCATCAGCCTGAATACTTTATTCTCTAAAACTTGATCAGCTGTTTATTCTGACTCTACGACACCACTCAGAGCCTTTAGGAGGCGGGCCTGTGTTGTATTCCCTGGGTTTGATTTGGTGAGAAGCCAGAGAGTTGTAGATCTGTGTTGGTTTGGATTTGTGGACACATGTTCTCAACAAGATTAAAGATATGTATTATTATTATGATTATCAACAACAGAGCAGTCTTTTAATCTTGAACTACTGACAGCCAGAGGTTTTCGGCTTGTCTCTGTCAATTAACTTAAATCCAATGCACTTTGGTTCCAGATGTAAATACTCAACAGACTTTGCCAGTTGTTACTTCCTGGAAACTATCAGGGCATATGTGGATCAGGGAAGGGTGGTGGGAGCAGTATTCCTTGATCTGCGTAAAGCTTTTGATACTGTCAATCACCAGATACTCTACAGTAAATTAAATCAATATAGTCTCTCTGAGCACACTCAAAACTGGATAAGATCTTTTTTGAGCGACCGACATCAGTGTGTACAAGTGAACAACATCCAATCTGCGTTTAGAGCCACCTTGATGGGAGTGCCACAAGGGTCTAGTTTGGGACCCTTGCTTTTTAGCATCTATATAAATGACCTCCCTAGAGTGTGTTCGGACGTTGACGTAATCATGTACACTGATGATACGGTGATCTTCACTTTTGGGGAAAACGAGCTGGAGGTTACTGACAAATTATCAAAAGAGATGCAAAAAGTTGCAGAATGGTTGCAGACGTCCTGTCTGACCTTAAACGTTGATAAAACGGTGTCAATGTTTTTTTTCAAAAATGTAAATGAAAACAAAATATTTAGGTCTAGAACTTGATTCAAACCTTGGTTTTAAAAGTCACAATAAAAAAAATTGGTAATAAATTGAAATTCAATTTGATGAACTATAAACATATTAGAATTTCATTAACTGCGGAAGCCTCAAATATATACCTCAATACTATGATTGTTCCACATCTTCTGTATCGCAGGTCTAGTTGGTCTCAGGTGTGTAAAACATCGTTAAAAACACTTGAATCATTATATAAAAGGGCCATAAAAATGTATGATAAAAAGCCTCGTCAGTACAATCACTGTAAAGTACAAAGTAAATATAACATTTTGAGTTTTGAAAACCTCATTAAATATAATCAAATTTCTGCTCTATTTCAAATGATCCATAACATCGCTGCTCCCCCTTTGAGAAAATGTGTCACACTAAATTCGGAGAGAATTTCTAGAGCCACACGGTCGACAGTCAGAGGAGAGAGCAGCGTTCCAAGACGTAGAACCACATATGGTCAACAATCGTTCTCTTATGAAGCAGCGAGCCTTTGGAACAATCTTCCAAAACGAAATTATTTCATGCACACACTATAGTACCTGGTTAATGTGGCTAGGGAAAGGGAAGTTTGGGGTCCCCTGTTGGAGCTGCTACCCCCGCGACCCGATACCGGATAATCGGACGAAGATGGATGGATGGACACCCTATAGTACATTTACACGCCTGACAAAACAGTTGTTATTAACAAACCAAACCTGTACGCACTGAATGACTGTGATATGAACGATGTAAACTGTGAGTGAGTGAACGTTAGATTCCTGAAGTGGAGAGTGTTTTATCATGTGAGTGAAGTAATGCTTTCATGTATTATTTTGTATATATTTTATGGACTTTTGTAAGTATAACATCAACCTGTCCAGGGACTGCGGGTGGAAATTAGCATTTTTTGCTATAACCTGGCACATGACATCTCTTCTTTTTTAGACTAATGTTTTTTGTGCATTGTCTTTTCAATGTCTTTTCATTAGACAAGCTTAGTTCTCACATCAAATTCAAAACAGGCCTATATTAACACATTTCTGACTACCGTACCAATGTACTACAGGTGTGACACATAAATAACTTCAGTCAAGATTCTGTTAAAATGACAGCTGGCAAACGGAGGGCTGTCACAGTCAAGATCAGATGCTCCTGCCATTGTGCCCTCAGGCCTCTCCAGCTAATGACTCTGTCTTTTCATTAGATAACCTTAGTTCTCAAATCAAATTTAAACCTAATCAAGTAAGACTTCACCAGATAGACAATAGAAGATAGATACCTATGGGGGCAAACTTACAGGAGAGCGCTCCACTCATTCCAATCAGATGTGTTAAGCTTAAAGTTGTAATTTCATGATGATGTTATCTTTCTTGTACATTATAGTGTTTGGTGTCATGCTGCTAGCAAGGCTAAAACAACAAGACAGCCTTTATTTCAAGAACTAAAAGCTGGTTGAACAAAAGCTAACAGAATATATGACAGACTTCAGCTCTTCATGTGTGGTTTTCATTCATTAGCATGCTGCTTTAACATTTAGTTTCCATTTCTACCCCTTTCAGACCGGCTCACTCGCTCACAAAGACTGTAAAAATAATGGATGTTTGGCCAAGAGTTGGTTTTTAAAAACTGGACATGACAATTTTTGACGAGAGGGCAGAGCTAGGGAGGATGATGCGGCCAAGCCAGTGATGTATAAATTGATTGGAAATAATCTCTAGGAGGAGTTGGTTTAAATGCAATATAAAACTGACTTCCTGTTGCCAGCAGGGGACGCTGCAGCAGCACCGCCACACCCTTCGACTAAAACTCAAACTTTGAATAACTTAATTGTTAAGGTCTTTAGATTGCAAAGCAAAACTATTTCAAGTCGATTCTAATTAATCTAAAGGAGGAGTTTGTCAAAGTACGACTCCTGGAAATGGTGAGTCTTTTTTTAAATGAGTCGGCAAGCTAACAGCAAAGCCTAATTTTACTTTTAATGGTATCATCCTAAAATGGTCATAAATCCATTCCAAATGCAATGAATGAAATGCAGAGGAGGGAAAAAATACCCTTCTCCCCAAAATCATCTTGAGTTAATGTTAATTTATTCGTACTTTAGAACGTAAACGCTGAGAATCGATCTCGTTTACGGGTCTGTATCACTCTCTCACTTTGCTTGCTCACAGTGCAACATCTCACCGTGACAACAACACGACTGTTCTTTCTTAAGAAGAAGTTGGCCCGTTTGGGGGCCCCTATGCAAAAGCAAAACAAGTTTTACACAGGGCCTCCAAAAAGCTAGGAACAGCCCTGCTAGCTGGCATTTCTAAAAGTTGGAGGAGCTGCTGGATAAGATGCACCTGTCATGGGCAGATGGGTGAGGTCAGAGGCTAGCGGATCAGGGTCTGGCTCTGCTTTGTGTTTCCTGCAGTTTGTTTCCTTGCTGTTACATTAAGCAGTATCCCACCACGGGACACCGTTGTTATTGAAACGTTACATCACTCTGACAGTCAATACTCACAGTGCCCTCGCCGTTCATTGTAACATTTGCAGTTTATCTTTTTCTTTCAACTATTCTCTATTCTTTCAACTCCCCCAAATTCGTCCCAAAACTAATTTTTTTTATTGGCCCCGGGACGACGGGAGGTCCTTAAGCTCGAGCCCTGGTCTCACGTCAACGAGCCACTTCAAAATGACATTAGGTCCAGCCCACAGAGCAGCAGCAGGAGCTCTAACTCAGGGGTTTTCAAACTTTTTGTGTGTGTGGACCACTATTTGTAATCAAGAATTTCCGCGGACCACCTTAATAATAATAATAATAATAATAAAATATGTCTACACAAAGTCCTAACTGAAGTAATCCGCACCTCTTAACAGGCCTACTAGCACTAAAACTATAACTGGTCATCTCATCAGTACAACAGGCTTGTTAAAAGAAAGTTTAATGCACACAATGGCTGCCATATATTTCATTTATTTATTTACTCCAGCGCCCGAGGGCAAAATCATGATTATTTGAACAACAAGCTTATTTCCATAGCAATGGAGTATTAAATCTATACAGTAATAAGAACACTTGGATATAGTCAACATGTTAAAACCTTTGGTGATTTTAGGGGATTATTAATCTTCAGAGTTTTACAAGTCCTCAAAAAGTAGGCTATGTGAGTTTGTCCACCTAACAGCACATCCACAAAGCATTTCAGAAACGCGAGATCAAGAAACTAACTGGAAATTAAAATAATAATAGGTCTTATTCATTCCATTTATAATTTAAATCAGTTTGTTAAACTGCCTATAAAGGCTATGCGTGTGATGTGATCATGAGAACATTATTTGACTCTGGCCCTATACACATTTAATGAAAACACAGTAGGCCTACCCCTGGTAAAAAATAATTTCCTGGTTAAAAAACTTATTTTATATTTTATTTTGCTTTTCCACAGACCATCTGCAGTACCCCCAAGGACCACTAGTAGTCCGCGGACCACAGTTTTGGAATGACTGCTCTAACTGACTAAACTACAGATAAATCACATCAACACAGTTCCTGTGTTGGCCAATGAGAACTTCTGCTCTGATATATTTGTATTTGATGAAACTTTCTGATTTTAACAGGAAGCCACGATGACGGAAATTGACCTTTTCAACACTTTGGAAGATTTAGGAGGAGATGACTTCATGAAATTCAAATGGTGTCTGCAGCATGACATCCTGGAAGGCTACCAAAGAATCAAAGTATCCAAGTTGGAGAACGCAGAAAGGCAAGACACGGTGGATGTGATGGTGAATACCTATCAACTTCAAGGAGCTCTGAAGGTGACCAAGAAGGTTTTAGAGAAGATCAACAGGAACGATCTGGTGCAGAGTCTGCCAGACACCAGCTCAGGACCAGAAGGTCAGTCACCCTTTTTCATTTGTATTTTCAGGAAGAAAGAGTGGGTGGACATGAGAAACACAATACTTGTAAGGGAACAGATTATTTGTGACCTGCTGATACAACTTGTGCACTCGGCAGCAACACATTCTCCAGCTGTAAACGACGCCATGAACGATGCATCATTTAAGATTGTAAATAGATAAAAAACTATTTTATAGACAAAACAAAACACTAACATTTATTTCAGTGTATTTGTTGTAACATTACTGTAGTGGAATTTCAAGCTCATGCTCTGTAAGTTGAGTTAGTGGTACCCAGGTCTCATTCAGGTCAGTGGCCAATATAACCTCATAACCTTTCCAGGTGGACAAGTACTTCAACTCTGTGTCTTTAACAGTAACCGCTGGATGATAAGACTGCCAAGGTCAAGGAGGAAGTCAACACATAACATATTCTGCCTGTCTGTTTTAGGCGGCTGTAATATCTTTTAGGTCTGTATAAGGTTCAGCTAAACCTAATGCGTCCAGCATGAGTCTAAATAAACCTTCAGGAAGACAGGACCTTCAGGATGTTGGGATGGCAGCTACACTGTACTGTGTAATCCTAAATTATCCTCAACTGAGAATTCATTAAATGCTTCTGTATAAGTAATCAAAGTCTCCCCGAACCTCCTTCACGAATGGGAAAGGAGTTGAGCTGCTCCTGAATTTTTCAGTTATGTTTAACAGTTATGTTTGTATACCTATAATTGTGCATAAAATAAAATGTGTACAAACCAGGGGTTAAAATGGGTCGGACTGATCCGGAACGACATTCCGGCACCTTGGATCATTGCTAGTCTCATACATTGCTGTTTCCCGTTTGTTTAAAATAATGCCAAATATCCATTCCAGCACACCGCTGTGAGTCCATGAACAAGGAAAGAGTCTGTGGTGAGTTCACACTGTAATAAAAGCAGGACAGTCGCATACTATCTGTGACTTAAACAGGTGAAGATTATGTTGCCGGTTTGCCTAACGGTTACAAATAGACTCGTTATCTACACAGTAACGTGCTGCAGGTCCGTTGTTTTTAGTTGAGGTAGATAGAGAATATTCGGTTCAAACAGATCGTGATGCTGTTCTGCCCTTCTTTTTAAACAAATAGTAAAAATTGTCTTTTTAATTACATGTATTTTCTTCTCTCACACTACGTGTAGATATGGTTGCTGCCAGCAGTGTGCCATCTGAAGATCAGTTTCTATGCTCCATCTGTCTGGATGTGTTCACTGATCCTGTCACCATACTATGTGATCACAACTTCTGCAAGAACTGCATCACTGAATACTGGAATACTAATGACCAGTACCTGTGTCCGATGTGTAAAAAGACCATTACCACAAGACCTGAGCTGCACGTCAACACTTTCATCTCTGAGATGGTCGCTCAGTTCAGACAGTCAGCTCAACAGAAAGCCAGCAGCAGCAGCTCAGAGCAACAAGTGTCCAAACCAGGAGAAGTTCCCTGTGACGTCTGCACTGGAACCAAACTGAAGGCCCTAAAGTCCTGTATGGTGTGTCTGGTCTCCTACTGTGAGACTCACCTGGAGCGTCATCTGACAGCTTCACATCTGAAAAGACATCAGCTGATCGACCCTGTGGAGAACCTGGAAGGCAGGATGTGTATGAAGCACGATAAACCTCTGGAGCTGTTCTGTAAGACCGACCAGACATGTGTCTGCATGCTCTGCACTGTTTTAGATCACAAGATGCATGATGTTGTTCCTCTGAAAGAAGGATATGAAGGAAAGAAGGCCGAGCTGGAGGCTGAAGTTCAGATGATCCAGAAGAGACGACTGAAGATTCAGGAGATCAAACACTCAGTCGACCTCAGTGAGGAAGATGCAGACAGAGAGATAGCAGAAGGTGTTCAGGTCTTCACTTCTCTGAAGGAGTCTGTTGAGAGAGGCCTGAATGAGCTCATCAACACGATCAAAGAGAAGCAGAAAACAACAGAAAAAAAGGACGAAGCTTTCATCAAAGAGCTGGAACAGGAAATCTCTGAGCTGATGAAGAGAAGCACTGAGGTGGAGCAGGTGTTACGCTCTGAAGACCACCTCCATCTTCTCCAGAGTGTCCAGTCCCTAAACATCCAACAACCTCCACCCACCAAGGACTGGACAGAGGTCAGCGTCCGTCCATCATCATATGAGGGGACTGTGGTGAAAGCTGTGGCTCAGCTGGAAAAGACGCTCAGTAAAGAGATGAAGAAGCTGCTTGAAGCCAAGCTAAAGAGGGTCCAGCAGTATGCAGTGGATGTGACTCTTGATCCTGATACAGCACATCCTAAACTCATCCTGTCTGATGATGGGAAACAAGTGAATTATGGTGATGTGAGGAAGAATCTCCCAGACAACCCAGAGAGATTTTCTCGTTATTCTGTTGTTTTAGGAAAGCAGAGTTTCTCTTCAGGCAGATTTTACTTTGAGGTTCAAGTTAAAGGAAAGACTAAATGGATTTTAGGAGTGGCCAGAGAGTCGATCTACAGGAAGGGAGACCTCACATTGAGTCCTCAGAAAGGTTTCTGGACTACAGGGTTGAGAAATAGAAATGAGTACAATGCTCTAGCTGGCCCTTCAGTCCGTCTCTCTCTGAAGTCTCCTCCTCAGAAGGTGGGGGTGTTTGTGGATTATGAGGAGGGTCTGGTCTCCTTTTATGACGTAGATGCTGCAGCTCTTATCTACTCCTTTACTGGCTGCTCCTTCACTGAGAAACTCTTCCCATTATTCAGTCCCTGTGACAATGAAGGTGGTAAAAACTCTGCCCCTCTGATCATCTCTCCTGTCAGAGGAAACTAATCACTGATCTCATTTCATTTATTGATTTATTTTCAAGAAAGGGAACAAATGTAAATATTCATATATTTTACATCTTATTTTCTACAGAATCTTTTTCATGTGGTGACTGATTAACACTTTATTCCATTTATTATCATTTGGTTAAATGTGAAGCAATTCTTTGCAAATAAATCAAAACTTCATCTTGACATATTTGGTGGATCAGGGTAGGTGAATTTAAACAATGTCTGAGTTGAAAACGCATCTTGTTGACACATAAGGGCCCTGTTCATGTGGCACAGACATATTAATTGCATCATATTAATTGCATTTTGTGTCCGTTAAGAGGCACAAAGGCACTCTAAAACTTGCCCCAACCACTGCCGTTTTAGCTCAGTGGACGCCTGTATTACGTAGCTGCAGCTTCTCCATGTTACCTGCACTGATTCGGGTCGGGTTTTTTTTATATCGAAAGTACTCGCGTAGCTATAGTGATCAAGATTAACGTAAAAACTGGCCGGAATTCTCCTTTAAAAACAAAAACAGGCTGCAATACATAACTAAAGTGTGTGGCAAAATTTCCCACAACTCTCTGACTGATTTAAAATCGCTATATGAAACAAAGACCTTGAAGAAGGCCCAGTCAGTCCTGGCTGATATAAGCCCCCCCTCAACAGCTACTTCATGTTGTTGCCGTCTGGCCGCAGATTCTGTCTGCCTAAATGCAGGACAAACGGACACAACAACTCTTTTGTTCCTGTTGCTATAGGCTTTGGTAATAATTCAATGTGAGTTGTGGACTTCTGTGTAGTATGTATTTGTTTGTGCCCTCTATTGATAGTGTCTGTTGTTTGTGTGTCTTGAATTGCCCCTCGGGGATAATAAAGACTCCTTGACCTTGCAGTGGAATGATAATCCACTAGAGGGCAGAATATATGTATCAGATCATATACAACAGGTGTAAGGGAATTATTGATCAAGGTGATAAGATAGAGGTTTCAGATGGTACAAATGGTATTATAATTCTGTTCAGAAATGATGACCAGAAGCACTTTCTTAGTAATTCATTCTTAATCCTGTTTTATCAAATGTCTATCTTTGATTACTATGCTGTTGTGCCATTTGGCAAAGTGTGTGTGTGTGTGTGTGTGTGTGTGTGTGTGTGTGTGTGTGTGTGTGTATGTGTGTGTGTGTGTGTGTGTGTGTGTGTATGTGTGTGTGTGTGTGTGTGTGTGTGTGTATGTGTGTGTGTGTGTGTGTGTGTGTGTGTGTGTCTCAGGTGATTGAGATTACCTAATCTGACCCATTCCCCACTTTTCAGACTCATTCTTTCTCCTTTAGCTGCTTCTTCATCCAAATTGAAGCCAGTAATCCCATTTAGCATCATCTTGACATTACCTACAAATATTACATCATTATATTCCACATTTTTCAAACATTCTGGGTATTATTCAACTTTTCAAAGACATTCATGCTAATTAAACATAATCCCACTTTCTCAACTATTCTCACTACTTCACCTTCTTACAAAAATCAAGCCAGCAATCCAGTGTAGCGTCAGCCTTTCAACATACAGCATTCACACCAATATTTCTTCAGAAATTACATTCTCTAGTTGCTTTTAATATGCTTGTTTTATGTGTTGGTTGTATTGCTTATCTGTTTTTAATGTGCTATATGTGCTGGTTTTACTGTAACGTGTCTTTGAGTACCATGTAAAGCTCTATATGAAGAAGAGACGGAGCAACACTGGACAGACAACAATCCAACGTCAGTGTCCTTGGAATCAAACTCGAGGTCTGTACATGTTGTCACGAGTTCATTAACCTTTTTAGTTCCTTCTTGTTTTTGGGCTTCAGTGTTTCTACAGTTTAAACTCTTTGGAGGTCACACCTGTAGTCCATTGGTACGGTAGTCAGAAATGTGTTAATATAGGCCTGTTTAACATTTTCTTTACATTTCTGTTACTACTGCTATTAGGCCTTTTATCTTTGAGCCCCTGCCACCAAAATGTCTGTGCACGTCCCTGCTGGAGCCCTAGAAGCCACCTCCCCCCCGCTCCACACCTGAGTGTGTTCCTAAAATCATATCTAAATATGAGGAAACAAAACCTAAAAAACAGAGTGGTGGTGAAGAGGTGGCGCAACACTGGACAGACAACATTCCTCCTTCAGTTTCCTTGGAATCAAAGTCGAGGTGTGTACATGTTGTTCTGAGTTCAGACTGTTCCTCCCTCATTACATAATTAACCTGAAAACTGTCCAATCAGAGCGCTGACTGGCAGCCCTACAGGTGTGACTGGGTCCTGTTCACACGTCATGTGACTCTTCTAGATATAAAGGTGTTAGGAGGAGTCAGATGAACACAGACAGCAGCAGCAGCATCTGTCAGTGTCTGCTGATGAAGGTAACACGTCTCTTTGACCTCATCTGAACGGGACTTTAACAGCGGAGCAGCCTGACAGGTAACAGTGATACATTCTTTCAGCACTATTGTTATATAGCGATATAATAATTATTCTATGAAGTGTGACGTTTTGGCCAAAATTAGCCTTTTTATGTTCAGTTGAGTCAGATTTAATCAGCACCAGGAAACAAGTTAGATTTGAATCTCCGCTGACTTCACTGCTGAGATATGAGGGAGTGTCAGAACGTCTCCATCAGCCTGAATACTTTATTCTCTAAAACTTGATCAGCTGTTTATTCTGACTCTACGACACCACTCAGAGCCTTTAGGAGGCGGGGCCTGGGTTGTATTCCCTGGGTTTGATTTGGTGAGAAGCCAGAGAGTTGTAGATCTGTGTTGGTTTGGATTTGTGGACACACGTTCTCAGCAAGATTAAAGATATTCATTATTATTATGATTATCAACAACAGAGCAGTCTTTTAATCTTGAACTACTGACATCCAGAGGTTTCTGCTTGTCTCCGTCAGTTACTGGAGCCGGGTAATCCTAATTTGGGCAAAGAGGGCAGGGGTAGGGTGGAGCTGAGGTGTGATAGGCTGGGATAGTTTGTGGTGTTTTGTTTTGAATGTTGTCTGTCCAGTGTTGCTCCGCCTCTTACTGCAGCTCTGTTGTTAGGTTTTGTTTCCTCATATTTAGATATGATTTTAGGAACACACTCAGGTGTGGAGCGGGGGGCAGGTGGCTTCTAGGGCTCCAGCAGGGACGTGCACAGACATTTTGGGTGGGAGGGGCTCAAAGATAAAAGGCCTAATAGTAGTAATAATAGAAATGTAAAGAAAATGTTAAACAGGCCTATATTAACACATTTCTGACTACCGTACCAATGTACTACAGGTGTGACACATAAATAACTTCAGTCAAGATTCTGTTAAAATGACAGCTGGCAAACGGAGGGCTGTCACAGTCAAGATCAGATGCTCCTGCCATTGTGCCCTCAGGCCTCTCCAGCTAATGACTCTGTCTTTTCATTAGATAACCTTAGTTTTCAAATCAAACCTAAACCTAATCAAGTAAGACTTCACCAGATAGACAATAGAAGATAGATACCTATGGGGGCAAACTTACAGGAGAGCGCTCCACTCATTCCAATCAGATGTGTTAAGCTTAAAGTTGTAGTTTCATGATGACGTTATCTTTCTTGTACATTATAGTGTTTGGTGTCATGCTGCTAGCAAGGCTAAAACAACAAGACAGCCTTTATTTCAAGAACTAAAAGCTGGTTGAACAAAAGCTAACAGCATATATGACAGACTTCAGCTCTTCATGTGTGGTTACATTAATTAGCATGCTGCTTTAACATTTACTTTCCATTTCTACCCCTTTAACATCAAGGACTGGATGACATATCAACTTTTACATTTATATTGATATTAATTTAAACAGGGTATGAGATGAGGACATTCTGTTTATATCAATATTGTTTGATGTTGTTACATGACCCATTTGAAGGGGTGTGTTCAACACTGACATGACACGTCATAATCATGACACCTATCATGAACATGAAAGAGTCTGTTATAATGTTCATGACTGTTTGCTATTAAAGCTTTAGTACGTAACTTTTTTATATTAATGAACGTCCGTTACATTCAAGCCATTACTAAATGAGTTGATACAAAGCCAGTTAAAGGGCTGGTTCAGAGTAATTTCACCCTAGGGTCCTTTCAGCCCAGTCTCACGGCAGTTTGTGAAATGGTCACGTTATTGAATCTATTGATTCGTGAACAGGACACGAATATGTCGTTTTTTTCGTGTAGTGATTACGAATTTTAATTTAATGTATTTAAATGGTAAGCATATTTCGTGATCACAGCACGACAACGGTAGGGAGTAGTATTAGAAGCCAAAGATCTGCGTAGGGAGGTTGGTCGGGGGGGTGGACGGGTCAAACAACACAGGACTTTCACCCCGGAGAGCGGGGATGGCATCCCGCGTGTTGCGGGACTTTCACCCCGGAGAGCGGGGACGGCATCCCGCGTTTTGCAGGACTTTGACCCGGAGAGCGGGGATGGCGTCCAGCGTGTTGCAGGACTTTCACCCCGGAGAGCGGGGATGGCGTCCAGCGTGTTGCAGGACTTTCACCCCGGAGAGCGGGGACGGCGTCCCGCGTGTTGCAGGACTTTCACCCCGGAGAGCGGGGACGGCGTCCCGCGTGTTGCAGGACTTTCACCCCGGAGAGCGGGGACGGCGTCCCGCGTGTTGCAGGGCTTTCACCCCGGAGAGCGGGGACGGCGTCCCGCGTGTTGCAGGGCTTTCACCCCGGAGAGCGGGGACGGCGTCCCGCGTGTTGCAGGACTTTCACCCCGGAGAGCGGGGACGGCGTCCCGCGTGTTGCAGTTCCTTTCCGCGTTATTAACCACAACTGTCCCGTTGTTGTCGGCGTGTCCGGCGTGTGACGGTTCCTTTCCCAGTTCTTTTTTTTCCTAACCTCAACCGTCCCGTTGTTGTGGCGTTTCATGTCCCCGTTGTTGCGTGCCACAGAGACCGTGGATCGTGTCTGTGCGCCCGGGGAACGCATCCCCGTGTGGCGGTCCGTCCGTTGTTGTCGCCGGCGTGTGGCGTTTAATTTCCCCGTGGCAGTACACAAAATGAAATTCTAATGAAATTCCTAACCTGTACACAAAATTAAATTTGTGACCTGTACACGTATCAATAAATAAAAATAACGTGACCATTTCACGAACTGGCGTGAGACCGGGTTGTGTCCTTTGCACCATGACCTCGAGCCAAACACTCATCCAGAAGCTTTTTTCCTTTGGTCTATCATTGGGCGAGTTAGCGCTGTCAGCCGAATGGCTAAGTGAAGGCGCTAATGGAACTAAAGGTATTGGAAAGTTTGTAAGTACACCAGGAGTTTATTTAAATAACACTTGCCTGATGGCTTCTACTCTCTGCTACCACTACTGCTGCATAGTTGTAGCTCCTCATCCGTGTATTCCGGCTTGAATCGTACGGGCGACTTTCGAAATTGAGCAACTCATTGTCGAGTTCGATGCTAACCTCAAACTCTGCCATTTCGTTGATCTCTGTTCTCTCGCTTCTTGCTCCTACTTCACTACTTTACCGGTTTTGGACAGATAACGTTACTTGTTGCTAATGTAACCGTAGGCTGTTGGCTAAGATCAGTCTGTTCACAGATTTTTTTGTTTTTCTTTTTATTCACACTATGTGTAGATATGGCTGCTGCAAACTCTCTGCAATCTGAAGATCAGTTTCTGTGCTCCATCTGTCTGGATGTGTTCACGGATCCTTTCAGCACACCATGTGGTCACAACTTCTGCAAAAACTGCATCACTGAACACTGGAATACTAGTAACAGGTGTTTTTGTCCCATCTGTAAGGAGAGTTTTACCACAAGACCTGATTTGAGGGTCAACACTTTCATCTCTGAGATGGTTGCTCAGTTCAGACAGTCAGCTCAACAGAAAGCCAGCAGCAGCAGCTCAGAGCAACAAGTGTCCAAACCAGGAGAAGTTCCCTGTGACGTCTGTACTGGAACCAAACTGAAGGCCCTGAAGTCCTGCCTCGTGTGTCTGTTCTCCTACTGTGAGACTCACCTGGAGCCTCATCTGACAGTTTCACGTCTGAAAAGACATCAGCTGATCGACCCTGTGGAGAACCTGGAAGGCAGGATGTGTACAAAGCACGATAAACCTCTGGAGCTGTTCTGTAAGACCGACCAGACATGTGTCTGCATGCTCTGCACTGTTTTAGAGCACAAGATGCATGATGTTGTTCCTCTGAAAGAAGAATATGAAGGAAAGAAGGCAGAGCTGGGGAAGACAGAGGCTGAAATTCAGCAGATGATCCAGAAGAGACGACTGAAGATTCAGGAGATCCAACACTCAGTCGACCTCAGTGAGGAAGATGCAGACAGAGAGATAGCAGAAGGTGTTCAGGTCTTCACTTCTCTGATGGAGTCTGTTGAGAGAGGCCTGAATGAGTTCATCAACACGATCAAAGAGAAGCAGAAAACAACAGAAAAACAGGCCGAAGCTTTCATCAAAGAGCTGGAACAGGAAATCTCTGAGCTGATGAAGAGGAGCACTGAGGTGGAGCAGGTGTTACGCTCTGAAGACCACCTCCATCTTCTTCAGAGTGTCCAGTCCCTAAACATTCAACAACCTCCACCCACCAAGGACTGGACAGAGGTCAGCGTCCGTCCATCATCATATGAGGGGACTGTGGTGAAAGCTGTGGTTCAGCTGGAGGAGACGCTCAGTAAAGAGATGAAGAAGCTGCTCCCTGAGTCTGAGCTGAAGAGGGTCCAGCAGTATGCAGTGGATGTGACTCTTGATCCTGATACAGCACATCCTAAACTCATCCTGTCTGATGATGGGAAACAAGTGAATGCTGGTGTTGTGAGGAAGAATCTCCCAGACAACCCAGAGAGATTTTCTAAGTGTGCTATTGTTTTAGGAAAGCAGAGTTTCTCTTCAGGCAGATTTTACTTTGAGGTTCAAGTTAAAGGAAAGACTAAATGGGAGTTAGGAGTGGCCAGAGAGTCCATCAACAGGAAGGGAATCATCACACTGAGCCCTCAGAAAGGTTACTGGACTATAGTGTTGATAAATGGAAATGAGTACAAAGCTTGTGCTGACCCTTTAGTCCTTCTCTCTCTGAAGTCTCCTCCTCAGAAGGTGGGGGTGTTTGTGGATTATGAGGAGGGTCTGGTCTCCTTTTATGACGTAGATGCTGCAGCTCTTATCTACTCCTTTACTGGCTGCTCCTTCACTGAGAAACTTTTCCCATACTTCAGTCCCTGTAAGAATGAAGGTGGTAAAAACTCTGCCCCTCTGATCATCTCTCCTGTCAGAGGAAACTAATCACGGATCTCATTTCAGGTATTTATTTATTTTCAATGTAGGGGTCTCAGACGTGTTATCGAGTGGGTGGGAGGAGTCGTAGATAGTATTTTGAATAGCATTCTCCTCTCCTCACTTATTTCATTTATTGATTTATTTTCAATCAAGGGAACAAATGTACATATTCATATATTTTACATCTTATTTTCTACAGAATCTGTTTCCTGTGGTGACTGATTTACACTTTATTCCATTTATTATCATGTGGTTAAATGTGCAGCAATTCTTTGCGAATTAAATCAAACTTCATCTTGACATATTTGGTGTCTTTAGAAACTGATTTCTTCTGGAAGTTATAATAAATATCTGTAGGTTTAACGGAGGTTTAAATAGATATCGTCCACATAACGTGTGTCATGATGCATCAGATTAATGTGTTGATGACTTTTTTTTCTCATATTAAACATCTAAAATTAAAGTTAAAGTGCAAATCTGATGGGACAATTAGGATCTGAGAGGTATATGGTGTACATTGGTTGTCTGGTGTTTTTATTTGTTATATTCCTCAATAATGAGACATGAAATAAAAAGTCAGAATTATTGTGGCATAATTGCAGAAATAAAGTATTTTTGTTGAGACTAAGAATGTTAATGGTGTTATTCCTAAATCAGTTCTTCTGATATCACTTTAAACTGCTGGTTCTGTTCTTTCTACCACAACAGTTGTACCTTTGACCTGTGCCGTCGGCCTTCATTTGGGCCGACCCGACATGTTCAGTCGGAGACAGGGCAGTCAGAGACAGGACAGTTGGGACTCACCCGGAAATGGGGAGCGGATGAGCCTCTCAAAATCTGATGATCTTTTAACCTGACCTTTGTTGATCTGAAATGAAGACAGATTCAGCGACTGCACGGCCTATTCCTCTCTTAACATGTTCTCAGGAACACGTTACGGTGAACTATTTTAGTCCAATATGAGATCGGATTCTGAACGAGCCGCCATGACGGTCTGGCTGTGAATTTCCGGAGAAAAAAGAACCACGTGACTTGTTCGTCCAATCAGCTGCCGGTTTTCATTTTCTGGGAAATAATCAGACTGTTAATGGAAATAATACAGAGCAGCGCCACCTGCTGCTACGATCGTACGCTCAAGTCGGCATCGCCTCAATGTGTTCTGAGGCATGTTTTAGACCTCGGGGACCCGCCTGATTATACCGACTGCCTTTTCTGCCAACGGTCGGCCCGTCTGGTTGGTGTGTCATGGCCTTAAAACAGAGCAGCTTATATTTGTAGGGAGAGCAACAAGTTAGCGAACTGCCGAGTCGCCCTCTCTGCTCTCTGTCTGCTCGGCTGCTAGACGGGGTGGAGCTGCTCTCTGATTGGCTGAAGAAACCCCAGTGTAGACTGGAGATACTGAGGTGAGACTTCTCAGACAGTTTTCTGTAATTCTTTCTTCCCTGGACACCTGTTCTGTTAATAATATAATTTATCTAGTTTTTAATTTCAGAGAAATTACTCCTCTCTGTGTAACGTAGGAGCGTAAAATACTGGAGGGGGGGGGAAACACATGACACAAAGGACAGTAGCTAACAATAGCTCCAAAAGTTCTTAAAAGTCGTTAGATGATGTCATTTGTACATTGGTGACATCATTGCTTATCATTTGCATTAAGCTGAGTGGTTGTGGCTGCTGCTGAAGAGGAGAGGGAGAGAGATGCAGAAGAGTCGGGGACTTTGATTACTCAGCTGGGATTCAAGCAGTATGTTCAGGAATTAATTACAATAAAATATATCTCACTTCTCCCCTAATGGTCTGAAGACGTTACAGTAATTGCTAGTCGCTAATTAGACATGAAGTCGCTAAATATAGAGAGAAAGTTGCCAAGTTGGCAACAATCTAGTTTTTAGCAGCTTTTTCTGATGTATTTGCTTGGTATGTTTATGCTTCTGTAAAGCACTTCGAATTGACCTTTGTTTGTGAAAGTTATTTACAGACAAGTTACGTAGAAAATAATTTACTATGTAACTTTTGTGCAATGTTTAATGAAAAAGAAGGGGCATATCATCTAAGACAGTGGTTCCCAGCAAAGATAAAGGGGAGGCGCAAGTCGTTATCTGGTTTGAGGTTGAGGTAAAAAAATATATATATTTGCACATGTTAAACAAATTATGATAATACACTAGAATATATCATATATACAAAAGTCTGTTTAAAAACTATATATTTTTGTTCTTGCTTAGAATTGTAGGCAGGCTACTTAGTAGGCCAAACCTCCGGGACCTCTTAACCTGGGACCCTAAACCTCCAGGACCTCTTAACCTGGGACCCTAAACCTCCAGGACCTCTTAACCTGGGACCCTAAACCTCCGGGACCTATTAACCTGGGACCCTAAACCTCCGGGACCTATTAACCTAGGGCCCTAAACCTCCGGGACCTCTTAACCTGGGACCCTAAACCTCCAGGACCTCTTAACCTGGGACCCTAAACCTCCGGGACCTCTTAACCTGGGACCCTAAACCTCCGGGACCTCTTAACCTGGGACCCTTGCTGTCATCAGGTCAGCTGCTAGCTGTTAGCTGCTAGCTGCTGTCATCCTCATTTTTCCTGCCGCCACGGCATCACTATTTTATGAATGAAACATGGCGGAGAAACGTAAAAGTGCTGATAACTGCTCTGTATCAAAAAAGAAAGTATGCTCTATCTCGAGAGTTACCTCCACTTCGGTTTCAGAGGGGGGTGCTCAGCTTTTCTTAGACATAAGTGTGTGTGGGGGGGGGGGGGGGGGGGGCGCCAAGGAAAAAAGGTTGGGAACCACTGCTCTAAGAGGACATTGTGTGTTCAAACAACCTCTTGTGTGAACTGCTGTTAAAAGCATGTGTTTCAGTTTCCGGGGTGACCTTATGGAACGGACTGAACAATGACATCAAACAGAGCCATAATATCATTCAGTTCAAAACTAGATTCAAGAAGTCAATACTTGACCAATACGGAAAAGAATAGACTGAAACAGGAATGGAATTGTAAAAGTAGTGAACTGATCATTTATTTTACAGAACCATCCACGTTATTTTTAATTGTTTTGACAATGTGGTTGAAAGAAACCCAAATTTTCTGTTATAAAAACTGTTTTAAAATGGGTCATTTCACCAGAGGACAAAAGGAGGGTTAACAGGGGAAAGTTAATGGTTTAAAAAGGTCGGAAAATATCCAGACAGTTTCTCTTTAAATCTTTTGTAAATGAGTAGAGAGCTTTTTATTTATTTTGTTTTATAGTGCCAAATCATAATAAGTGATCGTTTCATACAGAGTAGGTCTAGACCTAATTCCAAGACTTTGATATACACAGTCCCATCAATTCCCCCATGAGCAACCAGCAAGGTGCAAAAGGTATGCGTTTGTGTTAAACCGTTCTTTTAACAGGCAGGCATGTCAAACAGACCCGTCTCTATGGTAGGCCACCATTTGCCTTGACAGGTTTGGAGGGAGGGATCAATTAATATTTACTTTAATATCTTAAATATTCCTATCAAACTTAGCGATATGAATCAATCATATTGTTTGCTATGTTGTGAAGATGTGTGATATGCAAAAGTGATGGTTTGAATCACTCACCTTTTCAAGCTTCATGCTCCATATCTACCTCATCTATAAACAACCAAGCTGAGCTGAATTTAACTTTGAACTGTTAATGTACTACTTCTGAATCTTTTTATTCTACTCAGATTAAATCTGTAAAGTAAACCTTTATTTAAGAAATGCAATAATCTGAGCATTTACTAGCTACAGATGCATGTCATTTATGACACTTGTTGCAAAGTCCCCACTAATCATGTTCAATGGGAATTTGTGTGAATTATGTAAATAACATGCAAATGAGGTCCCCACCAACAATGTTGACTGTTTTTTATAAGTCCCCACGTAGGATGGTCAAGTAATTACTTTATCAATTCAGATGTTTGAAGTTGTGTATAAGCTAACAAGGCTATGGTGAGTATACCAGATTTTTTTTCATACCTCTAGCACCTTTAGAAAGGGTGGTCCCCACAAGTGATTATTTTATAGTTGGTCCTCATCCAACCTGTAAACCAGTGTGTGTTTGTGTGCGATTGTGTGTTTGTGCGTTTTCTTTGTGTGTGTAATTTTTCTCATACCTCTAGCACCTTTAGAAAGGGTGGTCCAAAAGTGATTATTTTAAAGTTGGTCCTCATCCAACACATAAACCAGTATTTATGTGTGTGACTGTGTGTGTGTGTCTATGCAATCGTGTGTGTGGCTGTGTTTGTGTGCGGCTGTGTTTGTGTGCGATTGTGTGTGGCTGTGTTTGTGTGCGATTGTAAACATGTAAACCAGTATGTACGTGTGTGTGTCTGAGTGTGTAGCTGTGTGTGTGTGGCTGTGAGGGAGGGCGTGTGTAGCTGTGTGTGTGTGGCTGGTTGTGTGTGCGGTTGTGTGTGCGGCTGGCTGTGTGCGTGCGTGGCTGTGTGTGTGTGCGTACGTGCATGTGCGGCTGGCTGTGTGCGAGAGTGTGTGTGTGTGGCTGGCTGTGTGCGTGCGTGCATGCGAGTGAGTGTGTGTGCGGCTGGCTGTGTGCGAGTGTGTGTGTGCGGCTGGCTGTGTGCGAGTGTGTGTGCGGCTGGCTGTGTGTGTGCGTGCGGCTGGCTGTGTGCGAGTGTGTGTGCGAGTGTGTGTGAGGCTGGCTGTGTGTGCGAGTGTGTGTGTGTGAGGCTGGCTGTGTGTGTGTGTGAGGCTGGCTGTGTGCGCGTGTGTGTGCGCGTGTGTGTGTGCGTGTGTGTGAGGCTGGCTGTGTGCGCGTGTGTGTGTGTGCGTGTGTGTGAGGCTGGCTGTGTGCGCGTGTGTGTGTGTGTGCGTGTGTGTGAGGCTGGCTGTGTGCGCGTGTGTGTGTGCGTGTGTTTGCGGCTGGCTGTGTGCGTGTGTTTGCGGCTGGCTGTGTGCGTGCGTGTGAGGCTGGCTGTGTGCGCGCGTGTGTGTGTGTGAGAGTGAGTGAGTGTGCGAGTGTGTGTGTGCGAGTGTGTGCGGCTGGCTGTGTGCGAGTGTGTGTGTGCGAGTGTGTGCGGCTGGCTGTGTGTGTGTGCGGCTGGCTGTGTGTGTGTGCGGCTGGCTGTGTGTGTGTGTGCGGCTGGCTGTGTGTGTGTGTGTGTGCGGCTGGCTGTGTGTGTGTGTGCGGCTGGCTGTGTGTGTGTGTGCGGCTGGCTGTGTGTGCGGCTGGCTGTGGCTGTGTGTGTGTGTGCGGCTGGCTGTGTGTGCGGCTGGCTGTGGCTGTGGCTGTGTGTGTGTGTGTGTGTGTGTGTGTGTGTGTGTGTGTGTGTGTGTGTGTGTGTGTGTGTGTGTGTGTGTGTGTGTTGGTTCTGCAGAATAAAAACGACGACGCGGCTCTGTGTGTTGTAGGAGTTTGGTTTAATATTGTATTGAAAAATAAATTAACGAAAATAATTTTAAAATGCAACAGAAGACAAAAAGAAAAGAAATAAAAAACAGATTTCAGATTATAAACATTCTTTACCAGCAGGGGGTGGAATCGCAGTGCTCACGTAAGATTAAAATTTACAAATATTTATATATAAAAAAGGAATTTAGACATATCCACAAATCACAAAAGCATTCCTTTACATCCAGTGAGCTGAATCTCGTCTATACCACCCGATAACCGTTGTTCTTCCAGCTACAAAAAGGTCTAGAAAAGTTATATTTATATATGTATATATTTCATACACATGCCCAGTGTGAGGATGAGGCTGTTCAAAAACTTAAAAACTGTACACAAACTAAAAGCACACAGCGGTGGAGACGTGGATGGAATGACGAATAAATTAAGAAAATAGGATTCAGGGAAACAACAACGTGAGGATGATGATGTTGATGTTTGGAATTAACCTTTCAGTCACAGATTTGGCTTTTAAAAACAGAAAAACAGGGACGCACTGAATCCAGGATTCGGCTTCAGATTCTGCTGAATATTTAGATTGTTTACTCAGCGAACTGAACCCTGCGCTTGCACTCCGCGCTACGCTGGTCGCCGTAATGACGGCGCCGTTGATAACGGGAAGGTGTCTACGTAGGTGGAGCGTTCAATGCAGCAGGCTGTGAGGAAGTGGAAATGGAACTGGTGAGCAGAAAAAGTGATGTTTGGCAGTTCTTTCAGTCAAAAGAAGGCCGTTCAAGTCCAGCTACATGTTCAATCTGCAATGCTGATTAGTCTGGTGGTGGCGAGGACCCTAAACAATACACAACATCACCGCTGTTACAACATCTGGTATCAAACATCTGGAAGAATACGAGTTGTGATGAAGGAATCTACAGACAGCAGCCAGAATGCAGTAACTTCAGGTACGGCAAAGGAAGGACAGTCACTGCTGACTTCATTAATGTGTTGACTGAGTTCATGGACTGAGGATGGGAGGAGGACTCAGCAGAATCTCAACCAGTGGATTCAGGATTCAGCCCAACCCCAAACATCTGGATTTGGTGCATCCCTATTTCGGAATGAACGTTTTAGTCGCCAGTCACAGATTTGGCTTTTAAAAACAGAAAACACGGACTCTTATTTTATCAAAGTGCTCGTGTTGTATGTGAGGAAATGTTTTTTAGTGTTTGTGGTTCTTTAAGAACAAACACGAGGCGGTTCAGTCCTTCAGGAGGAATGACGGAGAGGGAATGAATAGCACTCAGTCCATGAATAAGAGAATTAAATATCTACGAGGTCTCAGCTGAACGGGAGCAACGGATTCAAAAAGCTTTATTCTCTGAAACGCTGGCTGAGGATCATCATGAACAGGTTCAACATTTAGAAGCTTGAGATCCTAAAATAATCATCCAGAGATCATTAGATACTTTAGGAACTGTTCATAGGCTTTACTTTCTTTCTTGGAGATTAATCTTGTGTTTGTACGTTTAGTTCCCAGAAGGAACAACCGTTCTTCAAGAACTAGTTCCTGACTTCCGACACGAGATCCGTGTGAACGTCTTCCTGTTCTTTCACAATTCAACGTAACGGGAGTAATTTGGACCCTTTAAATTAAACTGACAACACACAAAAAAAGTTAATACTGAAAATCATGATCATGTCATTACTGATAATCTGAAAATAAACAAATCCATCAATCAAGATAAAATAATCAAGACGACATTCAGCGGACTACGTCGAGGCTCAGCTGGTTTCAGCTTCTTTAACTTACGGTTCTACTTTCAGAGAGTCGGACAAAGTCATGGATGTTTGGAAGAGTGTAACCGTCTGCAGGAACCGCTTTCTAGAGTCAGAAAAGCATCTGGATCCTGAAGAATTTGTTTGACGTTAGCAGATTTAAATAAAGCGTTAATCACGTTGAGTTGATCTGAGTTTAGTGCTCATGTCATGTAGTTCGTGAAGATGCAAAGACAAAATATTGTTTGTACACGATGTAGGTTTAAAAATCTTAATGTTCTGAGCAAATTCACAAGAGCACGAAACACCGTTGGATTTAACTAAAGCTTCATTTCTGTATTTAAAACATTAAAAAAAACAAACTGAACAAACTGAGACACTTATCTGCTCACGCAGCAGCGTACAAAAACCTGCTAGGTGTGAGGAGAAGACAGATGAACAATGAGTGATGCTAAGCTAACATTTACTCTGAGCTTTCGACCGTAGGAATCGTTCGGCCTGCACAGAAACGTAGAAACATCCATGAGTTTGTGATTCTGAGTAAGTAAGAAAAACTGTTCCCAGAAACAGACTTGTTGATGCCGTCCTGAATGCGTTGTCAGCCCGCCAGTCTGAGAGCCTCTAAGAGTAAAGCTGTAAACTTTGGTTGCGACGCCTCCCAGCGACAGAAACCAACCTGACGGAGACGTTGGGACAGGAGGGGGACCGTGAGGAGGGGGACGTGAGGAGGGGGACCGTGAGGAGGGCGCGTGGTCATGCTCTTCATTCATACATTCACATAAATAGGAATCATTAATGTTGAGTCGTCCGACGGGCAAACGCTGACCCGGGACGACGCTCGGTGATAGAATAATGGCCCCTCCCACCAATAAATACCTAAACCCCGCCCACTGACAAATACTAAAATACGTCACACTGCTTCGTCCGGGTCTACAGCCGGCACGGCGAGGAACCTTCGTCTACAGTCAG